>JARBWK010000001.1:128709115-129061562 GCA_030556195.1 Anolis apletophallus | reverse complement strand
TCACATTTCTTTGTCATTGCCATAATACTTCCAAGAATTATAAGATAATATTATCATCCATGGAAAGATTTGATTCGTGTTAACTATCTCTTCAATCTGCCCCCTTCCTTTCTAATATTTAACTTTAGCACTGAATTCTATTGTATAATGGTCTAATGCTGTCCTACCCAAGCCTAATAATTCACTCTCATTTTGCATTGGTTCCTAACTGTCCTCAAAATGTTCTGCCAGTTATGGTAGATAGCACAGAATAAATCAGATTGACACAGCCTATCTCCAAATTAAGAAAAGTAAGGGGATGCTCTGGAGTTTGTTTGATTGAAACACGTTTTGACAGGTCCACTATCCAAAGGGAGTGCTGACACATCTTTCTTTCCCTGGGCTAATCAGCATGTGAAAAAAAAGAAAATGAATTGGGCTCATATCACCACTGTTCTCACTCTACAACTGCTGCAGAAGTCCATGATTACTCCTGGCCATCACAGGCATCCTGTGCAAAGGCCTTCAATGACCAGTGATAAGAAGGAAAGATTGCCTCCCTCCTTCCTGGTGATTGTTTCTACTGGCTGGTGAAAGCTTGCCTGGAGGGGTTACGAGGCCCTCTGTTGAGACTAATTAACACCTCCCTTGAGCAAGGAGTGTTTCCAGAGGGCTTGAAAGAGGCGGTAGTCACTTCATTGCTGAAGAAGCCGGGTTGAGATCCTACGGTTCCCTCCAACTACCGCCCAGTTTCGAATCTTTCGTTTCTGGGCAAGGTAGTTGAGAGGGCAGCAATGGAGCAGTTGCAGTCCTTCCTAGAGGACGCTACTTGGTTAGACCCCTTCCAGTCCGGCTTCCGTTCAGGGCACGGGACGGAGACGGTCCTGGTCTCCATCACAGATAAGCTGCGGTGCCAGCTCGATCAGGGTGGATCGGCGCTGCTCGTGTTATTGGACCTCATGGCAGCGTTCGATACTGTCGATTACGATCTTTTGACCCACCGCCTTGCCGGGGCCAGGGTGAGGGGGACGGCCTTAAGTTGGCTGTCTTCCTTCCTTCAGAACCGCTCACAGCGAGTGAGGAGGGGTGGGGATGTCTCCGGGGGTTCCCCACTTTGCTGTGGGGTGCCCCAGGGGGCAATCCTGTCCCCTCTATTATTTAACATCTATGTCCGACCACTTGCTCAGCTGGTCCGTAGCTTTGGGCTGGTGTGCCACCAGTACGCTGATGACACCCAGCTCGTTCTGGGGATCGAGGGCAGGCCCGGAACCGTACCCGATAATTTCCATCTGTGCCTCGAAGCCATTACTGGATGGCTGCGAGCCAGCAGGTTGAAGGTGAATCCAGAGATCCTGTGGTTGGGTCGTCCGGGTGGGGTGGGGTGGAGATCCACCTTCCTCCCCTGGATGGCATGACATTATGTCCGTCATCGACAGTTAAAAGTCTCGGTGTCACACTGGACTCTCGACTGACGATGGAGACGCAAATCTCCGGCGTCAGTCAAGTTGCCTTTTTCCACCTTCGTCAGGCGAGGAAGCTGGCTCCCTACCTCTCCCGCCACGATCTAGCCACAGTGGTCCAAGCCACGGTCATCTCGAGACTAGACTACTGTAATGCTCTCTACGTTGGCCTTCCTCTGTCGGTGATCCGGAAACTGAAGCTGGTCCAGAATGCAGCGGCTAGACTTTTGGCTGACATTTTGATGACCACCCATATAGCACCTGTCTTGCAGGAGCTGCACTGGTTACCAGTGGAACACCGGATCACCTTCAAAGTGTTGGTTCTGACCTTTAAGGCCTTGAACGGTCTGGGGCCAGCGTACCTTAGGGACCGCCTCATCCCATATTGTCCCGCTAGGCCACTACGCTCAGAGGGGGGTCAACTATTGGAGATGCCGGGTGTCAAAGTGTATCATCTGACATCCACAAGGCGGAGGGCCTTTCCAATAATTGCCCCCATCCTATGGAATGCATTGCCTTCCAGAGTCCGTGTCCTGGCAGACTTAATAGCATTCCGGAAGGCGTGCAAAACCCTCCTGTTTTGGCAGGCCTTCGGGTAGTACCGTCAAGATGGGTAGGCTCCTCCCCTTCCTGTGTCCTGCGTCCTGCATATCGATGCAGCCACCTACATTTGTGCCTTGGCCTGCACTGTACTGTGCTGATGTATTTTACTGTATTTTATTGTGTTTGAGTGTTTATGGTGTTTTTATCCTGTTTTAATCTTGAATTTGCTGTAAGTTGCCCTGAGCCATCCGGGAGTGGCGACTCACAAGTTTGAATAAATAAATAAATAATGACAGCATAGGCACCCATGACAGCAAGGAGATCTCACAGTCCTCTGTGGTTTTCTGGGAATGGAACTGCTGACCCACTAGTTCTAGTTCTGTCTTTTGGATGAATAGAGAAGGAGTCTGCTCCATCTGCTGCATGACAACCATACAGATATTTGAAAACTGATACCAATTCTTCACATCACCTTTTCACTAGCCTAAATATTCACAGGTCTTGTAGTAATTCAGCATGCAATCTGGTAATTCAGCATACAATCTTATACTTCTCTGGTCATGCTCTAGTATGTCATTATCCTTTTCCAAATATGAAAGCCACAGCTCAACATGATGATTCAAATGCTCATTATATGACCTTTTTTTTTAAAGCTGTGGGTGAGAAACTTAAGGCCTAGCATCTAAATTAGCCCTCCTGGAGTCTCAGGCTGGTGCCCTGGGCTTCCACAAAGGATCAGCCCCCCTATCTACTATAACATGATGTGGTGTGTTCCCAGGGTTTTTACTGATTTTTCTCCATTCTAAAATATTGAAATCCTTCTCCTATAACTTTCTTAGGGCTCTTCCACACAGCTATATAACTCAGAATATCAAGGTATAAAATCCCATAACATCTGCTTTGAACTGGATTATTTGAGTCCACACTGCAATATATTCCAGTTCAAAGCAGAAAATGTGGGATTTTATTCAGCTGTGTGGAAGGGGCCGGAGTAGCATTAAGAGCTTTACACAGAAATATTGTTGTACTTTTGGCCTCATCCTTTTGTCTTTGGCCATGTCATGAATATAATGCATCTCATCATGAATTTGATTGAAATATAATTTGGCCTTTGATCTTAAAGCAATTCTCTTCCATTTATTTAGCAGGTCTTCTATTTTATGCATTGTGGACATCATAATAAATATAGAGTTCTTTGGACTGAAGTAGCCTGACATCATATATCATATCATTCCCACCTTTCATGAAAAAAAGACTCTGAGTTAGAAAAGATGTGATGATGTATCACAGCTCTTTAAATATTCTGAAAGAGTAACAGGAGGAGAAAGGCAAGCTAGTTGATGGCAAGACTGCAGCAGACAAGGAAGGCTAACCCTTTCAATGTACCATTTTTTCTGGTGAAAATTTCTCAACACAAAGCTGTTCTTTGTTGCAGTAGAGGGGAAATGCCTTTAATGTCTCATTGTCTTCATTAACAATAAGACAATCCGCTGCTGCTGGTCTTGGCGCAAGCATAGGTTTACCTGTGAGTATGTCTCCCCAAAGGTGAGAAATAGTATCTTTCTACCGGGAAAAATACTAGGAGATAAGTATTGAGCTTTTTCTTAAAGGGACATTTCAGCTCCTCCCACAAATTGCCTAACCATATCATTTTAAAGCTGAGAACTATGGATACAATCACATGAAATAATTTTCCATTTTGCCCATCTCTATCTTGATTTATTATGTGATTTCCAGGTTTGAGAATACTGTACTGACTTAAAGTAAATGTGCAATATTAAATTCCAACTTTAATCTTTTCTACATTTTTGGCGACATTGACTGACTTGGATTAAATGAAGTTAGAACAGCAGTGGCAAAGATTCTAGAAGTTAAAATTACAAATGATGAGAGTTGGCCTCTAATAGATGAAATATGAGTAGAAGTAGTGCTTCACAGTTCAGAAGTTACAATTCCATGCATCTCAGATAAAAAGAAATATTTCCTAACTATCTCCTACTTATTTCTCAGATCTACCTTTTTACTTGTTTTTCACTAAAGAAATCTATGCTTAGAAGAGGTGTACACACAATCACATAAGAACCTGCCCTTACTTTCAAATGCTAAAATGTTGAATGTTAAACCAATAAGCACCCAGCATAGCAATTGAACATGTTTTGGCCTTATGCTTTTGAATTTGTAAAGTGCTTCGCAGGTGAGAATTTTAGTTCTGCCCAAACCCACCTCTCAGCTATGTGGATAGAATTAAGCTTTACAAAAGTAAACATACAGCATTGTTTGTATTTGACTCCCTCTGTGGTTCATTCTGCACTGCTCCTCATCAGTCAACATGTCACCCATCACATTTTCCAACTCTGTGTTGTGTGGTGTCTTATGCCCCTAAATGACTGACTGCTAGGTGTTGATTCTGGATGGCTCAGCATTTCTGGCTGGCATGACAGCTTCTGGGTGTTGCTGAAGGGTATCAGGCAGACCAGATCCTACCATCACTCTTCTTTCTGGAGGCCCCAGCTTAAAAAAATAATTAATTACTCAGACGTGCTTCTATTCTCCAATACATCTTCTGGAAAAATTAGTCCTGGGCTACTTTTAATTATTTTCTTTGCACATAGTTTTCTCGTAACTAATATTCCTTGCAAAAACAGATTATTGCAGTTTCTTCTGAATCTGCTCACAAATAGGGAAAATCAGTCTTCCATTTAAAGTTAACAATTTATTTCCAAGCTTCACTCTGGAGGGTGGCAGCACAAAAGGCTTTCTCTTTAGCATTTAAATATAAATTTTAGGCTCACAAGCATTTACAGCCATACAAATGTATTTGGATAACTGTGTGGCGTAACTTGCTGTGACCAGAATTAGAATGAATCTCAAATGATGAAGTGGGAAGACACCTAATTAAGCTTTCCCCATTTAATATAGGTCCTTCCATGATGTAGGGTGAATCCAGGATGAACAGAGAACTGCATCTCCCACCATTACTTAGAGGGCCTTTGATCATTACTCAACACCATAGCAGATGGTCCAAAGGCTGCCTTTCCTGCACCTCTCTTTCCTGTTATGGTAAATATCACAATGTGGCTTTCAGAAGCAAACAACTATCTGACTTGCTTTGATAAAAGATGCCATCATGCAGTTGAGAGTGTTTGATTCTTAAAGACGAAAGGGGACATCATTTAATTAGTTAACAAAAATGAATTCTATCTGGATTCTGAAATTATATAATATTAATTCATTAAATGTTTCACAAGAGGACTTTAAAATGATAATTGAGCTATATAATGTAAACAGGAAAATGCATATACACATTTTTAAAAAAATTCACTACAAGGAAATTTTATCCTACTTTTAATGGGCTATGTCGTGATATTGATTATAGAACTCTTGGGAGGAAAAGAATTTAGTAAAACACTGACAGATTGTAGTTCACTATGGTGCAACCAGATTTTGAGTATTGTTTAGTGCACCTTTAAAAAAAGAATATTGCAGACCTTCAGAAAGTGAAGAAGCAAAATAATTAAATAGTCTGAAGCAGCTCTCCTATAAATATGGGAATACCTGAAGGTTCTTTAATGCAGAAAGAAAAGAATGAAAAGAGAAATGTTGTGCAATATGCAGAGTGTGAACAAATTAAAGAGCAAGAATCTTTTTCTTTCTCTCACGTCAGAATTTAAGATTATCCACTGAAATTAAACACATAAAAGGAAGTGCTTTTTATAGCTCATAGTTCAACTGTGAAATTCAGCACCACAAGGTGTGATGACCATCAGCTTGGGTTAGTTAACGAAGAACTGGTCAAATTACTGGAGGATCCTATCAACAGTTATTAGTTGTAATAGCTAGATATTATCTCCAGTACCTAAACAAGGTACTTGGGAAAATGAATGTGGGTAGGATGCAATCATAGTCATGCAAGTTGGAATTAATGGGAATGAAAGGCTTTGGTTTGGTCCAGCATGGGTCTCAGATTTTTATGGTTTCAATAATGCATGAAAACTAGAGCCAATTCAGATTATTTTTAATAAGAACAGTCTAGATAGATGTCAAAGATATCTATGTTTTAAACAAAGAAAACAAGCACAAAAATAAGCTTTTAAAATTCCAGTCATTGTAACGGAACATAAATCTTATTAATTGTCTCTGCATGGTGCCCAAAGTGGGTGTGGGCATGATAGTAAAACAATAATCTAATATAATAATTGAGTTTTAATGGATTTAATGGGATCATTTATTTATATTTCTAACCCATTCCACCCAACACCTTGGGGTGAGTAACAACGCTCAAAGCAACAATCCAATAATACCACAAAATTAAATAAAACACCCACTAAAATATACAATAATAAGCTACTATATTGAATTTAAATTGCCCTCATGCCAACTTAACTCCAGCCATTAAAAACCAGTCAAAACAAGAGTTCTGGAAAATGCACATGCTCAGACTTTGACAAGTCTCCAGGGGCCAGAATTTCCACCGTTGTGGCAGCTGTCACAGCAGCCATAATTGCTTTCCTCATCTTCTTACGATGTAGAGTGTGGATGGATGGTTAAGAAAGAAGACTTGCTCAGATGATCTTAATGATTTGCGAAGTAATGCATTTTCTTGAAAGACATTCTTGGCATTGATATGCATGAACTCTCTAAAACTTGATGTTTTTAGCTGGTTTTGTAACCACAACAAGTATTTCTTTAAACAGGTAGCCTTGTTCACTTACACATAAATTGGGCAAGCAACATTCATTATGGGATGTCAAAATAATCTTTTGACGCTCAATGCATATGCATCTAAAGCAAACAAACATACTGTAGGATGGCTCATATACTGTATACTGGACAATTGACCACCATGACTGTATCTGTTGTAGATATTAAGTTGCTTCCTTCATCTTAATAGAATAAGACTTTGAAAGCAAAAGTCCAACAGGACTGCAAAGTTATTTATTTGACTAAGGGTTATATATACTGCCAAATAATGCAGTGGGGAGTTACATTAGCCTACATGCATCCACACAATGCATGCAGGCTAATGCATTTTAATCTGTGGAAATGCACATTATGCAGCTGCATCCTGGGTTAAAAAAACACTAAGAAAAACCTGAATCCTGCTCCACTATATTGGAGCTGTGGGGAAAAGTCATCCTACATTGCTATGTGGGATCCAGAAACACTGTCTCCACAGCCATCCTGCATTCTTTAGGCTCAGGCAACCCAAGAAGGTGGGATGGCAGCGATTTCCTTCCCCCTGCACCCCTTTTTACTCCCCCAAAATGAGAGAAATTTTCCCCTTACCTGCATTGCCTGCCTGCTCTGTACTTCTTGATTTTTCATCTTTCATGAAGCAAAGCATCTTCAGAAGAAAAGGGCTTATTCCTCCCAAACTCCATTGCTTCCTGAGTGAATAAGAATCAACAAGAGTAGGCAGTGCCAGTAAGTGAGGATGTATGTCATGAGGAGAATGGGGGTGCTAGGAGGATTACAAATTGAGTCTATGCCTAGTCCTGGGCTGGTGTTCTGCTACCATTGTTATAAACAATGGGGAAAAATATGCATGGATTAACTTATGAAGGAGCTGGGCGATGCAAGCTATGGGGTACTGGGTCCCTCACATCCCCTGACGAGGTGGATGAATTCTGGTGGCCTTGTGAAAAGGCCATGTGCTGCTGAGATCTGCTGTTTGTCACATTGCTGCTGGGGAAGAAAACAGCTAAAATCAGCTGATCCCCCAAATATTTTGTACTATTAGACAGGGAAGAATATAGTAATTCTTTTCCAAGTGAAGATGAATAGTAACCAAGCTACTCTGACACCAAAGTAAGCAAATCCTTCAATCACTTCTCTCTATTCTTGGGAGTAAAGTTAACTAATAAATACATCACACTAGAGCATGGATCCACTTTAAATCCAGTTTCTGCTTCCTGCAGAATTTGGGAGCTTGTAGGTGAGGGAGGAGCTTTTAGTTTGCAGCACCAGGCAGGTCCTGGGCCTCATTAAACTGCAAACCCCAGAATTCTGCAGGAGGTAGAGACCAGATTTAAAGTGGATCCATGCTCTGGTGTGATGAGGCTGAAAGTCATGTTATCAGGCTGAAAGGCAAGTTATCAGGCTGTTAGAAATTGTGAGAATTGAACTCCAAAACACCTAGAGAACCAAAGTTTGCCTATGTCTGCACTAGATGGTCAGAAATGCCCCTCCCATCTAGTGCAGACATAGGCAAACTTTGGTGCTCCAGGTATTTGAACTTCAACTCCCACAATTCCTAACAGCCTATCAGGCTGTTAGAAATTGTGAGAATTGAACTCCAAAACACCTGGAGAACCAAAGTTTGCCCACACCTGATCTAGTGGCACTGAACCTAGTCACTTTTACTGCCTCCTCCCATTCTTAACATCACACCAGCTGCTATATGGCTTGGGTCCATCATGTATTGCCTGGAGTGATATCAGCTGGGGCACCAGAGAGACATGGGAGGGGGAGGGAAGATTGCCTCATGACTCCAGCTACCACCTTGCCAGGCGACCATGACAGACACTCACCATGTTGCATTCACTTGGCTGCTTTGACAATATGAACAACAGGTAGAGCCCAAGGCATATAGGATGGGTGTTTAAACTGTTGCAGCTAGTTCCATCTCAGTACAGGCGCAACTGCTTACACAAGCCCAACCAATGAATTTCATTAAAGCTGTCACAGAAACCCAATGGGGGTCATGCAACTGTCACAGAAATTATTCTTCCCCACTTTTGGGATAACTAATAAATGTAGATGTGACCCAAGTCTACTTGCTCAGATGCATGTAGTAAAGTGCATAGGAACACACATTTAGGCAAACCGTGTTTTGTTTCTTAGTCTCTAAGATGCTACAAGAGCCTTTTGCAATTATAAATTTACAACTAATACTTTACTTCTTTTCAGGACAACAAAGCCCTGGTGCTGGAGGCAACTACCTCACCATATCTGATGGTTGGGCTGACCATGGATAAAATCAGCATATTAATACATCTCTAACTTTCATCCCAATATATAGCTTCCTCACTGAACACAAAGAGAGCCTAGACATTGGCCATTTGTGACCAACGAAGCCCCTTCTAAATAACCTCAAGAGAATAACTGTCGTTTGGGAAGCAATATTGACTATTTTGGATTCCAAGTGGGAAATTCTGAGAAAGCCATCCAAGGAAATATTCTAGACTCATTCTAATGATATTAGAGACATGAGATCACTGTTCTTGCTTCACTGAAGCCATTCAAAAGCACTTGAATGGAATTAGAGATCATAGGCTTCCTTTTATTTTGCATGTCATGTTTCTAGGGGTTGAGAAGGAAATGAGGAGAGTCATTCAGTTGGGCAAACTCTGGAAAAGAATACATAAAACAACATTAAGAGAAAATATGAGGGCGAATTTCAAATCAGCCTATTTACAACTGTGAATTTCAACCACATGTGCCAACTTTTTGATAAATTGGATTACTTTCAAACTTATCAAATCTAATATTGGCTGACAATATAGATCACCATTTATTATCTACTTGAAATATCCATGGACTAGGTCCATATTTCCTTCCTTCTCAGAATCATGAGCAGTGGTGTGCTCTACTTGTTCAATATTTGACCATATTACAATTTTAAGTGTGGTGACAAATGGCCACAACACTGGGATAGAAGGACATCTGGACAGCTTCCATGAATTAAACATATGACATCACTGGAATGCCACAGTGTGGTGTACCACAGCTTTGCTATGAGGTATATGTGACTACTAAAACTATTCTTTGCTGTGTCTAATATCAAGGAAGTATTATTTTATGTAATTTATTTCATTTATTCAAATGGATACTCCCTCCAAATTTTCCTCTTCATAATAAGATACAGCTAGATGTTTTTGCATTAAAAATGCTGATTTAATTTATATTTCATGAACCCATAATTATGACTTGGCATCTTCATCAACAATCAGTAATCATCAATTTCTACTAATAAAAGTTCATCATATGGCATTTTTATATACACCTGTTGTAACTTAGGTTTCAAGGGGGTTTTCTTTGCATACATATAAATGTGGAACTCTCCTTTCAATTGTTGCCAGAATTCCCTACATGGTTATGATGCTTCTGTAGCTAGCAGCAACATCTGGGAAGGAGATGACAATTGGGTCCCTGTTGAATAGCCATTAATTATGTTTACTGTGACTGGATAGTGGGGACCGCCTGCTGTCACCAAGGTCATGTGCAGTCATGAAGTATGCTGAAACTGGCATTTTTGACATCTTAGTAATACTATTAGCCCTGATTCTGATCAGATTTTTCAGTTAGTCCATCAGCCCTTTACTACACTTATATATTGTGGCATTGAGCTTCTTGTTTGTAGATAATACAGTATACAAAAAGATTCATTGATCATTGGGTTGGATACATAATTGGTTTTGGTTTGGATGTAGTTTTGTGTCATTCAGATATCTGGCAGCTTTGCCACTGTCTCTAGGGAGATGAGAATTGACCAGTCCTTTATGAAATTTTGCTTTATGACAGAATTGCAGATGGATTGTGTTTAACCAAGCTATTCAAAGTGTCTTATTGAATGTTTCTGTATCATTAATACTACTAATAAGGCAATTATTACCCATAGCTGTTCTATGCAGTGCCAGCATATTTGTACTTAGCTGGATCTAGTCTTCTTTTACCTGAAACATCAAGTTTGATCAAGAGCTGCATGACATGCCAATAATAAGTGACTAGGAGAGGAAATCCCAGTTTATATGACTCAACGTTTTTGTACAAATATTAACTTTGGCTAGTGAGCCTTTCTTCTTGTATCATTTTTCCAGATCAGAGAGGATTTATAAATGTCTGAAAGCAAGTACGATAGACTCTATTGGACTATAGCCATTGGATATTTGGAGAGCTTTCCTTTTTAACAATGTTTTGACTATTTATTGTTTCTCAATATACACACACAAACATTATTTCCCTGTAATTGACAATCCCTGTGATGAGGTATCAAATGTTGGACCATTGAAAAATGCAGATTGGATGCTGGCATGAAGCACAACATCAGGTAACTAAGCAAGCTTTGCTTTGAGAAGCTAAAAATAATGCAAGATCCGAGTGTCTGGCAGCTCAGAAACCCAATTAAAGATAATATCCTTTTCATGCTTCTTTGGACTCATTTGTAGGCACTGAAATCCACCTTTCTTCTGAAAGAGCTTTACTGTATTCTCTTAATACAAGTAGTAAAGGCTGGTAATGTAACCAGTGTAGCAAATTCAGAAGGTTAAAAGTGACAGAGTCATGGAAATGGTCTGGAGAAATATTTGCAGAGCCAAACTAGTATTTTCAGAATCAGGCTAATTGAGCCAGAAAACAATTTATGTGTAGCTATAGGAAAAGCAGGGCTTAAAATAAATCATAAGCTTTGTTCAAGGATAGAGATGTGAAAATTTGTAAATCCCGAGCCTCTCATTTCTTACCCAAGACTCATTCTGATTTTGTATCTCTATCAGATTTCAATGTTTGTGTTTTTCTATGTGGAAAAAAACTTATACATTCAATGTGAATTTTTAAAGTGAATGCTTTCTAGTATACTATTGTTGTTGGTTTCAATGCTTGTATTATATATTGTTATAATGTTTTATGTTGTTTTATATTGGTGTTGTGCATTTTAATGTGTTATGTTTTAACTCTGTTGATTGGGCTTGGCCCCATGTAAGCCGCCCCAAGTCCCTTTGGGGAGATGGAGGCGGGGTATTAAAATAAAGTTGTTGTTGTTGCTGTTATTATTATTATTATTATTTGACTGACACAAAAACACATCAGCAAACAAGATCTATATGTTAGATTTCATATCACAAAATCACAAGTCAAACACTTCCGAAGCATCTAGGACTCTGTGATGTATTTTCAAATGATGTGCGCAGATCCAAGTTAAATGAATACATCTATCTCATACTTGTGCCCCAAAACACGGCAATACAATGCAGTTTAAAACTGCATTATATGGTCAGTATAGCCTCATATAGTGTGGTTTAACTGCATTGAAGTGCATTCTATGAGTCTATGCTAAACATATAATGCAGCTTCTTACTGCATTATATGGCAGTGTAGCTGGGACCTTTCTTGGCTAGTATACACTAAAATGTACATATCAATCTGCATTTCAGTTAAAATAGAAATCAAACAATAGGGTAAAATTGTAAATTTTCATACTTAATTTTGAAAGTTCAGATCAATCTGGAAATGAGAGAGGATGACTTTACATCTTATCCACAGTTGGATTGACTAGAGCCCAGAATTGACATGTCTACCTATTCTTTCTACAGTATTGTAACAATAGCCCTTGATGTATGTCAGATTGTGAGGGTATCCATTTGTGTCTGTGTGTAATGGTGAATAATAATAACACTTTATTTATATTCCACCTTCTCACCCCAAAGGAGAATCAGAGCAGATCACAGGTACAGATAGACAGCATACAGTTAATGCCACTTATATTGGACATACAGAGACAAATACACACAGGAGGTTCTTTGTGTCATGCCACAGGGGGGTGCTGTCACTCCATCCTCTTATGATGAAGAACTTGTCAGGAATTCCTAGGATTCCGCATTCCAACATCTGACACAATAAACGGAATCACTGTGAAGACTGCTCCTGAGATTGTGCATGACCAAAGAGGTGGAGCTTACTGAAAGTTCTGAATTTTTGGAGGTGTTTTTCACATTTGGGATAAATCTGGTGCGGATGTAGGCAGCCCCTTTATTGCGGAAATTTCTGCAATAAAAAGGGAGCTATCCAGACAACGTTTTGGACAATCTCAAATTAATTAACCCTGGTTTGTGGTGAATTAATTAGGTAGTGGGTTTATTCCATGTCAGGAAAGCAGGGGGGAGGAAAATCGCCCCCCCCCCTCCTGACACATCATTTCTATGCTCCAGGAGAGCTCTGGCAACACTGTACTGGAGGCCAGGTAAGCGTGGACAGCCCCCAGGAGCATCTGTGTTATTTAATGCGGATGCTCCTGGAATAACGGCCTGTCTGGAAAGGCCCTTTATTCCAGGTTAATATGCATTATCATGACATGTCATAATGTGCTCCCCATACCGCATTTTAGTGCAGTGTAGATGAGACCTGAGACTTCTTTAGCGATGTGCACAATGTTCTATTTCTAAGAAAAGAAGAGTAAGTTTCACACAAGTGTTTTGATGGATGAATGAATGTTGCTCTGCTGAAAGTTTGTGTGTTGAATTGTGCACCTGCCAACTTGAAACCTAATTGTTTTACACCAGGAAATGAATTAAAATAAATGATTCCATTGTATCCATAATTCTATAATTTCACTGAGAAATTCAGTCCCAAAGAAGGATATTCTCTCACTTAGACATTTCAGCCCCAACTATGAGGCATAATACAATTGACAGAGATTTTCCCATAGTTTCTTCTTACAGCTTCCAAAGCAAAGAAAAAGTTTACAAAACTTCTAATTTAGGCCTCTTTAATATATTTCAGTCTGATGTTCACTGTAATGTAATGAACTTCCTGAAAGAGTCTGTGGAACAAAACAGATTATTACTTTCGAAGCTAACTATTTTTTTTTTTAAAAAAACAGAGCATGGATCCTTTCATTCGCTTGGTAGACATGAGCTCTGTATTGAAAAACTGCCTAAATGTTCGTACTGTTTTGTAGGCTATGGCAATGGGAGGGAAGAAAGAAATAGGAAAACAATGTGTTCCACATGAGGTAAAAAAATGTTAATCCTAGTGACTGTCCAGACAACCTGTGGCACTGAGTACAGGGTGGAAGCAAGGAAAGTTATTTTTGTATATGTTATGTTTTCTAATTATCCCACTGTGCCAGTCTCTGGGAACAGATCATGTCCCCTGCCAAACCCCAAGTCGCCTCAGCCTTCATCATCCTAAAGAAATGCTGGACAGAACACTCGTGATCACATAGCACGCCAGCCACTCCAGCCTCCTTTTTAACAGCTGTTCCTAGCCATGGATTGATGCCCAGTACTTAAGAACCAATGGACTGGATAAACAGATCTCTGAGGGTGGAATTCCGATTTGGCCCTGGCATGCCATTTATTCTGTGCTTCAATTAATCAACTGTAAAAGAAAGAAGGCTAGAAGACAGCCACATAACTTGAGCTGTGACAACACAAAAGAAAGAATGGAGGAGTTACTGGATCTTTTGTTTAGGAGAGAGAATTTATTCTGGTGTTATGGAGAACTCTTAGAATTCTTTCTACATAAATCCACCAGGGCCATGGATATTAAGAAGCTGACCACTTCTGCTTATTGTACGCCTGTTTAGATGGTTCAGCTATATGGAAAGAATGCATATTTTTCTCCTGCACATCCATTCTATCTCTGTGTGCGCACGGGGAGGAAGGGGTGCTCCTGGAACTAGCTTTTCATCTGGATGCACATGTAGTTGTTTTAGCCAGGGATGTGCTCCCAACTGATTCCATTCCTGGAGACATCAGATCTTTTGATGACAATACATATCCCTAGTTTGGATTCTTACCATGTGCTTTATATGGGGCTCCTTCTGAAATGTCTTCAGAAAACTGTGTTTTGTAAGATGTGGAATAAGTGGGGAAGGGAGCTGCTGAAAAATTCCCCAGGGATCACTTATTGACCCCCCTCCCCTTCTTTCTCCCCCTCCCTTCCTTTAATGCCTCTGTAGTGCGCGTGCACATACATATTTTCCAGATATTGGAAAAAAACCTTTCACAGAACCAGAACAGGCCAGATTCCATGGCTAATGTATCAACGTCCTGTTCTCAAACTGATTCTGGAGCCATCAAATCCGCACAGCAAAACCGGTTCCTCACGAAACAGTTCTAGACTGCATTATCGTGTCAGTGAAGATGTGCCCTGGTGCAGGGAGCATACATTTTTATAATTTTGGATTATAGAGCAATGACTATTTGTGAGTAGAGGGAGAATCTTCAAATACTTGCCAGTTCAAAGTAAAATGAATACATGCTATATTGAAAATTTGTCAGTAGAAGACAAGGCTTAGTGTGACCTTATATTTATTTCATACTGTTTATGCTTGTAAACTCCTTGGAGACAAAAGAGCAAAATTCCTCTGAGATTTTGTGGTCAGATCAATTTGTAGAACTGTTTCCATGTTTTCTGATGCAATCGAGTGTAACAGTGTTGTGTATCCCAGTAAACACGGAAAAAGAGCAAGGAAAACATTTCTTGACTGATTTCCTTAAAATACTGGGCTGGCTGGGGAAAGGACTCCAGTTCTGTTCCAAGGCCACTCAAGCCATTACCACTTTTTGCCCTGTCTTGGATCTGATATTTTATGTTTCATGTCTCTACAGACTGGGAAACCCAGAGCTGCGCAAGCCAAATGCCCACTGGCCTGACATGTTATAACCATTATGCATTCAAATTTTTATCTTCATGGGTGGACAAGCGCCAAACCTAGCAAAAAGCAAACTTTATATTTGGCAGGGAGGGCAGCCATTCTACCTCAAGGCAAATCACAATAGGATCTATCCTTTCTTAGTGCTTGTGTGTATGTAATTTATTTATAAAGAGGAAAACAAAAGGAGGAGATGCCTGTAAAATCTGACATCTTAGTCAAAGCAACAGAGGAATTGGAGATGAAATAAGTCTGTATTGATGTACGTATATCCATCAGTCATAATTGCATGATGTAGAAAATATTTTTCTCCCCAAGCAGTTGGGCTTATTCATTGACAAGGGGAGTAAACTCCTATTAGGCAGAACAAGGTACAGAGGCTTCCTTGTCACTAGATTCAAACCCTCTGATCAATTTCTTCATGGAATTGGGCATGCCAGGGGAAATGTAATATTTTCTTAAGTACAAGCAGCATGTTTTGTTTCCAAATTGTCGTAGTGGTATAAGGAGTAATACTCCTGGACTTGCATCTATCATAAGAACATTGCATTTTCAAAGATAGTTTATACCAACATTCTCCCCATAGGTCCAAACCAAAATAGGTCTAAGGAAAGCTTAGAAAGTTGATTTTAACAGAAATGCATTATGCAATTTGTAACAACCCCAAGTAATTCATTATTGTTAACATAATCCAAAACAATATTTTTCAACATTATATATTACTCATTACACTTATTTCCTATTGTGGGCAAGGATTACAAGAATGTCAGCCAATTCATTTGATATGTGTTGCCAGAGAAGAGTTTGACAGATACCATGGATTGTAAATGACAAATGAATGGATTTTAGAGTAAATCAAGACAGAACTCTCACTTGAAGCAAAGATGACTGAATTGACACTGTTGCATTTTGGATGTAACAAGTGATGACATAACATACTAGGGGGGGGGGGGGAGATAATAATGATTGGTAGAGTGGGAACCAGAAGAAGAACAGAATGACAGCATTGCAAATGGACTGATTCAATCAAGGAAGCCACCGTCCTGAGTTTGTAAGACCTGAGAACAGCAATCAATGACCATTGATCTTGGATGACTCACATTCATAGCTGACTTGATGCACAACAGAATTGTTGGCGAATTACAGCAGGAATGACAAAACACTATGATTAATACAAGAAAGCTATACAACTTGAAAAATGTATTATGTAAATGTCTCTAAAATGTACTTTAATGTAACCAGAAAATGACTAAAAATGTTAATCATTGACATCCACACATTGCCAAAACTCATTTCCAATAACCAAATCTGATTTGGACTGACTACTATTGTATCAACACTATTCAGATCTAGAGCAGACAGGGTTGGTGAAAAATAAGTCAAATCTGGTTGAAAGATTACGTAAATTTAAAATAATAATTTTTAAAAAAATGTATGTTTGTAATGGTTTCTTATAAGAAAAAAACACTATGGTGAAATCAGGAGGTGAAAAAAGGAGCTGGATCTCACTGCTCCATTATCCTTATCCTGCACAGTGGCAATTCTTAAGCACTCTTCAGACTTTAAGCAAATAAAGCAAAATCAATATATGAAAACACATGTTAATATCAAATCAAATGACTAACACAGTCTTAGTAAAGTCTATTCTCCACTTACGATGACAATAAATTCAATTCTAATCAGTATTCACAGCGTGTAGCATTGGACTGCATTCCATCTCATCTGGACCACCATTTTTTTTAATTTCCCTTCCCCACTTTCTTTTTGAAAGTTACTTGGTGATCACACTTACCTGATATTATTGCTGCATTTGTGTAGGTTGTGTTGGAAAATGTCCATAAACATTCCACAATTTCAGGGACATTTTTTTCCAATTATTAAGTTATTCACTTGCAGCTACTCTGTTTCCAAGCATAGTTTGATTCCACCTTGAGATTTCTTTTTCTAGGAATTAAATGGCAGACCAAGGTTTGGAGGAGATTGGAAGAGCCAGTCCTCCTCCCCACACCTAATCCCTTTTTAAAACCCATCTGTATTGCATTTTTGTGTAAGGGCTTAGGAACAATATTCCACCTACAGCATATGGCCCTCACAAACAGATCATTTTATATGCAAAGAATCAACAGAAATTGGCCCATGTCTACTTTCCCCTTTTCTTTTTTGCATGTTTGAAAGGAGCAAAGAATATAGATAAGTGAACCAACTTTGCCAGAATGACTCATTTTTGGCCACAACTATTTCAGACTCCATTTGATAAACCTAGATTTATGTCCGGTGAGTAAAATGAGTGCATTTTTAGACATTCAGATCATAGACAGTTGTGGGGAAAAGTCCCTTTTTCAAGATTTGTATTGTCACAAGCTAGGAACTGCTCTAGCTTGCACCTATGTCACTGAGAATCTCAGAATGGTTCTCTTGGGATGTTATGTAGTTCTTATAAATAAAACTAGGTCAAATAGTTTTCAAATAAGAGGAAGAGAGAGAAGGTAGTACGTGTTTATTCTTTAACTTTATTTTTCCACAGTTTCTACCCCACATTTTTTTTGCAATTGTATGGAAATTGGCTGTTTTGAATCAATATCATTTTAAGGGGAAATAAAATAATATTTACTAAGGAAACTACACCTTGGATGGAGTCGAATGTGGCTTGCTGGCTATGACACTCTGACTAACATAAAATCTTAAAGAAGAGTGGGAGTAAACTTGAAAATACATGCATATGCTCGAAGAAGTAATAGATCAACCATGTAAAAGGTAAACCACACCAGAAAGTCTAAACTACCTATTACAACTTCTACTGCTCCATAGAGGCACATAGTTGCTTTTGTAAAAATATATTTCTTCTACACCCAACATCACAAAACATATTAAAGGGCCCTTCCACACAGGCACATAACGCATGTCCCCAGGCCCAGATGAAGGTAATTTTAAATGGTAAGCGAACATTATTCCCCCCACCCCAATCACTGAAAAATAAAAGGTACACATAAAATAAAATAAAAGGTATTCAGCAGTCTCCAGCCTCGTGTAGGGAGGAGTTCTGTGCATGCGCATTTGGTGCACTGGTTCTGTGCGTGCGCATTTGGTGCAGCACAGGCAGGCCCCCTTCCATGGGGCCGGAGACTGAGAAGGGGCGTTGAGTGACCCCTGAATATGTGGCGCCCCATGAGGATGCGTTGTTTGTGTAACTTCAAGATACGGTCCTGCATGTCCCCCTTTGCTAGTCATTTCTTTGCTTGGATACAAAGGGTGCTGCTATTGGGAATCGGAGGTGCAGAGAGCAGTAAGGGACTGCTAACCCAGACAGTCTGAGCCCAGGGAGTGTGTGATGGCTGTGCCTTTTGAGATTATTTTGTCCAGCTGAGTGAGCAATTCATTTCTTTATGGATTTGGTAAGAATTGTCCACATTTATAAATCTCCTCATATTTGGGGTGGAAGCAACATGAGAGTTTTAAAAGTCAAATGTGAGAGGCATTAAAACTGAAGAATTGATACACCCCTGACCACTACATAGAACAACCCTCCTGCCATTGTACAGGTAGGAACACTTAAGACAGATGAATAGATGGAAAGATTTATTAAGACAGAAACTTATCCTCCACCTTCCCAAACAAAAGACATTCCACTTTGCACCAGCTCGTGGGGTAGGGTACTGGCTGGAGTTTATTTCAAAAATATTCAGAGCCTCCGGCATGTATAACCAAGTAGCATGTAATATTATTGCACTGTACAGGAGCAATAGAGACTTCCACATCAGTGAATCAGTACATTTTCTATGGAATCTAGACCATACTTTATGGGTGTATCTAGTGTTGAACCCAATTTCCTGAATGGTTTCAGAGACTTGGAAATCCTGAAATAAGACTGAGGTGAGATTTACTCCACCATTCTAATCAAATGTTCCGGCCACCCTTGTTGGGCCATATTTAGCATGACCCAGCCAGCAAGAATATGTGAAGTTAAATACCACATGCCCAAAGAGATATGTTTTCCAAGTTGTGCTTTTCACTTGGATGGTCCCATAATCATTTTCCAGGATCATCTCGCAGGGCTAAAAGAAAAAGGCCTCTATGAAAGCCTAGAAAGATGATGCTCTGCTAGCAAAGACTATACTTAGCCAGTATAAGGCAGCTTCTTCTCCCCTCCTCAAACAAGGTTTGTACAGCACAGAGGACTGATAAGTACATTTTGGTCTGCTTTAGCTATTTCTTTCTTCACAATGCCTGCCGTTCTGTTACTCATGCCTGTGCTACTGATTATTGTCTAAATATTGTACAAGCCACAGCGTATATTTTAAGTGCATGCACGAATGCTTGGATAAGACTTTATGGTTTGTATTATATACAGGAGGTTGCTGTAGATTAAACAGATTTGCCTTTTCAAGCCATTGAAACCTATAGATCTGTGACTGCGTTTTCCACTAACTATTTCCAAATGAGGTCACTTGACAAAACATACACCCTAATACATCCAGACCTCCACAGGCGGCCATATGTGAGCTGCTCCGCCTTTGTCAGCAGCACTACCATCCATAAAACGCAGAAAAGGCAAGAAACTCTCTGCCTCTAATATTTGCATAATTCAGTGCTAACAAAAATAAAGTCAATAAATTGCTGATAATTGCTTTGGTGTCAGCCACATGAGGAAGGGTCACGAAGAGAATGCCTAGGCCTGTTTGCCAGGTGTTATAGGGTCAAAAGCAACTTGTTGTTGCAAGGAAATCTGTCAGGGATAATAGCTGTCTCAGAAAACTCAAGTGAAGATCATATAAGGTCATCATAGTTAAATAAATATTACTTTAGTGCTTCAAGAATCGCAGACACATTAACCATTAATTTCATGATTTTTCAATTCTACTATTGCAACCATATTAAAGACTGTTCAGTCACGTAACTGGGTGGAATTATGGACAGTGTTAGTGTGTGTCTTTGTGTGCCTGCCTTTTCTAGATAGGATCTGTAAAACTGTAAAAACTGAACAGTGAAGAAAGTTGAGAGAGAAGAGAATAAATTCATTCGTAGCACTGGAGGAGATTTTTATAGTTCAGTTCCCAATGGATAAAATATGGAAATACACATTTTCCAGTGCAGTATATATTTTCCTAACATAAACATTTTTCCTAATGCATGCATTTTTGTACACAGTTTCTCAACTGTACATATATTTAGACATTCATTTTTTTCCAAAAAGCCTGCCTGCTTTTCTGACATATTGTATTTCATTGTGATGTATGGTAGCCTGGAGAAAGATTCAGCAAAGAGATGGACAGGTAGTTTTGCAGAAAAGCAGCCAATAAATCAATCAACAAGAAATGCAGCCTACTCCTGAGCAAAATGTGACAGGAAGAGGGAATATTGTTCCTTAGTTCTGAGGATCAGAATGAAGGTGGGATTCAGGTGGGGAAACTATTAAACAGGGCATACATCCTGGTTCTGATTTTTTTTTTTTGCATTTTTAGGCATGGGACGTATATCATGCACCAACCTAACTTCTTCAATAAATGATATCTGTGCATCTGATAGCAACAAAAAATCCTTCTTATTCCAGGGATAACGTGAATCTCATTGAATATGTGAATGTTTTCAACTTCAGATTAAAAGTAGGCGAGTCACCATGGCGAAGTATACAGCCTCTTAGCACATATGAGGAATAGTTCCTCCTACCTCAATTCTCAATATATAAAATGAAAATGGCAACTTTTAGATTTGTTTCAACTAAGTTTGTAAGGGGAGAAGGAGGCATGAAAAAGTACAGGCCAAACAAAAGAGGGATAGGTGGTGTGAAAACCAGAAAGTAAAAAAGACAAAATGAACTATAAAGCAAGCTGTATCTACAGAGCACCTTATTGTAGATTGCTAGGAAACATAATATGACCAGGATAAATGATGGACCTCTGCTTTCCTGTTGGAGGTAAACACATTGCTGTCATTCAAACAAATGCTAGGATGCCCTGGTTCATGCTAGCAGTCTCCCAGAATGTTCAAATGAGCTTGACCTCTTAATGTAACCTCCAAAAAAGTGTATAATGCATCTGCATCCCTAGCATATGATGCCTACCCTACAACGTAGGTACCATATATACTTGAAGATAAGCCGGGGTTTTCAGCCCTTTTTTGGCTGAAAAAATGGGGTCATTGCTCTCAACATATGATATATTTCTCTCTTCCCTTAACAGTGTGTTTTGTTTTCAAAAGCATCCCTCATTCTGCTTCTCCTCTCAGGCTGGAGTTGCCAATTTTGGAAGCTCTTTTTTTAAAGAGAGAGATTGAGAGAGAAGAAGGTAATGTTTTAGAAAGGGAAAGGAGGGGAAAGATTGCATGGGTGGGAGGGGAAGAAAAAGAGAGAAAGACCCTTGCAATTCTGCAAGATCTGTTGTTGTTGTTATTTAAAAAGAGAGAAGGGAATTTTCTTCCTTGGGCAAATGGATCCCCCAAAACTTGTAAATAATATATAGATTTTCCTCCTATAAATCTTTGCAAGTCCTGTGTTATCTGTATATATATCTATATTCATCTTATACATGGATTTCCTTTGTAAACTTTTGCAAGCCCAATTTCTGTGTATCTAATGCATTAATTTTATATGTGCAATTTTGTTCCCTTGGAAGTGTCCTCTGGCCTTTGCAAGTCCTATAAATTATGCAGATAGTTATATAGATACGAGAGAGAGAGAGAGAGAGAGAGAGAGAGAGAGAGATGTCTAAATAAATATCTAAAGCTTGCAAACATTTCAGAGGAAAATCCATATTTGAAATCTCCATATATATTTTTGTTCAGTTCGTTTAATGTCGTATATAGACAACGAAACTATGGCTCCCACAACCACCAAACTTGACAACCGACTGGACCATTACACTAGGTACAGACAACGCCAAAAACACCGGACCTACATACCTCCCAAAACCCCAAAAACGATCCCCAAAAAACTGCCAACGGAACTCCCACCCCAGCCTCTCCGCTGCCAGCGAGAACTTTTAGAACGTTGAGGGCCGAGGGAGGGTGGGGGCCGGGAGAAGGAGCAGCCTCCCTTGCTCCTCCTTAGCCCCTCCTCCTCAGCGGCTCCTCCTCTTTCCCCCCGCCGCTGCCGCCGCCCGGATCGCGAACGGCGGGGACAAAGACGGAAGGAGCGGCTGAGGAGGAGCAAAGGACCCCCCTCCTCCTCAGCCACTCCTCCTTCCCGCCGCCACAGCTGCCGCTAGGATGGGGGGGGCTCCTTCAAGCAGTCTACACGCAAAATAATCACCCCAAACACGCACACCACCCGCACACCAAAACAAACATTCACACATTCCTCCCACACATCCTTTCCCCCATAACAATCACCCCTCTCCTCCTTCAAGCAGTCTACACGCAAAACAATCGCCCCAAACACGCACGCCACCCGCACACCAAAACAAACATTCACACATTCCTCCCACACATCCTTTCCCCAAAACAATCACCCCTCTCCTCCTTCAAGCAGTCTACACGCAAAACAATCGCCCCAAACACGCACGCCACCCGCACACCAAAACAAACATTCACACATTCCTCCCACACATCCTTTTCCCCAAAACAATCACCCCTCTCCTCCTTCAAGCAGTCTACACGCAAAACAATCACCCCAAACACGCACGCCACAAACATTCATCACAAACTTTCCATACCTTCCACAGCATAAGCACGTGCTACTGGAGAGGAGCCCCAGCTGTGGATGCAGCCATAGCCACCTTCTTTTCTCCCTCTCTCTCTCTCCGGCAGCGACAGGAGGGGCTCTGGCGGCGCTTTGCCTCATTACAAAGCCAGGCAGCGCTTTTCCCTCCCTGGTGTGTGTGTGTGTGTGTGTGTGTGTGAGAGAGAGAGAGAGAGAGAGAGAGGAGAGGGAGGGAGGGAGGGAGGAGAGAGAGAGACAGCCATACAGCGCCAGGCCTTGGGAAAGGAGAGCTCCGAGGAGGCAGCAGCACGAAAAGGGCAGAAGAGGAGGAGGAGGAGGAGGAGAGAGAGACAGCGAGAGAAGGCCAAAACAGAGGGAGGGAGGCCACACTCTGCACACACACTAAGTCTCTTCATCCCACACACACACTCCCAGAGCACAAGGGAAGGAGGCAGGTGCCAGGGTGGGGGTCATAGGGGTTGCAATCCAACTCACATTACTTGCAAAAGAGCCCAACCTCCTTGGCCAGAAAGACACCATCAAAGCCCTCACAACAGATGGCTAACCAATTGGAAGGGAGCCCTAAAGCCCATCCACTCCAACCCTCTCCTTCCCTCCCTCCTTCTTTCCCTTCCTCCATTTCTCTACTTCCCTTCTCCTTCCCTCCTTCCTGTCCTTTTCTCCATCACTCCTCCCTCCCTTTCCTTCCTTCCTCCCTTTCTTTCCTCCCCCCCTCACCAATTGTATGAGAATAATAATAATGAAGATGATGTATAATAATAAAGGAGTAACTCCCATCTTCCTACCTGCCATAAAAAGGGGGGCAGGACTAGATGACCTTTGGGAGTCCCTTTAAAATTAGTCCAATAAAAATAATAATAATGTATAATGATAATGTATAATAATAATGTATAATTATAAAATAGTAACTCTATATTCCTGCCTGGCATAAAGGAGGGGGCTGGACTAGATGAGCTTTGGGAGTCCCAACTGAGAATAATAATAATAAAAATTATAATAGTAAAATAGTAACTCCAATCTTTGTGACTTGCATAAAAAGGAGGGCTGGACTAGATGAGCTTTGGGAGTCCCTTTCAACTGACTCCAAAAATATTAATAATCAATACTAATAAAACAGTAACTCAATATTTCTGCCTCTCATAAAGGAGGGGGCTGGACTAGAAGACCTTTGGGAGTCCCTTCCAACTGAGTCTAATACCACTACTTTCTCAGGACATCACTTTGGAAACCACCACAGTCAGCCACAGCAAAGCGTGGCCGGGTACAGCTAGTTAGTATATATAATTGCTGGTGATCCAGCATTGAGGCCATGCTATTGAGAACACAGCTGTGTTGGGCAGGGCATGTTTCTAGGATGGAGGACCACCGCCTCCCAAAGATACTACTCTATGGTGAACTTGCCACGGGTCAGCGCAAGAGAGGCGCCCCCCAAAAGAGATATAAGGATTTCCTGAAACAACATCTCAGGCTCAGCCAGATTGATCACCAACAATGTTCCACCTTGGCCTCACATTGGGAGGCATGGAGATGCACTAGTATCTACAATGCTGAGGCCTCTTTCGAGAAGTCATGGCGAACAAGTTTCGAAGAGAAACGACAACACAGAAAGAACCACAACTTGGAAACAACATCACCCAAGGAGATTTTCTGCTGTGCTTTCTGCAACCAGACTTGCCTATCTTGGATTGGTCTTCTTACTCATCAATGCGCTTGTAGAAAGCGTGGGATGAGTCCTTCCTGAATCTTCATTTGTGAAGAAAAGCCAAGAGAATATATAATTATAGATCTATATCTAGCTCTGCACTGTTTTTATAGGCATTGGATGTTTGCCTGTTACTATGTTGGAAGCCAGCCTGAGTTCCCATGGGGAGATAGGGCAAGATACAAATGAAGATTTTAAATTATTATTATTATTATATTATTGTTGATACCATATTGTTTTTGTTGACCCTACTTTTCCACATATAGAGTGAGTTTACTGTTTTTCTTTGAAATATGATAAATATTTTTTTAAAAAATTAACCTACTGATGCTTCAATGAATGCAATTTTATTGGTATCTATTTTTATTTTGAAATTTAACAGTAGCTGCTGAATTTCCCACCCTCAATTTATACTCGAGTCTATAAGTTTCCCCAGTTTTTTGTGGTAAAATTAGGTGCCTTGGCTCAGTGTTTCCCAACTTTTTTGGAGCCACGGCACACTTTTAACATTAAAAAAATCAGGGGGCACACCACCAACCAAAATGACACAAAATGACACTCTAACACAGTAAAGAACGGTTGGGGGTTGGTGGCCTGCTGGGAGCAGCTGCTGGGAGTGCCGAAGCCGGGGAGGGGGCGGAGCCAGGCTGTGCCATGCCCCATCCCCTAACCTCGGCTTCACCTCTCCCAGCAGCTGCTCCAGCCTTGAGGGGGGCTGGGCCAAGCCAGCGGTGCCAGAGCCAGCACAATGCTGGCTTGGCACTGTCCCCTCAAGGCTGGAGCAGCTGCTGGGAGTGCCGAAGCCGGGGGAGGGGGCAGAGCCAGGCTGCGCCATGCCCCGCCCCCTCCCCCCAGCTTCAGCTCACCTACAGGCCACGCCATGCCCCGCCCTCTCCCCCCAGCTTCAGCTCTCCTACAGAGGAGGAGCATGAGCGGTGAACGGGCTTCAGTGGGCGAGGGACGAGAGTCATGGTGGGGGTCATGGAAGATTGGAGGCTGGATGACAGCCGAAGGAGGCGGCGCCCCAGTCCCTTCTTCTTTTTCTTCGCCACTGCCCGGCCCTTCCTCCTCCTCCCCCAAGCAGCAGGAGTTTGGCAGGAAGGGGGGGGGAGGAGGACAGAGAGCTTTTCTCGCGGCACAACAGGAGGTCCGTTTTGGCACACTAGTGTGCCACGGCACACTGGTTGAGAAAGACTGCCTTGGCTTATATTCGGGTCAGCTTATACTCAAGTATATACAATAATTTTTATTTGTTTGCACTGTTATCTGTGTAGGTCAGGTGTAAAACACTACATTTAAATGGTCATTTGACTTATTTGTCAGTTGTGTTTTTTTCTTTCCCACTAGGATCAATTTGGAAGAAATTATATGATTTTTTTTAATGTACCTACTCTAACTAGAGGATAAGAAATCAACAACTGAGTGCTTGATAGCACTTGCATGGTAATTTCATCTTCATTGATGTGACCATCTGTATACATTGGAAAATGGTACACAGGAGGAAACAGGAGGAAGGGAAAAAACAAAGAGGAAGTACCCATAAACCTGGTGCTATAGATGGTGACAAGAGATTATTGCCACAAAATGAATATAGAGGCACATGTGAACTTGGAGGACCTAGAGATTTCTATAAATAACATATGTACCCATTACACATATCCTATATATATATATATATATATATCTGATGTGATGCCCAGCTTTGTTCTAAATGCATTCATCTCTTTGTGTTCAAGGTTTCTATTCTAGCCTTTGTGCTAAATAAATACACATATTCTGGATTGGAGCAGGCAATGGCAACATGAACATAGGGGTGTATGCCGCCCCAGATCTTCCAAATAGTTGGGAGGAAATCCTGAATAGAGTTATAGTTTGCCACTAATTGAGAATGAGATTCCTAATTCTATGATTTAGAAGACATTGCCTAATTGCTACGTGGATTTCATTTGCATTATCTGGGAGCTGTTTTCTTCCTTTGCTCTAATGCATGAATGAACAAGTTAAATCATAGTTGACCTAAAGAAAACCTTAGCCTAGTTATAAAGAGGAACATCTGGTCAACTACCCAGTTCTTTGCTTGAAATGCAAAAGATAGATAGATAGATAAATAGATAGCAAATGCTATCTCATTTAAGCAACATTGCCCATAGTTCTTATTGTTCTGATGTGCTGAACAAACAATGTGAGCGTCTATTTTTCTGATGAAGGTCCAGAACCCAGTGAGAGTTTTCCCAGAATATGTATCTTCCTCTTCCTGCAAATAATCTACCCTTTCTCTTCAGCAATTGTTTTTAAGTCTCTGCAGAAGATGAACTGGATGACAATAGTGCCATTCACAGCTCTATATGATTTTCCTCCTTTTCTGCTTGAAAGCACTTCCTACTGAAGGGGAGACTTTGAAGTATTCCCTTTGTTCCTCTGGGCTGGTTATTTTTAGTCTAAAAAGTTTGAAAGTCACACTTTAATATATGCAAAAGGATAAAAAAATGCGTAGTTGAAAAGGGCACCATCAATTCAAAAATAATATATGGGAAACAATTCCTCCATTTGGTCGGATATAAAGGGATGGATATTATTCAACATACAGATTTCCAGTTGGCATATTTTCATTTTTGGTGTTCAGCAAGTAAATCCAAGCAAGTTTATATTCATCTCATTTTGTGAGCTGCACAGAAAAATGAGAAATCCTGGACTTTTATCTCTTTTTGACAATAGCCTCCTTCATAGATTGATCAGATGAAGAAGCCTCTGCATAATTATTTGAAAGTGGAGTCATACCCTTGACACTACAGCCCGGTTTTGGACATACTACTAGCTCCATGGACTGGACATCCATATTTTCAGGAGGATATTTTTAAAAGGAAATTATGTGAGTGAGAAGCTGGTTCTGTATATGCTTGTAAAGGTTGCAAGTAAGTCAGTGGTGAAGAACACCTGAAAGGCATTAGCCTGGCATTAATGTCCAACAATTTAGTGGTATCAATAAACAGTGGTGGCTTGTGTGTTCACAGTGCAATTAATCTGTTTAAGGCTTAAGGCCAAAATGCACCAGATACTGAAAACATACCTCAGAATGATCCCAGCACCTTGGATAGCTTTGTTGAAATTGGGATTAAAGTTCAGAGTGGATTCACCAATCTACTGCCGTGGGATCTACCAATCACAATCTCACCATCCTGAAGTTTTCCCTCTTGTTCTTAAACAAAGTCATCTTGAATAAAAAAAATCCAGTCCTTCTGGATACCGTACACACAATTCTTAGAAGGAATATTTCATGGGTCCTCTCGACAACATTATGCTCCTGAACGAAAAATATCATGTGGTTCTACAACTTTTGCTGAACTCTCTTGTCTATAAGAATCAGCTGCATGACCGGTGTTCAAGGTCAAGATGATGGGTATTATAGCCCCAGAATATTTGGATAACTATAATTGTTATAGTTGCCCTATATGTCATGAAGCTAAATGGACAAAAAAGGAGCACAATTAAAGCTCTGGTGGACCATGGAAATAGAATCTGTGAACTCCACCTCCTTCAAGATGAACTGAATCACCTAAACTGGGCTTTACAGGCTAGTGGTTATTCTTCTGCAGATGTCAGAAAAGCTGCAAGACCTAGAACAAGCCCCAGGAATGAAGATATGGTATGAAGAACTTCCACCTAGAGGGAAGTTCTTCATACCATACATCAAGGGAACCACTGACCGCATAAGGAAGCTGATGAAGAAACATAACTTACAAATTACCTATCTACAGATCCACTAAGAAAATTCAACAAATTTTACAGCTGACAAAGGATAAGAGGGATCCTTTAACCACTGCAGGAGTCTACTGTATACCATTCAGCTATAGACACACCTGCTTACTAGGGACCTCCATCTGCATAGGGACACATCTGCATAGGGACCTCCAAATGCAGCACCCAGGCACGAATCTAGGTACTGAAGACTACTTCAGCCAGAAAAATCAGCAATAGCAAAACACATGATTAAATAAGCTGGGCACAAAATACTATTTGAAAACACAGAAATTCTGGACCGCTCTGACAACCCCTTTGTCAGACTACACAGAGAAACCATTGAAATCCACAAGCACATAGATAATTTCAACAGAAAGAAGAAACAATGAAAATAAACAAAATAATGGCAAATAATGGCAAACAGCAAGAGGCGGGGCATGGGGAGCCAAGACACACATTTTGCTGACAAGGAAGGTGTGGAGAGTCATGGAGGCTCCCCTTTTATGGTGGACATGTGCTATCTTTATTGCAGGGAAAGGGTTTATTGCATGGAAAGGCTGCCTTCTTTTTAGACACCTTTGTAGATTCAGTTTATTTTATATTTATATTTAGTTTAACAGCAGGACCTTTTGCAATCTCTACCACTGGGAGCGTGGCCTTCAAGAATAGCTGTGCTTAGCCACGCCCACCTCATCCCTCTTTGCATCACCACTCGCCAGGGAAGGGAAAACGTGCTATTTTAAAACTGTTGGTTTAGGCTTTACCAAAATTGCTTAAATGTTCTGAAAATCAAGACATCCAAAAATAATTACGAACAATGGGCAAGTGGTTCAACTTCGGATTTGCCCTTCTCACTTTTTCTGCATGGTTCGAAATTGGTTGAAAAGTCCAAATTCGGTAGGTTGTTCCGAATTTTAGGTTTTTCCAAAACAAACCTAAACACACCTAGTTGAATGTCCAGGGTGGGAGAAAGAACTCTTGTCTGTTGGAGGTAGGTATTAAACACCCCAAGGGAACAAAGTCCTGTCTACTTCTAGGCAGATGCCCTCACTATTGGCTATACAATCTTCTCAGTTATTCACATGCTAATAGATGGATCCTAATGAAACTCTTGGAAATCAGGCTTGCTAATTGCACTCATCACCCTTGGTTAATAGACACTGGTTCTTTCTCCCACCTTGGACATTCCACGGGTATATATACTCCACTTGCTTTACCATTACCAGATCCTCTGAAGATGTCAGCCACAAATGCAGGACAAACGTCAGGAGAATGTGCTGCTAAAACACAGTCATACAGCCGGGAAACCAGACCACACCCCAATATTTTAGACATCATCATTTGGATTTTATCATGTACTTACTCTATGGAATGTCTTTCCTGTATTTGCAAAAAAGAATATGAGGCTCTCTTCACCGTGTGGGCTATTCCACCCTGTTGGTCTTGAGACGTATATTTCTGCTTATACAGTAAGGTGCATTAAATAACACTGGATTTGGGGAATCTATAAACATTTTGTCCAAGGCTTTTGCTCAAAGCAATGCCATATCAATAGAAAAGAACTGTTCAGAGTCAGATGATTCCACATCTGGCAATTGACTAGGGCAGAATGTTTAGTTCAGTCAGACCACAGACACCAGCAACTCATCAAAAGTTCTTCCTGTGGTTTGATGCTAATCCTTTAATGAAATATTACTGCATTAGCCATGCTATTTATTTATTTATTTTCCACCGATTAATATTCCTTCTCACTATGCTGCAATTGAAGAAGTGAATGGCCTTCAATTATTGTTATACCCCAATAAGAATTCCTCTGCCTGAATTTGAGCATGTGAAAAAGCGAATGTAAATATCACATTGATACCTCATCCTGGGTCCAACCAAGACATCGCAAAGAAAACCTAACTTCTTTCTTTCACATGTGAAAAGGCTTTAGCTAAATGGTTTCAAAGATAAATGATGTGGATTTTTTTTCAACTGTTAGTTTTCAACTCTTGCTCAGATCAAGATTTTGTTGCACAATTTGCATGCTTGGATTAGGATTCTTAGGTGAGAACATAATTGTGTGACCTATTTTGTAATCATGACAAGTCTCAAGTAAGGGGAAAGGTTTTGATATAAGTACAATTAAATATAATACAGTATTTGTATATATGTATTTCTTCAGCCATGTAGTTTAATGGAGTGTAGCACATGATACTGTTTTAACTACAGTTTCACCTGCTACTGGTCCATTACCATGAACAAATCAAATGCTAGAGTCATGACCCATAAAGCATTAGATGTTCAAGGCATCTCAAAAACATGATGGCCACAAAATACACACTGCCAATGCACAATGCAGGACAAATTTAAGGGTATACTACACATTAAAGAAAGTTGCAGGAAATTCTGAATGCAGGGTGAAACTGGCTCCACACATAATGTGTAGTGCATTGTAGACACCCACCTTTAATGAAGCTCTTTGTAGAATTCAGAAGTAGGGGGTGAGGAGCCTGCTGAAAGAAGCCCCAATGGCATAGTTGACTAGCAGGCTGCTAATTGATCGCAACTGATAACTGCCACTTCTGTCACACACACCCTTTTATTTTACCCCCTATGTCTCTGGAGCACTGATGTGCCTCTCTCTTGGAAGTAGTTGAAAAAATCTCTGCAGAATAGTTTGAGGCCAGGTTCCATGGTCATCACCCACTTGGCCTCAACCCAGTTCCAGACTTGTCACAGTGAAATTCTGTCCTATCTACTTGAAAGACATCTAAACCCATTGTAAAAAGCCTTCTTGGGGATTGCTCTAAACTGTGGGCTTCCTCCTGTAAGAGACTAGCCTGGTCTCACCTCTCCTCTCCTTCAGCCTACCCAAAAAATCTCCACCTTTTTATTTAGATAGACTTTAGCTATTAACTGGTTCCTGAGGAAAGCAACCAGTTTTAATGCCACACGCTGTACTTTCTTTTAATGCCACATGCTGTACTTTCTTTTAATGCCACATGCTGTACTTTCTTTTAATGCCACATGCTGTACTTCTCTTATGCATGTCTTATGTTTGAATGTAATTTTCCTGCTTATTGGCAGGGGGTTGGACTGAATGGCCTGCGAGGTCTCTCCAACTCTATGATTCTATGATTCTATTAAATGCTTTTAAATTGTTTCTGGTTCAGTACATGTTTAATATAATAGCTGAGGTTGTAAATCATGCTGTCATGGTGTATAGATTCAGATAGTTAAGTGATGGTTGGGCTACATCCTTCTTTTGCCACTGACTATGGAACCAACTGTGTGAAACTGTATATGCAATGGTTATACTTGCAGAGCTCCATTTTCATGTGGACTGTGGATTGAACATGGGTGTTGCACCATAACAATAACAATAATAACAACAACAAACACAATTGCATGCACAATTGTGCTTCTCTGGCTTTATGAAAGGAGTGGTTTTGCCCTTTGTAAACCATTGACCAAATGTCATGCCAGGGTGTATTGTCTCACTGCCATTGTACAGGACTGTGCTTCATTATTTAAAATGGCACTACCATTGCTCCCTGCCTGCGCATCTCTATATATCAGTGGTTTCCACCTGTGGGTCCCCAGATGTTTTGGCCTTCAACTCCCAGAAATCCTAACAGCTGGTAAACTGGCTGGGATTTCTGGGAGTTGTAGGCCAAAACACCCAGGGACCCACAGGTTGTGAACCACTGCTATCCCATATCATAGAAATTTCCACTCACTTTTTGGCCTAGATTTGGAAATTTTCTGCTGTGCCTTGTTTGCTTGCTTGTATGGTTTTTAAAACTTGAACCATGCCATATAATGTTAGAGCCTATTGGCTACAGTTTGCAATTTGGCTAAATGGTTAAGTGTTGCTTGTATGTTGCATCTGATGGGGTGTGGGCATTTTTTCCCTATTGACTCACTTTAAAGGCTATTGGTGGCAATACAAAGGGGAAAAGTTCACCAATTTCCCTATCTCTGCCAATCACCTAAAGGAGGGATACATGGTGGGTTCATGTCCCAAGATGAATTTCATCAGGGCAAATCTCTTGGGACTCTCTCTGATATCTTCATGGGATCAGGCTAGAATGACCTGTGGGCTCCACAGGTTGGGTTTTGATTCTGGAAATATTTGAGTGAGAGTTCACACATCCCATTACTTGCAGCTTTGCTCTGATTTCTAATTGTATTTTCTTTCAATCTAGTCTCTGCCTTGCTTTTAATCTTGCACTGGAAGAAAGATGGAATATAAATAAAGGCAGGTCTCCGTCTTAGGATACTAACACCAGGGGAATGCGATCCTATGCATGATACTGGGAGGCAATTATCTTGGTTTTTGCTGAATCTTATTCTCTTGTAATATTTAGAATTTAATTTGATATTTGAAAATATATTTATTATTTCAGTATAAATCTTTAAAAAACACACCCACAAGTAAATCCCTGTGATTTTAGTTGTTTTGCAAGTATGTGCATTAAAAATCACACATAAGTCTGCTTTAGATGTTCCCGTGAATGACTAATGGCCTGTAGAAGGACAAAGACCTGGAAAAAGAATCTGTCTATTTGCATGTTGTTTTTAGGTAGCAGCAAAACTGCAACTTGGTTGGTATGGTAACAAAATGTTTTAAGAGTCAATCTATTTAAAGTTCAGAAGAATATTGGCTAATTTCTGTCTTTTGAATATAAAAAAAGCAGTTGCACTGACAAAGCTTTTTTTCTCTCTACTGTACAGCAGACACAACTGTTTACAAACTGTCATGGAAACTAACAGAAATTAAAAATATTTTAATACATTGTCATGACTTCTTTTATCCTCCTATTTTTAAAGGCAGTTACAAAGGTCAACATTTCTCTTTTTTTTGCAACAACAAAAAACAAAACCCCACAACCAAACAAACCCTGCAACACATTTTTATTTTCAATATTCTATCTGAAATGATGGGAGTTTAAAGCTTTTTATTAGATGAATGATCTAATTGTGCCCCCAAAATATAATATGCCTAAAGATCCACTTGGTTTTTTTTTCAGATTTGTCAACACAATGAAAGGCTGTACAGTGTGAACCTGTCACACTTGATCACATTCTAATACCAAGTTTAGGAATTTCAGACCATTGGTCCATATGCTGCAGGACTGCCCATCCTGAATGGCAGCAGTAAATCTCAGATGTTTTAGGCAAGATTATTTCCTAGCATTGCCTTGAGATTTTTCTTCGTAAGTACTGGAAATACTCAATGCTGCTTAGCTTCCAAAATCAAATGTCTTTAATCTACCCATAATGACAGTGGCCATCATAATTGTTGGAAACACATTATTCAATAGGTTCCATGTCCACCACCAGAAAGTAAATATGCTCCCAAACTGAGCAAACTGAGAATATATGTAATCAAAACACACAAGACTACAAAGCAACATCAAGCTAAAACCATTCTGAGTTAGGTCTCCCTCCCTCTATCATTCTTGTATTTCTATGCATATATTTTGAGATATTTCTTCAGATTATGCTTTTTTCTTCTTCAAAAATGCTTTGTGTTTGTATCAATTGACTAAAATCTGTTTATGCAGATTTTGGATATATGCCATGTTTCCAGCCACACTTTTCAAAATGTGCACATCTTTTTCGGGTACTGTTCCATTATCCAAGTGAAGGCCACCAGGGAGCGCTAGAGAGAGAAGGATAGTCCATTTGATGGGGATGGAGGGTGGGTTGAAGGAGAAAAACCATTTCTCCCAATTTTCCTGTTATTTCCCCCACCCATTTCCACATTGTGGAAACAGCACTTGTTTATGAAATGTGGAGGGGGAGGGGAAATACCCAGTGAAAATGGGGGAAATGGTTTTCCTTCTTCAACTCCCCCTCCATAAAGTGCACTATCCTTCTTTCTCTAGTGCCCCCTAGTGGCCTCTGCCTGTATAATGGAACAGTACTCTTTTTTTGGTATTTAGGTTGGTTTTTTTTTTCTTTGGTACTGTTCCATTATTTGGGCGGAGGCTAAAGGGCATGCTAGAGAGAGAAGGATAGTTTATTTTATGGAAGTGGAAGGTGGGTTAAAGGAGTAGAACCATTTCCCCCTGTTTTCCTGTTATTTCCCCCCACCTATGTTCTCATCATGGAAACAACCCTCATTTATGATATGGTTAGAGGAAAGAGGGAATAGCCAGCTAAAATGGAGGAAATTGTTTTCCTCCGTCAACTTGACCCCTGTACAATGGACTATCCTCTTTCTAGCAACTCCTTGTGGCCACTGGCCAAATAATAGAACAGTACCTTTACTAACGCTAAATGTTAAGAAATAAAATAGAATTAACCATGTGTTTTAATGCACACCCCAAATATTGTCACTCATCCCTGCTGAAGTGCCATTCATTTATACCTTATTTGCCTATTGTCTGATTGTGACATGGAAATCCTTGGAATCTCCCTAAGCATTTTAACCATGAGATGAAGAGAGTAATTGGGGGGGGGGGGAGAGTTTTGATCATTAAAAATAGTTATGTTGCAGGAAAACATCATTAATTTAACATGGAAGATAAATGCGCTCTACATAAGGTTGCCTTTGAAAACTGCTCGGAAGCTTCAAATAGTCCAGCGAGAGTCAGCCAGGTTAATAACTGGAGCGGCATACAGGGAGCATACAATTCCCATGTTATGCCAGCTCCCCTGGCTGCCAGTTTGCTACTGAGCACAAATCAAAGTGCTGGCTTTGGTCTATAAAGCCCTAATCGGCCCCGGCCCAATTTACCTGTCCAAACACATATCTCTCTATGAACCATCTCAGAGATTAAGATCTCCTGGGGAGGCCATGCTCTCTGTCCCGCCACTTTCTCAGGTACAACTGGCATGGATGAGAGAGAGGGCCTTCTCAGTGATTGCCCCTCGGCTATGGAACTCCCTAATGAGATTAGGTCAGCCCCTTCCTTCCTGTCCTTTAGAAGGATGATAAAAAAAACTTGGCTGTGGGACCGAGTCTTTGAGACTGTGTAATGAGGCAGTGATAGGAACTCTTAGTATGCCAACCAGATTAGATATGGTTGTTTGAGACAGTTTTAAACAGAGGATTTTAACATCAAGATAAATGATTATAATGTTTTTGTACTGTATGTGTATAGACTAGTATGTTTCGACATTGAGTGTTTGCCGTTTATATGTTGTACTCTGCCCTGAGTCCCCTTCAGGGTGAGAAGGTTGGAATATAAATGATTTAAATAAATAAATAAATAAATAAATAATTCATGGTACCTATGGATGGGAGTGACTTCTGGTATTCTGGAAAATGGGGCATTTGTTCTAGGGTTCAAAGCATCTCATATTTTGAATTACATAGAAAAAGCAGAGTGAAGTGTTGTTTGCAGTGCTGATGACTTACATGAACAGAGCATGCAACTATATGTTACATTCCTGTACCTGCTGCACAGAGTTTGGGAAGGTTCCTTTCTTGAATTTCTTAGCCAACATGTCAGTGCAGGAATTGTAATGCCTGTCAAGCAAAAAATGACATTTCCCCAATTCTACCACTCTATTTAATACATCCATACTGAGGCCTACTCAAAATTATGTGTCTGGCTTCTATTTGCCTGCCTGCTTCATTTGCCTGTTCCCCACTTGTCTACTATAGATTTTGTGCTGTCTGGTTTTTTTCCTCTACAAGAAACGATTTCTATGTGTGAAGAATGGTCCAAATCAAATCTGGGCTCACAAACATGTCAGTGTTTTTACTTGGCTCATGGCATAAACTTAAAAAATTCTGTTAGCATAGGGTTTAGGTTTGTTTATTTTTTTGCCAGCTGCAACATGCTACCCTCTTAGGGGATCACCTAAAACCATCAAGGGTTTAGGCTGGAGTGGCACGTCAAACCCAAGCTGTGGTCTCAGCCCCTTGCCATGAATTACGACCTTGTCAGAAACCAAGATTTTTCTTTAAAAAACAAAACAAAAAAACCCAGAAATTAAGGCAGGTTTTCTATCAAATCAAATGTGTGCACACTAAATTATATTTCTGGTGCCAGTCTGACACACATAAACATACAATACCCTCTCTCTCTCACACACACACACACACACCTCTACCTCTTCATGTTTTCCTCTCTTTCTCCCGTGTTATAAGGCAGAGCACTTTTGTTCCTGAGAAGCTAATTTCAAATAAAAATTCCAATTGAGTTATAATAATAATAATAACCCTTTATTTATATTCTGTCCTATCACCCTGAGATTATTTTGTTTCCATGCTTCCTTGACATGTTAGGCACAGGCATAGAGATACAAATACAAATAGATCTTTATCAAATAGGGCATAAGAGTTGGGTATGGAAGAAAACAGGATGAAACAGCATGATAAATGTTGGTGCATCAACAGAATTGGAATATTTAAGACAAATGACTTAGGTCAGAGGATATGACTGTGGAGACTCTGTGGGCACTCTAGTTCAATTATCTTATATGTTTTTTCTGGTTTTGGGAGGGCACTTATCTTTGTCTTCCTATTTTGTGGTCCCTTACCTCACAAAGATATTGCAAGAAAAAAGGTAACATGTTTTGGAAGGAATGATGTGTAGACAAAGGCGAATTCTTATACAGGCAGTTCCAGCGTTACTAATGGCACATTGTTAAGAACAGCGGTGAGACAACAGAAAGTGAGAAACACCTACCCCTCAGAAGGGAGATTCACTCCTGGAAGAGTTATCATGGGGAAAAGGTGTCTCCACTGAAGCCTTCTTGCTAATCCTTGTTTCCACAACAGGCCCAATTTTTCAAATCCAGTTAGCACATTAGAATGGGGTGAAATCCCTTCCCCTTCCCTTCCCTCTCCCTTCTCTCCCCTTCTGGTTTCCCCTCCTTCTTGCCTCTCCATTCCCCTTTCCCTTTTCCACAGCATCATCCTGCCACTCTTCGGCTGCCCACTTGCAAAATTCAAGTTATTTATTCTTCTTCAAAGAAATTTAAGAGCAGCTGAAAAGGAAGACTAAAAACAAAGAAAATCAGAGTATTTTGCTATTAAGAACTGATATGGTGTACCCTGTAGTCAAAAAGGGAGGAACCCATGCACAGAAACAGACCTTCCTTCTGAAATGGTGGTTGGTGCTTGAAGTGTGGGGGGGATGGGGATGTTGTTTTAGTGATGTCTGTTGAGGAAAGCATTTCCCTTTGTTCTACAATGTACAGTGACAATAAAGTTATTCTATCTTTCCAAATAAAAAAAGAATGAGATGAAATCATCTGGACAGGGGCATAGACAGCAAAACATGTTATTATTCTAATAATAATAGGCTCAAGTTATGCTTTAAAAATATACCTGTTCCTACTTACAGGCAAATTCAATTTTAGAACAAACCTACAGAACCTATCTTGTGCATAATTTGGGGACTGCCTGTATAGAGAAATAAATTTCATTCATATTTTGAGTCAGTCATGAGGTTGCAGAGCCTGGGGTTGAATCTACACTGGGCAGGTTAGTCGAGTGTAAATCTAGCATCGAACAGTCTTGGATCTAACGTGTATGTCCTGACCTGTCCAAACCATATTAAAGCTTCTTAGCTGTTACCTTGTCCTTTGTGTCACAATCACCACTTTCCATTATCAATGGAGCTCACTTGCTTATTGCTTATTGCATCTTCTGAAGTCAGAACAAGGCACTAAAAAGTAGAAGGGGGTTAATCTATACTGGGGGAAAGTGTCAGCGACGATGGCTGTCTGGATGGGGATAGGTATAAAATGGACACAATCCAGCAGTCCAGGTTGCTGTGGATACTCTATTGTTTCCACAGATTCTGGAGTATTTAGTCAGCTTTGCTTGAAATGAAGCAAAGATAAATTAAAGCAAAACACATATACACAAATGCCCTAGGATACTCACAGTTTTGGCAAAAGAGAAAAGTGGATTCACAGTGAATCCAGTCTGGATAAGCCCAGGGACACTGCAGATCTTCCACAACTTGTGTTCACATTCCCATGGTAACTCTGCCTCCCACTTTTCTTTTGATGGTTGAACAGTACATCAAAATGCTCAATAGAGTTTTAAACTATTGCAATGCTAGAAAATTAGGCGGGGAGAGAGAATTATTTTTTGGTGGGGCAATGCCACATTTTGTCCAAAGATAGATTGTTTTGTGAGGCATATGGCAGAGAAGACTACAAACCTTTTAAAATACAACTCCTGTGATTCTGCAGCATTAAGCCTCAGTGGTTAAAGTGGTATCAAACTGCACTAATTATACAGTGTAGATGCACCCTGTATTAATCTTCGAGTGGGAGAGTGGTCTTACTTTTAAAGACAGTGGCTCAGGTTTTTCCATGCATCACGCATTTTAAATTTGGCCTGAAATTTAGGGGACTGGTTCTCCCAGAATTTAAGGCACTTCTAAAAATGCTTTTAGTCCTTGCCAACTGACCACTACAAAAAAATCTTAAGTTGCATGTGCTTGATATGGTAACAGGAGCAGTAATATCCTGACTGAGGTTCTGGGAGGGCATTTGGCATGGCTAACTGATGTTTGAATCACTTCGGCTCATATCTTAGGATTCTGGCCTTATTTCTATAATGTTTTAAAGATGTGTATATGAGGAACACACGCTTTGCCCTCAGTATTATTCCATTAAAGCCGACATTAATATGAGCCAATATGTTTCCCCTTATAATACTCCCCCCATTCCTTAGAAGTGAACAATAGAGCAACTATATAAGCAGCTAGCTTAAACAGAAATATAAAATCCTCAAAACAACTAAACAGGATTTATAAGTAAAAGCACTTTGTAAAGAAAGAAAAGTTAGGAATCAGTGTTTATAGAAACAGTAAATAAAAATAGCGGAGTGGAAATGGGAAAAGGAGCATTTTTATTCTGTAACATTATTCCATATGTCTGATAAGGCCCTTTGAGTTGGAAGGAACTCTTTTAGATCTAGAGTATCTTGAACTCAAAGCAAACTGAAAGGACAAACCCATACACACACAAACACACACATAGTTTCCATGCTGGGGAAGGCGACATATTGGCTTGCCAAAAATCTGAACATAGTGAGCAATTTGCATAATCAGGTACATAAATTTACATAACATCCACATCAAAAAATAAAAACCAGGCCAACTCAGTGTTTTGCTCTACCTTTATTTAATAAAGGGATATAATACAATTAAGCATAATGTGTACAATGGTCTCTATTTTCAAACTACATTTCAGTAAAAAATGATGAGTCTGAAGGGGTCCATCTAACCCACAACAGTAAATATATTTATGTGTATGCATGCTTTTAAAGTGACAGGTCAAATTTCCTACCAGAAATAATTCCATTGTTTTGCGTATTCAGTTCCAGAAGTGGGGGAATCCTGTGAGATTTAATATGTCTTAAAGAATATCTCTTTTTAATAGCTATCACCTATCTACTGATCTACTACTAATAATAAATGACCTTGGAAGGGTGTAGTCGTACCACGGACCTTAGTTTTGGGTCCTCTGATCTCCTATCTATCTTAACATCTTTTAAGTAATCATGGTCTAATATGAAATGCAATTCCTAAATTCAGCTAGAGTATTCCAGTTGACTCAATGGCAGTTGTATCTGGGATTAACAGTAGGATTCAGTACATCGTATTGGGTGACCCAAGTACTAACCACAGTTGTCCCCATTTAACCTCCAAGATCAGATTGAATATTCAGGGTATTTTTTTTAAAAAAATTGCACATATATAAAAGGTTATTACATTCATTTGAAAATTATAGTACATGTGGATTCACAAATTAATACTACAGTAGATCTGCTCATTTTATAAAGGTACCACAAGATAGATAGATAGATAGATAGATAGATAGATAGCATAGCATAGCATAGCATAGCATAGCATACTAATGCTTTAAAAAGGAAAACGAGGAAGGGGAAGAGTAGGAATTGGGACGACTACAGGTGCATCGGGAAAAGGGTGGGGGAAGGGGTGGAAAAGGAAGAGGGAAAGGTTAGGGGGACAATTAGGAGTGGAGGGAGGGGAGGGGGAAAATACATAAAGAAAAAAGAAAAAAGAATCCAAAAATAAAAGGAAAATAAAAAAATATTGACTTCCACATTCATCTTCCCTGCATCTTGATCTTCCTTCTTTTCGTTGTTGAGAATGTTTGCATTTAGTCACTTCCCTTTTGTGTCTTCTTTACTCTGTTTGCACCATCTTCATCCTTAGAGTTTTACAATGACTGTGAACCTCATTGAGTTTTCATGTATTCCTTACACAATATCCAATCTGTGGGCTTCACAGGTTTTCCCCCTGAGTCTTTTAAATAAAAAGTCAGTATGTTCATTTCCATTATTTCCCATATTTTGTTCTCCCATTCTTCTTTTGTTGCCATTTCTTTGGATTTCCATTTCTTTGCAAATACAATCCTGGCAGCAGTGGTCAGGTAAGTGAAAAGTATGTCTTTATTTCTATCAAGCTCAATGTCTTTGTCTGTAATTCCCAGCAGGAAATATTCAGGCTTGAACTGTATTGTTGTTTGTAGAATCTTCTGGCTAGACTCCGGTATCGTTTTCCTGTATTTTCTTACTTTAGGATGGGTCCACCACATATGGTATAGTGTTCCCACTTGCAACTCACATTTCCAACATTTATTTTGAGCCTTCTTATACATTAAACCTAGTTTCTGTGGGTTGACATACCAGCGAAAAAACATCTTATACCAGTTTTCTTTTCATTCAATTGCATAAGTAATTTTTAATTTCTTATTCCAAATCTGTTCCCATTCCCTTAGATTTATTGACCTACCCACATTTCTGGACCATTTGACCATACATCATTTTACTAATTCAGTTTCAGTAGACCATTCCAGTAGTTTGGTGTAGATCTTGGTTATGTTCTTCTTATCCTTTTGTAATAGAGATTCCCAGAAGTCATCCTTGTCAGCGGAGCCTATTAGTATACAAAATACACTTTTTCAAAGTGGCTGAGCCGTCCCAATCAGCCTGGTCCTCCCTAGTCCTAATCCAATTCTCCTCCTCCTTTTATTTATATCTCACTTTTATCTCTTTGATTGAGATGCAAAGTGGCTCAGGACATTAAAAAGCTTTTAATAACTCTCTTTTGCAAAATTGTCTTATTTCCACATTAACTTGCCTTATGTGTGCAAGAGAGATTGAAAGATTGTTAGATTGAGAAAGAAATATAATCCAGTTTAATTCAATTCATTAATGTTCTGAATGCTCTACTTCTATGTATCTCATTTTCTTCAGGAAGCCATTTTTGTTCCTTGACCTGAAGAGAATCAAAGAATATGTTCCTCTTTCAGATTTTTTTGGGGGAGGTTTTAATAATAATAATAATAATAATAATAATAACTTTATTATTTGTGAGTCGCCCTCCACCCCTGGTGCTCCGGGCGACTTACATCATTTAAAAACCCTAAATGCATCAATTTAAAAACATAGGTACAAAGCGCCAGAAAGGCTCAGTCTCCAAACGTCCGATCAAACCCCAAATGCCTGGCAAAAGAGCCAGGTTTTCAGGTCAGACAGGAATCTGATTGGGGCCGATGTGGCCCTGAGAGCAGGCGGAAGGGTGTTCCAGATCATGGGAGCCGCCACGGAGAAGGCTCTCCGACGGGTCTCCGTCAGCCGGGCCTCTCTCACCCCGGGGATGGCTATACGATCACCATTTATGGCGCGCACTGGCCTTTCGCGGCGTTGGTCTGTCAGCCGATCGCCCAAATAAGCATAACAAAGAGTCAGCCTTGGCTTCATCTTTTATTTTCCTTCTGGGGCTACAAGGCAGGTAAAGCTTAAAAAGCTATGGGAGTGTACCTTGATAGGAATCCTGCTGATCTGGCTCTTAAAATTACCTTATCTGTCATTTCCTTTTTTTTTCTTTATGAATTATGGGAGTGAAAACATGGACTAAAAAGTTCATATCATTAGCTAGAATGCAGCTTACATCTCTCATTAACAGGTTATTGATTCAAGCCCCATGCACAATACTTGATCATTATTTTCTCACACAACATCATAAAAATACGGAGTAATATTGACCTGAACATATATTTAACTGATTTCAGTCCTTTGAATTTTTCTGCATAGATATAGAAGGCTTGAGATAAAACATCTGGATCTCAATTGTGTCCCAGTGGACAAGGAGTTATAGTTCTATGGAATATATGTTGTGTATAATGCATCCTTGCTATTCTTACCTTAGCACTGCTTCTGCAAGAGCTGGCTGTTAGCATGTCATTCTCTTGACACATCATTAATAAACAGGTAATTTCATAGCTGATTTCCACCGAGTAAAATGCTGAAAACCACCTGGGTTTCAGTTTTCATCGACATAGAAAAAAGACACAGACTTAAAGTGTGGTGGTTGTTATTGAGCCAGGACTGGTTTAATTGAATAATGGATCAATCAAGCTGAGACAAGCACATATGGAAAGAAGAAATAAAAGAAACCCACAAACCATCTCTCTGAACCCACTTTTTGCTGCAGGAGAGCAACATAATGACGATAAATAGGGCACTGACACAATGGCTGGAGAAAATAGGCCCACTCATGGTACTAATGGTACTCATTTTCTAGTCCATGATTTCACTCCCATGATTCATAAAGAGTGCAGAAGGTTCTAGATGCTGTTTAGCTTAACTAACACAGGGGCCAGCAGGATTTTCTGAGCAAACCATATCATATATGAACTTAGCCTTATGGTCAAAATCTTCCCAACTTGTCAATGCTCCCTCAACTATTGCCCTAGGTCTATGGGTTTGTCATAACAGGGCCAGGACAAATCAAGTTCCTATCGGTGTCTTTCTGTTTTGCTCCAATGTGCATATATATTTCAAAGTAAGTTCCACTGAACACCAAATACCTGTTTTTGAAAGATCTGACCAAGTCTGTTCACAACAGAGTCTCCTGGAAGTCATTCATTCACATCGCCATTATCAATTGAAGCTGACGACTGCACATAACAGCTCAATACTCCTCAGTATTTCTGAAGAAATTCACACAAGATTGTTCTGCATCTCCTTTCCTCTATTTCACATTTTGAGGCTATAATTTTTGGGTAAATCATAATACTAAATAGTTGGGTCTATGCTTAAAGAAAAATAGAATGGAAAGAAAAAAGTATTGTGATGTTCTTAATCCACAGCTCATTCTCTCATCACCTGCAGTGATGTTAAATGAGGCAATGGGGAGTTCAGGAAAGGGAGGGAGGAGAGGAGGAGGTGATCCCTCCTTTCCTCTTCCTGTGTCACCCCATCACCCAGCCAATATCGCTGCAGGCAAGGGTAGACAAATACAAACCATGCTGTGGCTTGAGAATTTCACAAAACTTTCCCTTTCCGTTCCATGTTTTTTTCAGATAGTGGCCAAACTCTTAGGCTTTCTGCTTTACCCAAAATTTAGAGCACATGGATGTAAAATAGAGGAAGAGAGATGTAGAACAAACTTGTGTGGGTTTCTCTTAGTCCTTTCCAACTGACCACTACAAAAAAAAGAGCTTGATGGTAATACGATCAGCAATATCCTGACTGAGGGCCTGTCCAGACAGTACCTTTATCCCAGGAGCTTCCACAGCAAACAAGAGGATGGACAGATGTCATGCCCTGTAAAGGTGGAAGCAATCCCTACAAAAGGCAAAAACCATGAGCTTTTTTAGTGGAGGAATATCACGGTTTTGAGCCAAATATGCGGATCTTCACGTCTGTACATCCCTGCGATCAAATATAATGGAATTTTTAATCTGAGTTTGTTCCTGGGTTTTAAATGTTTGTTCCTGATTGGCCACTTCATAAAAAGAAGATGACACATAAGTAAAAGGCAAAAACATTGCTTGTGTGCCAGAAACTTCATGAAACGTGTGGAGGGCACATTTTCTCTGGCCAGTACAAAGTTGAGGTCCCCTGGTCAATGTTGTACATCTTTTCACAAGAAAAGCAATCAGGAGCAGCCATGTATAACCCAGGAACAGCACCCTATTGCTTGATGCTACAAGTACACAACCAAATCTGTCTGGACAGGTGGTTAGGCAGCCAGGCTCTGAAAACAGTCAATAATGACAAAGTTCTGTTCCTGGCTTGAAAGTGTGTGTTCCTGCTTGATTGTGCAGTGCTGAATTGGGTAAAAGTGGTCCTAAACTTTGTTTGTGCGGCAGATACTTCATGAAATATCTGGAGGGCACAGTTTCTCTGGTCAGGACAAAGAACGGAATGTTTTTTTGCAATGATTTGCTGCAATGATTCTCCACAAATCTGCATCTTGAATTTTAAAAAAGGCTGAAGTTTCTGGTGGAAGCCCCATGGCAGAATTCTGGAGAGCTTTCAAATCTCACAACATGCATCAGGTCTGGACAATGGAGGTAGAAATCCCGGGACCAACAGGTCTGTCTGTGGACCTTTTCTGAAGTTCCGGGATTTTTGCCCCTGTTTAAAACACATTATTTAGTCTGGAAGCGCCCTGAGGTTCTGAAAGGGCATTTGCCATGGCTAACTTATGTTTGAGTCATTCCAGTTAATACCTTAGGATTCTGACCTTATTTCTATAATGTTTTAAAGATGTGTATATGCTGCACCTAAAGCCCTACATGACATACATGGTGGATGAGAGGGGACAGTAAGGGTCCAGTGGTTGGATCCTAGGGCTGTTTTAAAATTTTGGATACTCCTGAATTTCTGAAGTTTTTTGGATACTTCTGACTTTTTAAAAGCAATTTTGAGAGCAGCCCTTCCAAAAGGAATTCTGAAATCTAAATTCCAAATTTCGGAATTCCGAATTTTGGATGTCATTTCCGAATTTTCTTGCTGATTGCTCATTGGCTGATGGCTAACAGCTGACTTTCCCTTCTGCTGATTTTTTTTGCCCATTTTTTGAAAGCAGAAGCCATTTTTGAAGACTTCCTAAGACTTCCGAATTTCGGAAATACTTCCGAATCAATTTCGAAATTTATTGGAATTTTTCCGGAAGTCTAAAAAATCCGAAACGCTATCTATGACTAGATCCAAAATGAGTTTTGCAACTTTTTTTTTGGATTAAACAGCCCTATTGGATACCATGCTTCTGGAGCATGGCCATACAGCCCAGAAAACTCACAACTACCCATATCACATACCATGTTCATTCAGTGCTGCTGAGCAGTGAGAACTATCTCCTGACCCTATAGCAGCCAGAGGAGTGCCTATCCAATGTATACCTGGGCCAACCTGGTATATGTGATCCTGAATCAGCTCCTGTATAATGGATAATTTTAGGTTCATCTACTTCCTCAGATGCATGGAATTAAGTGCCTATGAACTAAGCTTTAGAGGCAGAATGTGTATGCAACCAGTTTTAGCCATGGCAATCAAGGGGAAAAGATAGGATGAAGTATATTGCCTAATACAATTAGGGGATTAATATTTACTCCATATTTACTTGAAGCCCCTGGTGACACAGTGGGTTAAACCACTGAGCTGTTGAGCTTGTTGACTGAAAAGTCACAGGTTCAAATCCGGGAGCGGCATGAGCTTCCACTGTCAGCCCCAGCTTCTGTCAACTTAGCAGTTTGAAAATATACAAATGTTAGTAGATCAATAGGTACTGCTCCGGCTGGAAAAAAATGTCGCTCCATGTAGTCATGCCGGCCACATGATCTTGGAAATGGCTCTTCAGCTTAAAAATGGAGATGAACACCACACCCCAGAGTCAGACATGACTGGACTTAATGTCAGCGGAAAACTTTTACCCCCAGAGGTTGCTCTTCCTAAGAAATGATATTGCTGCTATGGACACCATATGATAGGGATGTGGAATATATTTTCAGATTTCCTCATGATGGTGATGTTTCTTTATACCCTGCTTTTTCTCTCCACAAAGAGACTCAAAGAGGCTTAATAATAAAGTGAGAGCTGATTCATCATGAAATGTTATGATACATTTTGCATAACTGCAGATATAATATTAAAATTATGATATGAAAATAAAATTAAGCAAATCACAATTTTCTAATACAGTTGACTTCATAAGCCGAGTATTAGATTTATCATATGGCTGAGCAATCTCGGAGAACAGATTAGGTTAGGAATTTTCTCTGATGAGTGGTAGGAACAATAAGCTATGACACTGAGATGCTTAATGTGATCACAAAGGCTCATGCATTGATTTTTTTCCCTTTTAATGTTGCGATGCTTCCTGCTGCAAAAAAAATCTCACATGGATGCCCCTGGCTATATTGGGTCATGCAATAAAGCATGGGCAGACATTGCAATTATTGTATAATGAAATAAATGAAATATTATGTAAATGCCACAAAAGCATAACAGATTAGAAAATCCTTGATTTATAAAATTTGTGCTTGACTACCAAGTATGATGAAACATTGTTCTGTTGTGTATATAATGGTCAACTAATGACCCATTGTCAAAGATTTTACTTAAATGTGAGCTTTTTATTGCACCCTCTGCTAAAGCTTCAAATTTGTATTGCTTTAAATTTCCAAGGAAGTGATATCCCTAAAGCATTGGATAAAATGTAAATTTCTTAAAATATTTATCCATCCATAAGTGGCTACATTTTTGACATTATTATAGAGTTTCTCGGTGTTCCATTTTATTAAAAAATATTTATTTGGTTTCTAAGATTACTGCCTCTCTAACCACAGAAAATTCAATTACCGAAAACTGCAGCTATCAAATTGGTCAAAATAAATAGCCTTTTATCCAAACCTGGCAGAAGCAGGTTTACTTTTAATACATAGCCATAAAAAAGAAGCCCTTTCCACAGAGCACTGCTTGGTTACAGTACAAGAAGCCAAGGTATACTTTGCATCATCAGCTTTTATTTTTTTAAAAAAAAGGTAGGAAGGAGGTTTTCAAAAAGGAATCATTATGAAACTAATTAACTCTTGTTTTTGTTCTTTTGTTTTAACAAGCGATAACATATTACCCAGCTTTGTGCCAAGGAAATTCTGCCTGTTACTGCAGTTAGGAAGACACAATGAATGTAATGTACACAGGTAGCAAATCCAATGGCTATTGCCAAACTGTATTAATATTCCTCAATACAATGGTGCTATGCATCATTTGATATCTGCATTTTCCATGTAAAAACAAAGAGCAGAAACAACTTAATACGGCTGCCAAAAAGGATTTTTTAGGTCTAGGAAGTTTGTCCCTATCTAATTTGTTCCAAACTATGGAGGGAAGAATGGAATAAAAATGCTGTAAATTGTACATATGGCAATGGAGGAAAGGCAGTGGATTTCATATACAGGCATAATTGGGCACACAATATTCTATGGATACCCATGGTTTTCCTGCAGTCCTGTAGCTACCTCATGCTATTTGAATCAACTCTTAAAGGTTAATAAGAATCGTTATAGGAACATCGGAATAAGATTTCAGAAGACTGGGCAAGGGATTCACTGGAAACATATGCCAATTTTTTAAAAAGTTGCTTTCAAATGTTAAAATTCATCTCATCCACTGAGGAATCTCCTCTTTTTTTGTTGAATCCTTCAAAAACACGCCAAAACTATCCCTCCCCCCCCAGTTTCAGGGGCCAAATGTAGTAGATACAGTTACTTAATATAGAGAGAAACATGTTGTACCCATCTGAAAGCATCAAATATTAGATGTCTATCATAAAATGGAGGTAGCAATCCTAAATAAGCATAAACATGGCAGGATACAAGGAGATCCTAACCCATATATTAAGAGGCCATCACTCATTACTCTAAGCTTGTCACAGGCCTTTCCAGACAGGTCCTATAGCCCAGGATCTGATTCCAGGTTTTTTGTTTTAACCTGGATTATATGAGTCTCAATTGCCAGATAAACTGGGATAAACAGCCTGGGATCAGATCATGGGTTATAGGACCTGTCTGGAAAGCCCCATGGTAATGTGACTGTCAGACGCCAATTGGTAAATTTGTATTTGACTAAAAGCCATTGTAAACCCAAAAAATGATTATAAAATATATATGGTGAATCCCTTGCACAGTCTGCTGCAATTATATCTAAAGGCATTTTGCAAATGTGTTTTTTTAAGACTTAGCAAACAGAGCTGCTAAGTATGAATCACAATTCAACAATAGTCAACATGCCTTCACATGAGGATCTCAAGACAGGGCCCAGAGATCTCTTACTGGGATTTTAATATAAATAACAATACATCAAGTAATATGAGATAACTCCTACCTCTCCCACACCACAAATACAGAACCATAAATTTCATGGATAAGTCTATAACTTCCACCTAGATATGATTTTGCCAGTCTGAGTCCCTCGATAGAGGTAAGAAGGTCGGGGTACAAAAGTTTTAAATAAATAAATAAATTTGGGCATAGCTGAAAAAAAATGTAATTCTGTAAAAAAGTTTGTAAGTACTGAATTTTTTGGTGATTTGTTTTTGGCATGCTAAACCAGGTCAGAGAAAGATTTAATTAGTGTAGCACAGCAGTTCTCGTTTGTGCCTGGAGAGCAGGAGCTAGGACCCGGGGTTCCATTGGCATTGGGGCCCGCAGCTGCAGAGACAGATTCAGAAGAGGATTTGGAAGGGTGGGAAGGACAGTTTCCCATCAGCGGGCCTCCTTCGCCCACAGAAAGTTTGGCATGGGAAGAGCTGTGTTTTGGCCCTGACGTAGACATAGATAACCAGGTGCAAATGGAGGACAGCGATTCTGGGAGTTATGAGCACCCGGGGGGGAGAGGGTCACAGGAGCTTTTGAGTGAAAACATGGATGAAAGCACCTGGGAAGATTCTAGGGAGGAGAGCTCTCATGTAGATAGTGACCCAGCTGCTGAGAGACAAGGTCGAACCTTTGATAGGAGAAGTAGCATTGAGTCTGGGAGAAGGGGATGGCACCGCAGCCTAGACAGGCCGAGGTCCGTCAGCAGAGATTGGAGACGACGGGGCCTAGAGCTTCGGGGACCTCGGCCGAACGATTAAGTAGAGCAGGCGTGGGAACGCATCCCCAGTGCTTCGGCCACGTCTCTTCTGAGTAGGCGTGTTAGCGAAGTGGATCTACGGAGCCGAGCTGGCTCGTGGTCACCAAGTTTGCCTTGCATTCACCTTGCCTTGTTCCTGTTCCCGCATTGCCTTGCGGAGCCTTGCTCAAGCCTTGCATTAGCCTTTGGATTGTTTTGCCAAGCTGTTTTGGACCTTGTTGCTTCAAGCCTTTGATTGCATTTATCTCTTCTATGGACAATTTACCTTTTGGACTGTTTTTATATTCAATAAAGTAGTTAGCCTTCAGCCCGTCTCTGTGTGTGTGATTAAGGGGCCGGTCAAGTCCGTGCATCGTGACAATTAGTTCTAAACCAGATTATTATCCATTGTGAATATCTAATCTATCAATTTGTTTTTGTTGTGGCTCTAGCCAATGGTATCTCTGTTCAGGGGGAAAACAATAGCCAACAATAGTCAGTGGTGGGGAAAGGGTTTAGGAACAGGATGTCGAGGGTTGTTGTTATGTGCCTTCAGGATGCATCTGATTTAAGGAGACTTTAAGGCAAACCTGTCACAAGATTTTCTGGGGTTAGGTATGGGCAAGTTACCCAGAGTCACCTAGTGAGTTTACACAGATGACTGAATAATTGAACCTCACTCTCCAGAGGTGTAGTCCAAGGTTCTAACCAATATGCCATACCAACTCCCTAAGAAAAGCTCAGACAAGTTATAATCTAACAGATTGAAGTTGAGAAAGGAGGCCTGTTCAACTGTTGTAGAAGTAATGAGGAAATGGGAGGGCAAGATCAGCTATGGATCCAGCAGATGGCAGCACCCTGCTTAGATGTAAACAGAAAACAAAACACACTTCCAAATCCTACCATCACATGGGAGATTGGAAAGATGAATGGAAGAAAAAGAAGAAGAAAAATTGACATATCACTGCTTGGAAAGCACTGGGAGGGCAAAAGTAATTACAGACTTTCGAAACGGCAGATTGCACATGGCATGAGAAGGAAATCCTGATAGAAGAGTCCAGACCAATAGATAGCCTGACTCTTACAATGCTGAGATATTTCCCCAATTTTTAATGAATTATGATCCCAAGGAAAGGCAATATTTGGGCTGTTTCCTTATTGTAACATATCATTCAAGTCCAGCACACAATGAATAAAACTAACTCCAGACATCACCACCGTGTCAAGTATTTTTCCCATGGATGTACCAGCGGATGTGCTGTACCTCCCTAGTAAGGGTATATGTGTGAGTAATAATTTTCATTATGTTCTGTGCAGACTACTTACAAGAAACTAATCAGAAATTTCCAATCTTTATCTCTATTTGTATTTAGGTTTTTCATGTTAACACCTCCTCTTCCTCCTCCTTACACTTCTAGTTCAATTGAGAGAAAATAGGGGTCCTTTTCAGTTCAGTATATGACACAGGGCAAATTTCAGTAGGTATAAACTGTCTGCAAGCAGCTATTGGTTGATTCAATTTTCAGTTACCTTTCTCCCAAAATGGGATTCTGGATGGCTTACAATAATTTTTAAAAATACTAGTAAAAACTAATTTACATTTTTAAAGAAATACAATATTACTATTTTGAAAAACATGCTTAAAGACCGTTTAAAATGCTTAAAATATTTTCTCAAATAGTTTTATTATTAGTTTTTCTCAATATATTTCATTTTTCTACCTCAGTTTTGTTTTGCAGTACTTTTTGCCCTATTACAAATAATCTCTGGGTGACAAAGAAGTGACAATTTCTTTTATCTGAGGACCCCTAGAATATCAAAGGCAGGAATGTTGAACATCTTTACCATCCAGCACACCTACAGTTTATTGTTAACAGGTTCTGTTAGCAGACCTGCTGAATTAGAGCCCTCTGCCTTGATAGATCAAGGGCTTGTGTTGAGAGATGATTTGATGGGGAATGTTTGGTTCCCAGCAGGCAATTATGGGCCCTTTCCAACTGGCAGAGGGATGAATAGCATGGAGATCAAAGCTAAGAACTGCACAAGATAAGGGTGCAACACTGTTGACAGGGTAGGGACTTTTAAGGGAAACGCATCCCATTTGCTTGGCAGCAGTGGAATATCAAATATGGAGGCAAAATCTGAAAGCCAAGGTAATGTAAATGAAGTAGCTGTTCACAACAATAAGTATTTGCTCATGAACTAAATATATTTCAAAAATATCCATCCAAAGAATAATGCTATTGGACCATCTTTGTGATCCCCTAACTAAATCAAGATTGATTCAAGTGAAAAATTTGTTGGTTGCTTTTCTCCCAATCCCACAGATATTCTTACATGCCCATGTTCAATACAACATTGTAAGCCTTCTCTGCTTGTGTATATTTTGCTAGAAATTTCTCCAAGAATGTGTTTGTTTGCAATTTTCTCCATGAACAAAGTGTATTTGTGTGACCGACCCCCCCCCCCCCCCACAAAGTATATCAATTTGTGGGCATACATGATTTTGGGTGCATTTTTCTATGCTGAAATTTCTATAGAATACAAGGGGAGTCAGCTGTACTAAGCAAGAACCTCAACAAAAGGCGAAATAGTTCACAGTAATAAGGTACAAAATATATTGAGTAATTTACAGTACATATATATCATACGCAAAAACCATCAAGTGATACTTTCATAAGTAAAGTTCATCAATCATTAACAAATCATCATATACATATCATAGGATGCCTAAATACAATCCAAAGTTCCTTATAATGATTAGTATTTTCTGTCCGAAGGATCTTAGAAAGTTGGAATCAAATAGTCCACATATTCATAAAGTCAGCATTTTCCAGGAATAAAGCCCGGGATAGTTGTTCCTTATCATTTCTAGGGGAAATGCAATGTTCCAGTCCTGATGTGGTTCAAATAGAGGAACACAATAGCCAACAGTAGTATAATAAGGCATCAAAGGTGAATAGTTAACAGGTACGCCAAACGAATTATCAAAAAGACCAGGTTGATGGGGGAATGTAAATGGGATCCCCACCCGTTTTGCGTCAAAACACTTTTTCAAAAGCCATATGTCTTATACATTAAAATTGGCGTCTATTTAAATATTGTGTTCCTATATATGTATGATATATGTACTGTAAATTACTCAATATATTTTTGTACCTTATTACCGTGTACTATTTCCCCTTTTATTGAGGAAATTTCTATAGACCCTGGGAATGTGCTGATTTCTGAGGTGAGATTCAATTTGCCCAATTTTCAATCTCAGGAGATGTGAAATTGATAGTTTTGAAATAAAATGTGAACCCAATGCATTTCATTTCTAACCCAGTTTAAGGAAATATAATTTTGCTTTGATCTCCCAGCCTGGAACTCACTGTTCTTTCAGATTTATAATTATGGGGTATCTTAGCAGTAGTATTCACAGAGAAAATAATGGAGCATTACAGTTGCCATTCAATTTCAGCTGAATATTGAAGCAAATTTGAAAGTACCTGATAGTTTGCCAACATATTTAAAGAAATCAGCGGAAAACCAAAAAGTGTACCTAGCAGCATAGAAATATATTGATACAGGAGCAGTGAATTTGACATATTCCTGCTTTCTCACTTTAAGAGAAAGGTGTCATATAATTAAATAAAATAAGTATCTCCTTGATCAGCATCTTTGTGGGCACCTTTTTAAAGGAAAAATATTTAAAAGGCTTGAGCAGGCTTAGAGAAGGACAAGGATAAAAGGAGAAATGGAGAACAAAATATATCAGGAAAAGCTGGGGGAGTTGGGCATGTTTAGACTGGTGAAGAAAAGACTGAGGGTTGAAATGAACACATTCTATAAATATCTAAAGGTTTATCACAGTGAGTGGAGTATAGGTTTTTTGTGCTTCCCAGATGATAGGATCGAGTCTTTAATAAGAAGGCAGATTCTGATAGAATATTTGAAGTAACTTCTTAATAGTAATATGGAGGAGGTGGCAGTGCTGGGTAGATATGCTCCCAAGCCATTTAGACAATGGCCCTGGATCTAGCATGAACAGTGGCAGTGGGATGTTGGGAGGAAGCATTTTCAAAAACTTTGCATCCTCCCACTATGTCCACTAAAGATATTACAAGGTAATTCAACCACCTTCACCACACTTTACATCTGTCTATTAAGATGTATTTTTGAAGACAGCTATGCTTAATTTAAACAATCACCTCATGGAATTGATGTCCCAGCACACTGCATCTCACCCCGGCTATTGTTATGACTAGACAGAAGATCATGCTGAATACATTAGCCAGCCAATGACTCTGGACACCTACTGCTTGGAATGCCATTGCATTCTGAAAAGAGAGGAATAAAAATGTCTCCCCTCTAGCGCTCAGTCCCCAAGTATACAGTAATATTTCTGCCACAAAAAATACTTTGCTGTCAATTCCAGCAAAGCAGGGCTGGAAAACGGTGGTGGTTTGTTGTCAAAATGAAAAATGGTTCAGTGCAAAAGGTCTCATGGTTGGGATGCTAACAATCAAGGAGCACTAACTCAAGCATTTGACAAGGAACTTTGGTCTTGCTGTTAAATACCACTTAATATTGTCCTGCCTGATAATCCCCGCTGTTTAACAACTGTGCAATCCCAGGCTCAGCCATGGCTTTATGTTTTCTTCTAAAGAGAAAACCTGGACCATATGTCATATGTTTGCCTCTATCAAGAAAGGAAAATAAAGGGCCCTTTTAACTTGCAGGGAAAAATAGAAATAACGAAAATTATGCTTTAAGTGAATTGCAGACATATTTGCAAATTAATTTGTCCATAATGTCCATGGCAAGGATTATATTTCTGGGTATGACACATGCAAGGACTTTTAGAGCCAAACATACTTTCATACAGTATACTACAGCCATGATATGCTAAAAAGTTTCCAATATATTGTGAGAGTGGGGTCTTTTAGGCAGCTGATTGGGTGATCTTATATCAAATCTTTGGAAGTGACAGCAATGCAATGAATCACAATCCATTCTGATGTATTAGAAACTGTCTTTGAATTAAATCCTGTCATGGGACCAAGAAGGAGATACTTTGGGTGATGGCATGACAGCTAGTATCTGAGTGCACCGAACCCATTATGTTTCACCCTGTCCTGAAAAAGAATGATATCTGACCCTATGAAAAGAAATAGCTAGCTACATCCCCTGAGCAACTCATCTCCCTAGCTATTGCCTACATGCCAATGTAACACATACAAGTGGGTATCCAGTACCACCCACAATTCATTAGTCACATATGAATTGGATCTTTGAACTTTGAGGATGTAAGCCATGTCATAATTTGTTGTGCTGTGGTTGTGTGCCTTCAAGTCATTTCCAACTAATGGCAACACAAAAGTGAACCTATTATTGTGTAGGATTTAGAGCCAATTTTCCTTTGACTTCTTCCAAGACTCGGAGAGTATTACTTGCTCGGTGAATTTCCATGGTAGAGCAGAGATTCAAACCCTGGTTTCAAGAGTTATAGTTCCACACTCAAACTACTACATTATGCTGTCTTTCTATGGCATAGGTTATGGAGGGGCATTTAAGACTGTCAGAAAACTTCTCTAGACTCTCAGATAAAACTCTGATCACAGGATTCCATTGGATGCAGCCAAGACAGTTAAAGTTGAATCATAGTACTAGAATTATATAGTGGGAAATGGCTCTTAGTGTGCTGAATTTATAACTTTCATGACAAGAAGCTACAGTACAAGTTCTCTTAAGTATATTAACATGGCATTGAATCATTGCCTATATCTGTAAGCCACCTTGAGTCCCCTGCGAGTTTGAGAAAGGTGGGGTATAAATAGGGTAAATAAACAAATAAAAGCTACAAAAAACAAAGATACCGTATCTCAGGCCCGGATTAAGGACGTTTGGCGCCCTAGGCCACCTTCCTCCTCCACGCCCCACCCTCCTACTGTCAGTCAAGGAAGGAGGTCAGGGCGAGGAGAAAAAAGCGGAGGGATCCATGCCGCACATGCGCGCGGCGGGAGGCGCCTCTTTCTCCTCCGCGCCCCACCTTCCTTCCTTGATTGAAGGAAGGAGGACGGGGCGCGGAGGAGAAAGAGGTGGAGGGACCCCTGCCGCACATGCGCGCGTGGCGAGAGGCACCTCATTTTCCTCCACGCCCTGTCCTCCTTCCTTGATTGAAGGAAGGAGGGCGGGGCATGGAAGAGAAAGAGTCAGAGGGACCCCTGCCGCACATGCGCACGCGGCGGGAGGCGCCTCTTTCTCCTCCGCGCCCCACCCTCCTTCCTTGATTGAAGGAGGGAGGGCGGGGCACAGAGGAGAAAGAGGCGCCCCCCCGCGCACGCATGCACCCTTTTTTTGATTTTTTTAAATTTAAAAAAACATTTTGGGGGATCTAGACCTGCTGCCCCCCCCCCCCGAAGGCTGCCTCCCTAGGCCATGGTCTAGGGTGGCCTTATGGGTAATCTGGGCCTGCCGTATCTCAAAATTTGAATGTTCAGTTTGTCACAGTGCTTCCCACAACAGCTCAGAAAAGGGGGGGGGGAGTGATTGTGGCATTTCATCACTTGTCAGCCTAGCCTTTTACCCAAGTTGACACTTTGTCATTGCCATATTCAGCAGGTGGTTCATGTAATTCAGATCACATAATTTCATTCCTAGGTTTTGGGGTCAGGCAGTCGTACTACAATACAACTTCATCATTCACCAGGGCCTAGATGTCTGGTAAGGGACACAATAATGAAATAATAAGTGTGTGAGAGAGAGGGAGGGAGAGATTGAAATGGGGAAAGACTTTGTTCTGAATAATATTAAAGGACAATCTTTGATAACACCAGTCAATGGCTTTTTAGGATGCTTCAATTCAGACCAAAAACTTCAAGAAAAATCTTCTCAAATAAAATTTTAAATAAATCAAAATAGCAACATTTTTACTGCTCACTCAGTTCTAAGTGACCTTTCTGAATTCTGTTTGGAAATGAAATGAAACTATTTTCCCCTTGATAGAGAAACTCATTTTAAAGCTGAAGCTCAATTGTATTAGGCATTCAATAAAAGATTATAAATGGATTTTGAAAGCAGACCTTTAAAAAGAATTCTTGAAGCCCTCCCTGGTAACCTTCAGTTTCATGTGGTGAGCTTCTTATTTCAGAAAGGTATCAAATAATGCTGAAGAGAGAATGATGTGCAATTGGACAATTCTGTCAAACAAAGCCCTCCTCCCCCTTTTCCTCTCATTCTTCCAGAATTTGAGTCCACTGACTTCAGCCAGCTCTTGTTTCTGTTTCAAGCGTGCACCCCTTGATGAGCAAATCATCATTTTGGTCGTCCAATAGCCCCAGTGGGAATTACTTAAATGGTCCTACAGATATATTACCAAATTACGCAGAGAAGTGATACTTTCCAAACTGGACAAAAGAGCAAGATGTCAAATGCCACAACTACTGGAGAGTTGTGTTTCTTTTCTGTGGATATGGAAGGATTGCTAGTTCATATTCTACTTCAGATGGAATAATAGAAATGGAAAGAACATTGTCTAGCAATTTTCCTGTTGTCAGCTATTTCTAAGTAGCAATTTCTCCTCTCTCATTTGTGCGTCAAAACAGCCATTTTCTGGAAGGTTAGAATCTCATTTTGTAAATACTAATTCAGTTTTGAGATACCTACCTTGACTTAATAATTTGAACTATACATAAAACTCCTCCTGCCCATGCCTTCTAACTTTGAATCACTCTTTCTCTTATTTCTGCAATATTGCTTTTATACTTTTTGCCCTATCTGTCATGCTCTCGAAATTCTCTTTGTGCTTTTTGTGAGAACCTACACAATGACAGGCTATGGAACCAAAAAATAATATCTGGACATGATTTGCTGGTTAAATATGTAAAAGCATTCAGTGTAAATGCTGCTGTTGTTTCAACGGCTGATATTCTGGTATAGTGAAAGGAAATATGTTTAAGTAATTCTATAGCTACACTGATAATCACACTACGTGCCTGAAGATATAAATATAGAGACCAGGTACAGCTATTTGAGCCAACATTCAAACAATAAATTGTTCAGGGATTACTCCACTGGATATGCTCATTGGTAATTACAGTCCACTGTGGACTTCTGTATATACTAGAGGAGATGTCCAATAAAGCAACAAACAAAATGATTAATTAATAGAATCTGGCATCTTACCAAAGTAAACTGCATCCGCCTGATGAATATGAGGTTGGGAAATTCAGCATAGTGGCTATGGAGGAAGACATCATTCAAGATGAATCTTTTTGCAGAAAGTCAGGGCAGAAATTAATAAGCAGCCAAGTCAAAGATTTGGGGGGGGACTAATGTTGTTTCTATTTAACAAAGTTGCAAGCCAGAGCATGAGGATAGGAACATTGCTACTGAAAGGAAATCATTTGCAGAGAGTGGAAGCAGGTAACTTTATTTTCAAGAAGAGCTTGGACATGCCCACAATGGTGCTCTTGAAACATGCTCTTGGGCCTATCCCTGGGAGTTTGGTTTGAGAAATCCTCATTCACTATCCATTTGATAGCTCAGTAGGTAAAGGTGATGGTTTCTCCTGGCATTAAGTCTAGTTGTGTCCAACTTTGTGGGGTGGTGCTCATCTCCATTTATAGACCGGAGAGCCAGCATTGTCCATAGACACCTCCAAGGTCATGTGTCCAGCATGAGTGCATGGAACGTCGTTACCTTCCCACCAAGGTGGCACCCATTGATCTATTCACATTTGAATGTTTTTGAACTGCTAGTTTGTCAAAGCTGGGGCTACCAGCAGGGACTCATGCTGCTCCCCAGATTTGAAACACCAACCCTTCAATCAGCAAGTTCAGTAGCTCAGCAGTTTGACCCACTGCGCCACCAGGGGGGCCTTCTTGATAGTGCAAGGTCCTCACAAATTTCTCCAGCATTTTGTTAGGCAACACAATCCCTGCCTATTCTTACCTTTAGGAATCTATTGACAGCTAAATAGTATGTAGATTTGTACAGTGTACGTGGAAAAGAAACCCACGCTTCTCATGCCCAGCCTTTAAAGCAGCTTCCTACTTTACCCTTTTAACAGCCATGGAATTTGTCCATCTGATCCAGTTCTTTCACTTTCATAGATTGAACATAGATCTTCTGATTGCAAATTTCCTACTCATCCATGAAACTCAATGGTGCCAGTCTTTCTGAACATGGCTTGCCTCAATGATTTGTTGTAATAATAAAATGGACAGGATGACAGTAACACATTGTACATTGAGTTCTTTGAAGCATAGGCAGGATACAGACTAACTTAGAAAGAAATTAACCAGCAGAAGTATTTGGTACACAAAGAAGCTACGATCACTCCTCAGGAAATATTTTTCATCTCCCTGAAAGTTAGAAATCAACTCTTTTCACCCATGTAAGGCAAAGGGAAACATTATTTCCCTTTGCCTTACATGGGTTTATCACTACAGTTAGCTCCTTGTTTATCATCCTTTCATTTATCTGAAATCTCATGTTATCTGATGTTGCTGTAATCCCAATGCAATTTCTGCCATATTAAAGTAGAAGAGCTCGCCTAGATAAATGATAGCGGTGTAGATCCAAACCTCTGATTATCTGCAAGCATTTTTTTCTACTATCTTTACAGGCACAAATAACACAGTATTAAGTTAATGAAGTTTGACTGAGTGAAGCAATGACATACTGAGTTAGAAATTGATGTAATCTAAGGTCATATAAGGTTAGAGCTGATTTCTTGGTTTCTTATCATGAATCTTACATCCAAATTAATGAGTAGAGATGGAAACATTACTAGTTCTTTTGTTTGGCAATACCAAGGATGTGGAACTCCTTGGTTATTTCCTCATGTAAGCTTCCTAGTAATCTTTCTTCTGTCATGAAACTGCAGCAGAAATTTAATATTACTACTGTATCAGAACACTCCCTATGTTCTCACATAATTGTATAGTTTTATGCAAAACTGCCATGTTTTTATATGTGTATCCCAGCAAAAACTGTCATTGACATGTTTAAAATTTAAAAACAATTCTCCCATCACAACCATCATTTCCGTCTACAAGTTGAGTATCCTATTTCTGAAATGCTTAGGATGAGAAGCATTTTGGATTTCAGATTTTGTTGGAATTTAGAATACCTGCATTTGAATATCCATACATGATGATCTATCTTGGAGATTTATTTATTTATTTATTTCATGCACTTTTACTTAAGTAATTTTTTTACCCAATATTTCAAATTGTTGTATGGAGTTTATGTGTTAGAAGCAACTTCAGAAACTGCAAGTCACTTCTGGTGTGAGAGAATTGGCCATCTGCAAGGACCTTGCCCAGGGGATGCCCTGATGATTGATGTTTTACCATCCTGTGGGAGGCTTCTCTCATGTCCCCGCATGAGAAGCTAGAGCTCAACAGACGGGAGCTTACCCCACTCCCCTGATTTGAACCGCCAACCTGTCAGTCGACCAGTCCTGCTAGCACAAGGGTTTGACTAAACTAAACATGGATTCTCTAAAATAAAAAGACATGAGACCACTACAAACAGTAGTACATCAATCACAGTAGTAATATTTTTTTAACAACCCATTGCGCCACCGAGGGCTCTGTTTTGTGCAAAAATCAACATTTGTCTATATTGAACCACTAAAAAGCAAATTTCAGCCACCCATGTGAACAATTTTGTAGTATTTTAGATATCAGCCTGTATTGGATAAGGGGGGGAATCATCAACATTTCTTAGAAGGTAATTTTCTGAGAAAATTCATCTTCATTTTGTCTTCATTTAAGGACTCTGAATCATAAGGGGATTTCAGTTTCCCACTCCTGGAGAATATTTGGCATTGAGTAATAATGGGAAGCAGGACCACCATATTATTTGCTTTAAAAATATCTCCTTTCAGTTATCTTCTGGTGACAGACATGTCATCAGCTCATGGTTTAGCAGAAGTGACTCCACATGCATTTGCTCTACACAGTTGTAGCAGTTTGGTGCCACTTTAACTGCCATGGAATTTATTATCAAGTTGAAAGGAACTATCCCCAGTGTTAAGTGTGTTTTGTGGCAGGGATAAATTCTGAATAACTATTTTACAATTAAAACTAAAACCTGGAGCAAAGTCACCCACAGAACGGATATGGAAATTAGCTACTAGTTGGAATTTTCTGCTAGTGAGTTCTAACCAAAAGTCTATTTAAAATATAGGAGAGAATTTCAAATTCCTCACCAAATCACAGGCTTTCCTAGGACTGAGATGTGAGAGTTAAAGGAGTATCAAGCTGCTATGACAGCCATTCCTGGGAACTCCAAGCCAGAAAAGCCAGTGGTAAAAAATTGAGCTGCATATCGCATCCTGAAAGAAAAAAGAGAGAAGGAAAGTCAGCCCACATTGTGAACTCAACTAAGAAACTAGCAGTTTTTGATTCATTCTTTCTTAAAGTTTTGTTTTCCTATTCTCCTTGGTATGTCCAGCTGAAATTTCTAGCCTAAGTAAACATACCATTCTGTTTAATATCAATTTTCTCCAAAACCTGAATCCTAAGGGCAATATGATAAAACAAGATCTTCGTCATTCTTTCCTGTGCATATAAAGAGAAGAAGGAAAATACTTGATAACTGATGTTGTGATAGTTATTTTTCTGTCCAACATTTTACAATATATACCCATAAGTCAAGGACAGACTTTGGAGCTAAAAGTATGGATTTTTATGTGACCCATTAATAAATTGGGTGCCATTCTGTGAGGAGGAGGAGAAATCAATGTTGCCTCAGGGATCATCTGACCCTGTCCACTGCTGTCATTTTGCCACCTAGGCATTCAAAAAAGTCAGGAGCATCACAATGGCGGAAAAAGTTGAGGGGATCAGTGCTTATTTTAGGTTCTCCTGGGATCAACTAAGGTCTCAATTTGATCATTCTACTATTCTTCTGTCAGAGTTGAGGTGCAGCCTTTACACTGACTCAAGGACAAGTCAACCCAGGGTTTTGAGATGAAATATATGTCTGTACATCTGAAATAGAATTTGACAAATAACTTAAGCTTCCAACTCAGTGTAGGAAACCTAATATTTGCAGAAATTTGGAATAACCTTGTCCTCGTTCAATATACTTTAGGAATGTCATAATTGAGTGTTCCTACACCAAGCCGGCCTGATGATATTATCACACCATAAAGACACAAGACATTTTCACAATATATGACAGAAATAAAGAACTTAATTTTTTTCTGCATTGAATATAATATTTCACAGACAATTAGCCATCCCAGAATCCAAAGGATGGCAAGGTTGAAGGGAGTGTCAGATGTTTAGTAGGCATTACAAATGATCATTCCTCTGAATTTCTTCTGTGGCAGAATTAAGTTGTTCTGGCCACCTTCATCTCTCTTTTGTAGCCTCCTCTGAGTAAGCCTTGTTTGAACAGCTGTTCTTCAAATGTTTGTTTTGCTGGTAAGGTAGATATAAATAAGCATCTTGTAACTTCCTGTGTTATTGGCTACTGTCTCTTTTTGTGGCCAACCATTACTAGTGTGATGCAATTTTTTTTCTTTTGAAGGAATTATATTTCTGGAATTGTGGTTCATTCATGTTAGGAAAGTTTGGGTTTTAATTTTTAACTTAACTATTTATTTATCATGTCAGAAGCAAAGTGAAAATACAGTTATAATGTATTAAAACATTATAATGTTTTTAATACATAAAAACTTGGCATTATGCTAAATTTCCTTTGACCAAAAGTTGGCCACTTGAAGTGCCTCTGGTGTCGCTGTGATTAGATCCTCCATTTTTTTTCATGTGGCAGAGCTCAGACTGCATTGAAGTAGGTGGTTTGTAGTTTGCTCTTCTCCACACTTGCATGTTGTGGACTCAACTTTGTTGCCCCATTTCTTAAAATTGGCTCTGCATTTTGTGGTGCCATAGCACAGTCTGTTCAGCACCTTCCAAGTCACCCATCCTTCTGTGTACCCAGGAGGGAATTTCTCATCTATCAGCCATGGATTGAGGTTCTGGGTTTTAGCCTGCTACTTTTGGAATCTTGTTTGCTCGGGTATTCCTGTGCATATCTCTGTCAATCTTAGGAAGCTGTTTCTTGATTTAAGGCATTGGCATGCTGGCTGATATCCAAAAAGAGGATGGGCCAGAGATGTGAATGCCGTGATCTTTTCATTACTGGCTGCTACTTCCCTACGGATGTCAGGTGGTACAATACTGGCCAAACAGTATAATTTCTCTAGTAGTGTAGGGCATAGACATATTGTGATAATATGTCTAATTAAGAGCTGCATCCACTGTTTTAACATGGTGAGATGTATTCCACACTGGACATGTGTATTCAGCAGCAGAGTAGAAAAAGCATATGAAGATAACAGTGCAATATATTCATTCAGATCTCGGATTTATTTCATAATAATGATATTCTTCAGGTTTATAGACTCTTTTCTCTTAGACCCCTGTTCCAATGTTGAGTAAACTTGTGGTTTCCAAACTTTGGTCTTCCATTTGTTTAGGGACATCAATTTCCAGATGCCCCAGCCAGCTTTGCTAACAGTCAGATATTCTTGAAGTCTAAAGCACTGGGAAGATCAAATATTGATTGGGAAATACAATAGAATAAGTAGACACAAAGGAATTATTTTTCACATATAGCTATAGATAAACCAAAGTGTTCAGGCATGGCGTGTCTTCTGTGTATGTGGGCAATAGTTTAATGATGAAGAGAGTGCCTCCAATAAGAATCGCATTCTCCTAATTAAATTTTCCTTCAGTTCCCCACATTTCAAGCAGAACAGTAATTTAAATGTTCAGTTGAAAACTTAGACATGTAGTTTATTTATTTATTTATTTGCTATGCTTCTATATCACCTCTCTCAGCCTGAAGGCGACTCGAGATGGTGAACAAGCAGCAGCAAGTGCCCACATACAACACATCATAATAAGATAAAAACAATCATATAAAACCATATAAATTAACAATTAAAACTACAAAATACAAATCTCAGCTCCACAATCTTAAAATCGGTTTTCGTTTCTTCGTCATACTAATCCTTTGATCTCAATTAATTAAAGTTTGTCTGCGAATGCTTGCTAGAACAGCCAAGTCTTGACTTTCTTATGAAATGTCAGGAGGGAGGGGGCTGATCTGGTGTCACTAGGAGGGGAGTTCCAAAGCCGAGGAGCCACCACTGAGAAGGCGCTGTCTCTTGTCCCCGCCAGACGTGCCTGCAAAGCAGGTGGGACCAAAAGCAGGGCCTCTCCGGATGATCTTAAGCATCTTGATGGCTCATAGGGAGAAATGCGTTCAGACAAGTAAGTTGGAGCAAAACCGTTTAGAGCTATAAAGGCCAAACCCAGCACTTTGAATTGTGCCCGGTAGCAAACTGGTAGCCAGTGGAGCTGGCACAACAGGGGAGTTGTACGCTCCCTGAGTGCCGCTCCTGTTATCAACCTGGCTGCTGTCCGTTGAACCAGTTGAAGCTTCAGAGCAGTCTTCAAAGGCAGCCCCATGTAGAGAGTGTTGCAGTAATCTATACGGGATGTAACCAGAGCATGGACTACCATGGCCAAGTCAGACTTCCCAAGGTACGGGTGCAGCTGGCGCACAAGTTTTAATTGTGCGAATGCTCCCCTGGTCACCGCCAAAACCTGGGGTTCCAGGCTCAGCGATGAGTCCAGGATCACACCCAGACTGCAAACCTGTGTCTTCCTGGGGAGTGTAACCCTGTCCAACACAGGCTGTAACCCTATGCCCTGTTCGGCCTTTCGACTGACCAGGAGTGCCTCTGTCTTGTCTGGATTCAATTTCAATTTGTTCGCCCTCATCCAGTCCGACACAGCGGCCAAACACCGGTTCAGGACCAAAACAGCCTCCTTAGTGGAAAGGAGTGACAGAGTTGGATGTCATCTGTGTACAAATAACACCGCACCCCGAAATTCAGGATGACCTCCCCCAGTGGCTTCATGTAGATGTTAAACAACATGGGAGATAGTATTGAACCCTGTGGAACCCCACAAGACAATGGTTGAGGGGTTGAACAGGTATCTCCCAGTAACACCTAGTGACTTCCTAGTAACACAGTAGTTTAGGCATCCAAAGCAAATTACATGGCAGAAACTTGCTAAATCCCAGCAGTCCCCTGGCCTCATTTCACAAACATACTAAACCAGTGTTTCCCAACCTGTTTTGAGCTGCGGCACACTTTTTACATTTGCAAAATCCTGGGGCACACCACCAATCAAAATGACACAAAAAGACACTCTAACACAGTAATACATATAGTTAATATGTTTTTAAAATGTATTTATACACTCAGTGTGAAACTTGGGCCTGTTTCGATGAACTCAACATAGATATCCTGGCAAGAATGGCAGAAAGACCATTCCCACACAGAACTCCCATAACCAAGAGAAAATGCTATAAGGGTTTGGTGGGCATTGACCTTGAGTTTTGGAGTTGTAGTTCACCTATATCCAGAGAGCACTGTGGACTCAAACAATGTTGGATCAGGACCAAACTTGGCATGAATACTCAATATGCCCAAATATGAACACAGATGGAGTTCAGGGGAAATAGACCTTGACATTTGGGAGTTGTAGTTGCTGGGATTTATAGTTCCCCTACAATCAAAGAGCATTTTGAACCCCACCAATGATAGAACTGGGCCAAACTTCCCACACAGAACCCCCAGGAGGCAAGAGGAGGTCTCTACTTGGGGAAAGGGAGGCGGGCCTTCCCAATGCATGGAGAGGGAGAGACCAAGTAGATAACGGGTGGGGAGGGGATGTTTGTAATTTTGTGTCTTTATCGAGGTAGGTTTCTTAGGGTTTTTATACTTCAACACACTAGACTCTCCCCCCCCCGGAGGTTCCAATTTCCCATGGCACACCTGATGATCACTCATGGCACACTAGTGTGCCCCGGCACACTGGTTGGGAAACACTGTACTAAACTATTGTCCACAGAAGATTTTCCATTGCATGAAGACTTCGGTTCATCAGGCATGGGCAAACTTTGGCCCTCTAGATGTTTTGGATTTTTGTGTGTTTGTTTGCCTGTGTGTCTGTTGCAGGATTCCATAGCATGGTGTCATGGAAGCTAAAGTAGTGTTAAATTGCATTAATCCTACAGCGTAGATGCACCCTTGACACATTCATTCTTTAGTGAGCAAAGGGGATTTTTTGTCCTGGATTTACTTTAATCATTTTCTCACAATCATTAACACCACAGCTACTGATTAATGAAGCTCTTCACATTTAATTGTACCATCCTAACTATGAGTATATATCAGGGGGGTTTTTATTTTATTTTCTGGCATTGGTCTTTGTTCCAATGAGAGATGACATCATTCAAAACAGCTTACTGGGAATTTCCCATGGATATGTCTAATAGATGGTTTGGGATAAAAGTTAGCATTAAATCACACAGTTAGTTTACTTTCCATATCACTGTTAAGTACTTGTGCTTTCTAAGGGGAAATCTGAAGGTAAAGATAAATGGTCTGAAAGGTAGAAACCAATATAAAACAAAACCAGAGGGCAAGTGTTAAAGCTAGGTTAGAGATCAAAGCCAGGTCAAATAGAAAATGCAATTTGACCAATTTCCATAAAGTAAAAACTGAGGACAGAAGGGGGTCACTTGACACTACTCAGTTGTAGTACTTTATAGCACTTTAACTGTCATTGCTTTATCCTATGGGATCCTGGGCTTTGTAGTTTAGTGTGCAACACTAGAGAAGCTCCTTGGATGAGGATTCCACATGCCCCCCCCCCCCCCTCAATTCATATTCTAAGATTCTATTGGACAGGACCATGCCAGGTAAACTAAATTAAAAGTGTTATAATTGTGTAGTGTCAAAGGGCCCTAGTTGTACTTAGTGCAGTGATTAATTTAACCTGATAATCTGGCCTGTTTTACTGATTATGCAAAAAATAAATGTGCACAAAGAGGGAGGGAGGGGAGAGCGAGAGATTAATTTAGATCTTCAGACCAAATCCCTTTAAAAACTCACTAAAATGGGAAGCATTTCTTTAACACCCAGTATAATGAATATTCCAGCAAGTCTTGCATCCATGCCTTATTAAGAGGTTTTCAGAAAGAATGTGCTTATTGACACAAACTCTTAAGTTAGTGCTAATCCAGCACTCTTCACACCAGATCGGCACAGAGAAAAATCTGCACAGGAACTTCCTCAGTTTCTGCAGAGGTTCCCTACCATCCATAGGTGCAAAAGATGCCAAGGGAGCAGGGAGATATGAAAATCCCCCTAGCACTCCCCATTGCTTTGGCTGGCAACAGAGCAAGTGATGGGAAAAAGATAGGTGCCAGGTCGCCACCCAAGACAACAGTGACACAGGGGGTGACAGGAAAAGAGGATTGCAACTAAGTCTAGAGAACACAGGATGGCATGACAGTTATGGTCAGTTCTGGTTGGAACCCAGCCCTACTGTCCTCACTGTCCTCACTGTCAGGGTAAAGTCTAAATTCTGGATCAGGATTTTGGCTTTCATCCAACTTTGAGTAACATGGGTCAAGGCTGCACTAAGATGGCCTTGCCCTGCATTATGGTGGATCGGCCCTTTTTGGCATGTAGCCACTGCTGGGGCTGATCCTAATGACCTATGTTCTACAAACATCACACCCAACTTCTGGAATGATTCCATCACTATTGCCGCAAAAAAATCCTGCAAATCTCTTGGGAAGAAGACAGGTAGACAAATGCCAGCGTTCTGGAAGAAGCAAAGACCACTAACATTGAAGCAATGATCATCCACCATCAACTTTGCCGGACTGGCCACATTGTCCAAATGCCCAATCACCATCTCCCAAAACAGTTACTATACTCTCAACTCAAGAACGAAAGACAACATGGTGGACAGGAAAAAAATATTTAAAGATGGGCTTAACTCCAACCCAAAAAACTGTGGCATAGCCACCAAGAACTGGGAAGCACTGGCCCTCAAGCATTCTAACTGGTGATCAGCTGTGTCCAACAGTGCTGTGGAATTTGAAGAAGCACAAATGGAGGGCAAAAAAAGGAAAGCATGTCAGACCAACCCTTGTCGGGACTGCCTTCCACCTGGAAATCTATGTCCCCACTACAAAAGAACATGCAGATCGAGAATAGGTCTCTAATATCACCTACGGATCCACCGCCAAAAGCCTACACTTGGAAGGCAATCTTACTCAGCCAAGAGTGATAGCCTATGATGATGATGATAGATTGGGCCCATGACTGCTGCTTGAACGTGTCCATGCTTCTTCTATCTGGCTTCCTTTTGTTAACTATTCTAGCAAACAATGCAGTGCTTCAAAATCACAAACAATATCCAGCATGCATTAAATTGGTCAAAAGTATTTCACTTCATAAACATTGTGTGATAGAATACTGTAACATAAGTTTAATGTTGCATTTCACAATGACAAACTTGGGAAGTAAGCATTCATGAAACCAAGCCAATGTGACAACATGCAGGTTGTATCAGTTCATGTTGACTTTCTACAGATATGGTCAGGTAATTGCTGTATTCTTAGAGCTGCATTTTCAATATGTGTCAAGGATTGACTACACACAACTTGCTGTTGGCAACCTTTGTGGTGATATAATAAAAATCAGTTGACAAAGTTAGAAAAAGAAAAAGTAAGCTTCCTCTGGGAAACAGATGAAGGCTGTCCAGAAGCAGTATCACATGAGTCCAGTTCTCTTGAGTCCACATTCCACACTCTGCAAGAACAAGAGTGTTTAATGTTCACATGTTATGACCTGCTACTTCCAATATTCCTCACAACTGGGCAAGTTGGCAATTGTAGGAACTAGAAGATGGCAGTATCCAAAGTATAGCAAATCTCCCAGGCCTGTAATAATAATAATAATAATAATAATAATAATAATAGACTTTATTTGTAATCCACTCCCTCTCCCCGATGGGGACTCGGGGCAGCTCACATGAGGCCAAGTCCAAACAAACAAGAAATTACAATAAAAAATCAAACATCAACAGTAAATGCAATTAAAAAATACATACATATAAATAAATAATAATTATACAACTAAATATCTAAAGTCACAAAGACATGGCTGGCCGGAGGTACATAGAGAAAATGTTAAAAACTCGGAGTGAGGTAGCATCCTTTTTCAGGGGGGGGATGGACCAGAACTGGGGGCATTGAGGAAAGCAATGGAAGAAATTAAATAACTACACTCCAAAGGAACAGCGGAAAAGCCAGGTTTTCAGGTGTTTTTTGAAGGTTTCCAAAGTGGAGGCTCTCCTAATCTCTCCAGGCAAGGCATTCCAGAGTCAGGGGGCCACAGAGGAGAAGGCCCTCTCCCTTGCCCACCAGGCGAGTATGTGAGACTGGCAGGGGTGACAAGAGGCCTCCCCCAATGAGTGGGGTGTTTGAACTGGTTCATGGAGGGAAATCTGGTCACAAAGGTAGGCGGGTCCCGAACCATTTAGGGATTTATAGGTGATCACCTGAACCTTGAATTGGGACCAGAAAATAAATAGCAGTCAGTGCAGTTCTTTAAACAGGGGGGTTGACTGCTCCCTGTAACTTGCCCCAGTTATTAATCTGGCTGCTGATCACTGGACAAGTTGAAGTTTCCGGGCCATCTTCAAGGGTAGCCCCACGTAGACTGCATTGCAGTAATCCAGTCTAGAGGTAACCAAAGCATGGACTACCATGGTCAAGTCAGACTTCACGAGGTATGGTCGCAGTTGGTGCACAAGTTTTAACTATGCACAGGTCCTTCCAGCCACCGCCGATACCTGAGCATCAAGTGTCAACGCTGAGTCCAGGAGGACCCCCAAACTGCGAACTTCAGGGGGAGTGCAACCCCATCCAGCATGGGTTGCCACTCAATACCCCGGTCAGACGAAAGACTGACCTGGAGGACTTCTGTCTTATCAGGATTGATCCTCAGCTTGTTCCTCCTCATCCAGATCGTCACAGTGGCCAGGCACTGGTCCAGTATCCGAGGGGCTTCCTTGGAATCTGGTGGAAAAGAGTAGTGGAATTGGGAGTCCCCTGTGTAGAGATGGCACCATACTCCAAAACTCCGGATGACCTCAGCCAGCGGTTTCATGTAGATGTTAAATAGCGTAGGGGACAGAATAGATCCTTGCGGGGCCCCACAGGTCAATGGCCAGGGGTCCGAGCAGGAGTCCCCCAGCTTCACCGACTGGGAACGCCCCTCCAGGAAGTACCGGAGCCACAGCAGAACTGTGCCCCCAAGTCCCATCCCAGCAAGTCTCCCTAGAAGGATACTGTGATTGATGGTATCAAAAGCCGCTGAGATGTCCAAGAGAACAAGCAGAGTCACACTCCCCCTGTCCAGTTCCCTGTGGAGGTCCTCCACCAAGGCGACCAAAGCTGTCTTGGTACTGTGCCCAGGCCTGATACCAGACTGCGAACGATCCAGAAAATCAGTGTCATCGAGGAATCCTTGAAGCTGTGAGGCAACCACCCACTCTAGAACCTTGCCCAGAAAGGGGAGGTTGGAGATAGGTCTGTAGTTGTTACAATTTGTTGGGTCAAGGGAGGTCTTCTTTAATAAATGTTTCACCACCGCCTGTTTAAGGCAAGATGGGAATTTCCCCTGGCCAAATGAAGCATTTATTATCCCAACAAACCATTCCAACAACCCCTCTCTAGCCAGTTTAACTAGCCAGGAAGGGCAAGGATCCAGAGTGCAAGTGGTCGCTCTCACAGTCCCAAGGATCCCCTCCACGTCATCAGGGAGAACAAGACGGAAAGAATCCCATAAGGTCAAACAAACAGATGCCTCGGGTACCTCATATGGTGCTGCGATGGAACTGGAGTCCAGCTCAAGACGTATCTGAGCAACTTTGCCTGCAAAATGGTGTGTGAAATCGCTACACCGAGTTGCCGAGTTGTCAGGGCCCCCCCTCCCCTAGCTCGGGAGGCCAGAGGAGCTCCCCAACAACTCGGAACAACTCCGATGGCCTGTTGGCTGCAAATGCTATGTGGGCAGTCGAGAACACTTCGTTCTAGACTATTCTCAGATGTTTTCCACAGCTATTTCTCCCTGCTTTACTTCTCATATTTTGCAGCTGAACCCAAATGCTCTGATTCATTTATTTAGTGTATATCCTTATGGAGCACATGTTATCTTTGATGAAACATCCATGCTTGAAGATGTGATGTAATGTTTGCTAAGAAATTAGAACAGCATAGGCTATTCAGTTGGACTATTGTTTAAATATCAAATACACATGGAAGTACAATCTACAGGAAAGTAGGTTTCATTCAACCTGGGGTGTGTGTGTGTGTGTGGAGGAGGATTGTATGTATACTGTACCTTTAGGTATGGAATAAATATATTATCAGATTAAGGAAGGGCTTGTATCAGAAACCAGCACTGTGATATGCAGCATATGTTAACAGACTGCTACTGCTGGTATCTTGGGAATGTTGGATGTGGGTGGGAGAGCCTTAGGATACAATGTGTGTGCTTCTCTCTTTTTCTCTATATACAAGCTCCAACAAGGTGTTTTATGAGAAGTCTCAACAGAACACTGGAAACACATTTTCTTGTTAACCTAGCCAATGAAGTTATATGGAACATCTGACAAAAGGCTTTTCCTCTTGCACATATTTTTACATGAAATCAGATAATCCAGATGATTTCTTTGAAAACCCATTAATGGCCTACTTAAGAAGAAACGTGTAGCTAGGTCAGACCAAGGGTTAATTGAGTCTAACAATTCTTCTTCCAGCCATGGTCAGCTGAAGCATAGATAGGTCAAGAAACCCACAACTTCCTATGGGTTTGTCTCCAATGCTTGATATTAGGAATAAACTGTATCTATCAAAGGTCTCTCCAGTTTTTCCTCTAAGAAGACTTGCCACAATTATTTTTCCTGACCTCTTCCAACTTCAGATCGAAGAATAATTCATCAGTCACTATTGATGAAACATTTCCATACTATCTGACTGTCTAGTTTTGTGAGTTTTGATTTAATATAAATTAAGGACAGGTTAGGGCACCAAAATTATGGATTTTTGTATGATTCATGGATAAGTAAAAGTTAAAACTTAGGGGCATTTAACAAAAATACAAAGGACCATTGGCTTACACTTTGATCTAATGCAGTATTAAACATAGTAAATGATGGACTTTTTTCTAGAGAAGATTAGCATCTGCTAATGGAAGTAATATATGGATTCAAAATGAGTCCTGCTACTATTGAGGGTCAGGTACGGCAATAATGGGGGAGTTTGGAGATATGTTCACTTTATTACTTCTGAGCTAGTATGCAGTGACAAGGACTTGCATTTTTTGGGGGGGGGGGTTACATCGCAAAGTGTAGCTGCTTGCCACCACTGTCATTTTCCCCAACTAAACCAGAGGTTGCACCATGGTGAGAAGACTACAAGGGTTAGTGGTTTTGTCTGCTTTTTTCCAGGATGAGATAAAATAAACACCAATCGACCCCCTCCTCCCACACGTACACATACTGTTCCCAGTGCAGCAGGGAATTGCTGAAAAAATGCTGCTTCTTTCCCCCCACACTTAGGCTAGAAGTGATACCATGGCAGGATAGAAGAGTGGGGATGGTGTTTCCCTAATACATTGGAGCCATCACTATTGACTATGCATTTTCTTACCTGCACACATACTAATGGATCCCACTCAAATACTTGCAAATCAAGCTTTCTAATTGAACTGCAAACATTGTTTTTTCTCTCTCATACCTACAGGTATGTGTATCACTCCAGTGATTCTGGCTGTGAAAGCCTTTGATAATACAACTATTCTCTCATTCAGTTGTAATAATGCAAATGGAAAATGATTGGAACAGGTGCTATCTGTATCAGTGTAAGGACCTCTTCACACAGTACTTTCAGGCTGTGCCATTGTGCGGCAATCACTGGCAAAAGGAACATGCACAGGACAGTTCATATTGCCCCACACACGCTCACTCCTTTTCCCATCAAATGGGAAAAAGAGCAATGCTTTCCCATCACTTTCCCACCCTTTCCTTTCAGCAATTCCACCCCACTTTGGTAGGAATGTGGATGGAGCCTGCTGTCATGCATTGTGTGATTATGCATGGCAACCCCCCCCCCCTCCTTGCATTGCAACAAAGCAGCAAAACAAGGCAAAAATGCTCCTTGTGAAGATGTGGTAAGTTAATAAAAAATAATTACTGGGGGGAAAACTCACAGTTTTCAGTTCGTTCCCACCCCTCAGTTTTCCCTGCACCAATAAGGGGTTGTTGGGGTGGGGTTGGGGGGTTAGCTGACAAGAAATTATGATGCATTCATGGAAACAAATAGTCATGTTCTCCTCTAGAAAGAATAGAACACAATAGAATAAATTTAATGAGTGAACTGGAATTTTAATGTTTGTGAGTTTTTCCCATATCCTATTACTTTATTTTCTTCAATATAGACATTAAAAAGTACACATTTTCCTCTCCTTCATTGGTGCATTGGATTAATTTATGGCATGCTGGGTTGACAAAGCAGACAATATACAATAACTTGGTAATGTTATGTTTCACTCTCCTGTTTTCTGATAAATATTGATCTAACAAAACTGAGGAACTATATTTCTGCTCTAAATTGTCCTTAGAGCAAGACACATTTTGCCGCAAGCAATATTCCAGATCTGTTGTATTATATCTAATTTATTAACTTAGATATGGTATTAGGAATTTTGGAAAGGAAGCTGATGTTGTTATGTTGTTGTTCTTGCTACAAGTTGATAACCCCTTATAGAGTACTGTATTTTGGAATTCATTCATTCATTTAATTTAGATTTTGGAATATTGTATTTACATAAGGAAATATCTGGGAGATGTGACGCAAGTGTAACACTTGAGATTTATATTGTTCCATATACACCTTGTACACATAGCCTGAAAGTAATTTTATACATTTTTAAATAATTTTGTGCATTAAACAATATTTGGGTACATTGAACCATCAGAAAACAAGATGTCACTACCTCATTCACATGTGTGTGCAATTTTGGATCTTGGAATTCGGAATTTCAGAATTCTGGATAAGGGATACCCAACCTGTATTACCATTTTCTGCTTTTTCCACTGAAGGACTCAAGGGAGCTTTGAAAAGTTAAAATAGATACAGTTAAACATTGAAATGTATAAAACAGATTCATCATCCACTCTGGGTCTTGTCCTCATTTAACTGACCAACTATTCCCTGGTTAAGTCCCAACCATTATCTCTGTCCCCAGTGAGTCCACCAAATTGCCAATCAGTGCCACTAACTAAAACTATTGTCTGAAGCATGATGTAAGAGTGTGCATGAAGATATGGCTATAATACCTCATAGATGTCAGTGTTGGATGCATAAAATGCTGGGAAAATTATTATATTGGCCGGAGTTGCCTTATTTGGAAGAGTGAAAACAATGGTGTAGTAAGGCATCTGTCCATTATTTCCCTAGTCTCTGATGCCTCCAGGTACCACTTATAAATTGTGATAGCATTTGCTTCCTCATCCTCTAAGAAAAGCCACAGCAGAGATAAGAAATGATGAGAGCAAAAGCAGACAGCAGAAGATAAAGGTGCCAATGTAAAAACAGTTTTTTTAAAAAAGGAATAATAAATCTTATCATGTGGCATACTTCCATTCTTCTAATATCCATTCTTCTAATATCCAAGAGACGGCTAGAGCGCATGTGGAGGAAGCTCCGTGACGGACCATCGACATCAGCTTATAAACTCTTTATGGAAGCTTATGAGCATGCTGTCAAGGAGGCGAAAAAAGTTCATTATGCCTCCTTGATAGCGTCTGCAGATTCACGCCCGGCTCAACTGTTCAGGATAATTCGGCAATTGACGATGGTCCCTACCATCCCAAACAATGACAATTTGGCCCTCTCTGCCGAGGCTTTCCAGAATCACTTCACAGACAAGATTGCGTTGCTCCGTTGGGACCTCCCTGCCATGATTGATACAGTTCAGGAGCTGGAGACTCCATGGCCCACCGCCGGGTCCACTTTCGACCGGTTTTGAACACTGGACGCAGAGGATGTTGACAAGATTGTCGCAGCCCTTAGACCGACCACCTGCTCCCTCGACCCGTGCCCCTCCACACTGATTCGAGCTTGCGTGGAGGGGTTACGAGGTCCTCTGTTGAATATAGTCAACTGCTCCCTTGAGCAAGGAGCTTTTCCAGAGGAGCTAAAAGAGGCAGTGGTCAGTCCATTGCTGAAGAATCCCAGGCTAGACCCCACGGCTCCCTCCAATTACCGCCCAGTGTCTAACCTCTCGTACCTGGGCAAGGTGATTGAGAGGGCAGCAATGGACCAGCTGCAGACATTCTTGGATGATGCAACCTGGCTAGACCCCTTCCAGTCCGGCTTCTGCTCAGGCCATGGGACAGAGACTGTCCTGGTCTCCATCACAGATCTACTCCGCTGCCACTTGGATCAAGGCGGATCGGCGCTGCTCGTGTTATTGGACCTCACTGCAGCGTTTGATACTGTCGATTATCAACTTTTGACACACCGCCTGGCGGTGGCGGGGGTGAGGGGGACAGCCCTCGACTGGCTGTTCTCCTTCCTCCAAAACCACCTGCAGTGAGTGAAGTGGGGAGGGGTGGTCTCTGAGGGCTCCCCTCTACTTTGCGGGGTCCCTCAGGGGGCCATTCTCTCCCCGCTGTTATTTAACATCTATATGCGACCACTCGCCCAATTGGTGTGGAGTTTTGGGCTGGAATGTCATCAGTACGCTGATGACACCCAGCTCATTCTGAGGATGGACCCCGGGGTGGTCTCTGTACCCGATAATTTCCATCTCTGCCTTGAGGCCGTTACTGGATGGCTGCGAGCCAGTAAGTTGAAGGTGAACCCGGCGAAGACGGAGATCTTGTGGCTGGGCCACCCGGAGGGGATAGAGACCCAGCTGCTGGCGTTTGATGGTGCGGCTCTTCGCCCACAACCATCTGTCAAAAACTTGGGGGTCCGGTTGGAGGAGCAGATTGGCTGCGCCTGCAGGACAGCTTTCTTTCATCTGTGTCTGGCAAAACGTCTGGCTCCTTACCTCTCCCGTTGCGACCTAGCCACGGTGATCCAAGCCACGGTCATCTCGAGGCTCGATTACTGTAATGCGCTTTACATTGGCCTACCCTTGTCGGTGATCCGGAAACTTAAGCTGGTGCAGAACGCTGCAGCCCGCCTGCTCTCAGGAGCCTTAAGATCTGACCATGTGACTCCACTCTTGCGTGAGCTGCACTGCCTTCCAATTGAATTCCGGGTCATCTTCAAGGTGTTAGTTCTAACTTTTAAGGCCTTGTATGGTTTGGGGCCAGTGTACCTGAGGGAGCGACTTACCCCTTATGTGCCTGGGAGATCACTGCGTTCCGAGGGGCTCAACTTGTTGGAGGTGCCCAGCATCGGAGTCTGCAGACTGGCCACCACATGGCGGAGAGCATTCTCTGCTGCCGCTCCAATTTTGTGGAACGGCCTTCCCAAGGAGATCCGGGCCATTCGGGCCCTCCTGCCATTCCGTAGAGCGATAAAAACTTGGCTTTTTAGAATGGCACTTGGCCCTTAGCCAATTGGCCTCTATACTGTTGTCCATGGTTCCGCCTGACATGCCACTATTTAATTTTGGCCTGCCACATGTTTATTGGGGGGCTTTAAATTGTTTTAATGTATTTTTAACTGTATTTTAATGTACCTTCTATGTCTTTTTCACTTTCTGTAAACCGCTCTGGGCTGCAGAGAGAGCGGTATAGCAAGTCGAATTTAAAAAATAAAAAATAAAAAATAAATTTCCATTCTCAAAGTTAATTGGAAATGGGAAAGGATGTAATCTGAGAACATTTTTGTGGCCCATAAGTTCTACTATGAAAGTTGACAGTTATCTCAGTATCTCAAATTAAATGTTATATGTTATATTAAAGTCTGTAGGGTGTACATTAAAATAATGAGCACATCTATTAGCAACAACATGGAGCCAAAGCATGTGTCCTTATAGTTCTTTATTATTTTCAGATTCTAACAAAAACCATTATCAAATCATAGGACATATCTCTGAGAGCAGAAGTGTGGTTGTGGCCTGACTGTGGATTCAAGAAAGAGAGAGATGCTTTATATGGATTTAGACTCCTGGTCCATTTTTTTATCCTATGGGACCATCAGATCTTTGTAAAACTTATGATTTATAATTTTTTTTAATTTACCAGATCTCCTTTATGTCATTTTGTGATTAGTCATGGTCTTATACTCCACAGCAGCCATTTCGTGCTTTTGGCCAATGTACCTCTTCCAAATTTAACATGAGGCCTTCTGTCCAAAAATATTGGGAAACCTCATTAGAGCATTTCCTAAATGTAAATTTGAAAGCAATCTTAATTCTAACCATGACTTTTGTTAGATGAGTGCATCAGTATTTTGGACATCTGTATGCATAGTCTGATCTTAAATGTTGATTTACCAGAATAATTGTGAGAGTTTTATATTTTGTTTGGAATATGTAGCCCTCTCTTGTTTCTTTGTGTTGGTGGTATGTGGCAGATACACACATGTGCCCATATCTGACTTCGTTTCTCTCTTGCCTAGAATGACAGGTCTTGGAAGCACTGAAGTTGCACCTTCTTTTTTCCTTTGCATGGAGGCAAAATAAGTAGCTCCTACATCACAAACTGATCACAAAGGATGCCAATAGGTGGCAATAGTTTATCATCTTTGCACAACATGAAGCCACTTGCTCCCATGGCTCCTTGAGAAATTTGCATCTAGTTATTCATTATGGTGGAGAAAAAATAATGGAACCCCTTTTCATCTGAAATGCCTCTTTTATGTAATTTTTCTTCCCCTTCGATGTAGGAAGAACATATATTGCTGCATATGTCACATTGGTAACTGCTCTAACAGTCCCTTAGGGAAACAGCATGTTGAATATTATGAGTCCTACAAGAGTATGCTGATGGAAAAATAAGCACCAGATCTTTAGAAAAATACTATAAATTCACAGAGAAAGGTTTTAATGCAACACACTGTCTTAGTTTGATGGCTTTGAAAACAACTGTATTTAATTTTTTCAAAACTCAATGTTGTTGTTGATAAAACTATTCACTTTATTTTTCTTCCCATTAGAACTTAATCCAGTACTATCAATAAAGTTCATGTGCTTCACTGTGCTTCCCTGCCTTTATGACATCCATCATTTAGATTTGTATATTTATTATTCTCATGTCCCACTTTGCTCTGATGCTCTTACACAGAGCTCCCATAGCGTTTCCCAACTGATGCAGTCAATCTGCTTAGTTAGTGTAAATTCAGGCTACTTTCTTAGGCATTATGTCTCCTATCTCAACAGGATCACTTGGCACTGACATGCATATTTCTATTTGATCCATTTTCATACTTGCCTGCAAATGCCATTTCTAGTCTAGGGTTCACAAATGGTCAGTCTCTCAGAGGTTTATAGGGATTTCAGTCAAAACATGTTTGGTGTACAATAAATTGGGGGAGACTGGAGTAGAACATCAAAACATCTAGTTTCATCACTCATGTAACAGGTCGTCTAGCAACTCTGTAGTTCTATAGATATAAAATGTGATTTCAGAGAACTATTGTTATGAATACAGTACCGGGAAAATATAAGTAGCATAACACTTGTGTGTAAGTCAACCTTCTATATAAGTCAAGGACAGGTTTTGAGGCCAAAATATGGGTTTTGATATTACTCATGGATAAATTGAGGGTCATTCCACAGACAGGGGAAAACACCAGCACCACTGCCAACTTTCACTGAGGCATTTTTTAAAAAGCCAGAAATGGCACCAATAGCAGAGGGAGTAGAAAAGCTCAGTCCTTCTTTGAGGTTTTCCTAGGATGGACTAACCTCTATTTTTTTCACCACTCTACTAAGAAAGGGGGATGATTCCTTTTTTGATAAAGGTAAGGCACAGTATTTAAACTGACTCACGGATAAGTTGATCCAGGGTTTAGAGTTATTTTTGACTGAAATGTCTATACCTACAATCCAAAAATGGATTGGGACCCCCACTGAAATTTGAGACACCAAAATGGATCATGGTTTACCCAGATTGCACAAGCCTAATTGCTACTCTCCAGGTGACTTTCCTGACAACATCAAAGGTACCAAGTGATGGCCAGAAGTTTGTGGGAACTCTATGGCCACCACTATGGCAATAAAAATGAGATGGGTAATTGTCATCCCCCCCCCCAATGACTCAGAGGGTGCAGAAAGTGAGATGGCGGCACTTCAGGGTGCATGCGAATAGTAGGATTTGTCCTAAATAAGAACCAACCTGCTGTTCACATGCACTCTAAAGTGTGGATCTGTTCCAGAACTTCAAAGAAACTTCAGAGCATTCAATCAATTTTACCTAATGAGAGGTAAAACAATATTAATATGCAACTTTACTCTGTTTTTGGATTAGAAGTCTCAGTGTGCCATGTGGATGCCACAAAGCAACTTCTTTGCCACTTTAGATATATAACCAATGTAGACTGGCTCCAGCTCATTCAACTATTCCTCATAGCTTTCTAGACCCTTTACCATCTCGGTCCATTCCCCTTGGGACATGTTCCAGCTTGAAGTCAGGTGTTTTAGAGATTTGCCAGAGTGGACTCACAAGGCCAGGTGTTTTAGGCTGCTTTCAGATTGATATGCTTGACAATCCCTTGGCAGTTTTGATTTTTTTTTCTTGAACATTTAAAGGAAACATTGGCTAGTGTGCTACATTACAGTTACAGATTCATAACCTAGAAAGAAAATTAATTAGATAAATTTCATCTTTTTAAAAAAGCAAATTGAGTAAAGAGTGTTAAATGTTGCCTTTTGAAATATATATATATATACACACACACGTATATAACAATATTTTTGAACAGTACAATCCTTCATATATCTATTCAGAAACAAGCATCATTGATTCAGTAGACTTGCACTATATCCTCACTGCAGATTTCTAGCAGTTTCACATCAAATTAGTGCTATGGTTCAGTGTTATAAAATTATGGAATTTGTACTTTGTGAGATATTGATCCTTCACTGTCAGAGCACTCTCATGCTACTGCAAACTACAAATACCAAGAATCCATAGAATGGAATCATGACAATTAGAGTGGCACCAAGCTAGTATAATTCTACAGTGTGGATGATATATTGCTTTCATGTAAGTGAGGAGAGTCACTTCACTCAAATGGTTAAAATCTTTAACTCTTCAGAGAAAATATAGATATCTCCTCTCCCACATGCTTACTCCTTTCTTCATATTGTCAAAACATGTACTGTATGTTTCTTTGAAACAGCAAAGATTTTGGTAACTTTATCCCCTTTCCACTACCGACAATTTATGGTGATTTAATGAATGCCCTGTGTGCTGCAACAATAGACATCAGAAAAAGAATGAATTGAAGAAGCGTCAGCAACTCACCATTAAAAAAAATCCATATAGGCCACAAATTTAGGACCACCAGAAAATTGACTGCCTTTCTCTCCTTTTAATCATATTTTCTTTCTTTAGTTTCCTCATCTCACCCCCTTTTTCTCGACCATTTTGTAAAGATCTTTTGGTCAAAGCTCAGCAGGAAAGGTTGTCGAAAGCTTTGATAGTCAGTGAAGTAGAACATAACTACACAAAGCAGTAGCATGCACCAGTGGAGTCACCTTGCTGGATGGACCTCCCTCCAAGAACAACTGCTGATCATTATTCATCTAGACCCCCCTCTGATCCCTTGTACCATTGGCTCCAACAGCTCCTGATCCCCTGGTTGCCCTTTCCACAGGTATTGCTAAAGCAAATAGCACAGGGTATTTACTAGGTGTGCAGTGCTCTAAATCATATTAATCTATCCAATAAAGCATTTACAGCCAGTAAAAATTCCACAGTGGCGCAGCCGATCCGTAAGAAGGATGAATGGTGGAAAACAAAGTCAGGGCTGGCCCAGCCTCAGCCCCAGACAGATTGTCTGAAGTCCTGGGAAAGGAATAGAGGGGATGGTGAGAGGAAGCAGCAAGCACCTGGACTTCATCTGGGCAACAGAAAACACTGCTCCACATAAGATGCCAAAGATGTGGGCAAGCAAGCATGAGACAGAACAACCATGGATAATGGATCAGTGGGCCTAGAAGAAACTTCAGGAGGTAAGGAGAGCTATTTAAAAAAAGTATTGAAGAGCTATTTGCTGTGCTCAGTAAACACAAACATGAAAATATACTTGCAAGAGATCAGACAGATGATGTTACTTTTCCTGCAGAGATTGACTTTATAGCAAAACTTAAGCCTAATTTTTTTCTCTGTTGTTGTATCCTCTGTCTCAAGGTTTCCAGACTCTGATCCCTGGCTTGGCAGCTTAGCTCTGCTCACAGTTGCTGATGTTGCCTGATTCCTTGAAGGTTTGTCCACATGGTTTTATAGTACAGTAACACTGTAGAATTAATGCAACTTGATACCACGTTAACTGTATCTCAATGCTATGGAATCTTGAGATTTATAATTTGGCGAGATATTCTTTGGCAGAGAAGACTAAAGACCTTTCAAAACTTCAACTCCCATAATTCCACAGCACTGAGCAGTGGGTGTTAAAGTTTTGTCAAACTGCATTAATTCTATGATATAGATGCATACAAATGTCATATTTGATCAGCAAGACTCACTGCTTCAGAATTTCATTTGAAATGGACTCAGCCATTACATCCGTGCCTGGGCCCAGCAATGAGGGATAAAATGTCTTATATGAATATCATTTTCCTTAGCTACTGGGTACAGGTGGGAAAATATGGTTTTATTCTTTTTAGGAGTAAAAATTAATCAAAGTCAGAATTGAGTTAGACTAGTTGGCTCCTAGGGTCTCTTCCAGTTCTATGATTCCCAGAAGGGTCGGGCAAAGGCAAAATACTGCAGTATTTCCTAGCTTGCATATTTTTCCTCATTAATAATTTTGGTACTTCACTACATTCTGATGTTATTTGCTCACATGCATGCCAATTTTCATCTGTGAAATGCTATAGGTATACATGGTGTGTTGTTTTTTTATTGACTGGGTCATATAATATTCTTACAGATTTGACCATCGCCTAACCAGTTTTGATTTACCAGGTAATAGTATGACTCCATTACCCTGGGTTATCTGAGCCCCACTTTATTATAGCCATTTAGCGATCAAGATATATAATCAGGACCATACATCCACAGATTCTGTAGCCACAAATTTGACCATCCATAACTTAAAAATATTTTTAAAGTATAAAAAATCCCAAATTTTGGTCTTCTCATTCTATATAAGGGACAACATTTTCCTGTGTCATTGTATATAATAAAACTTGAGCATCCATGGATTTTGGTATCCATGGAGTCATGAAAACAATCCCCAATGAATAGCAGTAGATGATTATGCAGCAAAGAATATACAAGCTGATATATATGTACTAGTTATTAGACCTGATGCAGGTATAGGTTCATCTGTGAACACTCAGCTAATCCTTTATAACTGATACTGTACCCCTGCTTTATCCCTGTGTGCCCTTTATTGTTTTCTTTTTTATTATTCCTTTAACTGGATTTTTATTTATATCCATTACATTGATATGCATGATAGTTGGGACAATTAATTATTTGTTCTGGGTCAACCAACATGAAATAATAAGAAAGGAAATATTGCAATATAAACCAAAGAGTTTTAAAAGGACCATGCATATCTAAGATTATCTCGGATTACAAGAGAAGATATTTAAGATAAAGGGATATGAGTTTTCAAGTATGTTTATTGATTTAAGACATGAATATGTCCCACTTCTCCAAATTAAAAATTCCTCCTAGCAGTGTAAGAAATTTGTTTTAAAGTTCTACTCTTTCTCCATCTCCTTGCACTTCCACTTCTCTGGAGCATCTCTGGTTTAGAAACTGAGCACAGGTCTTACATGTGATCTTGTAAATGAAGATGTTTTGGTTAGATCCATGTCAAACATGTCATAAAAGTGGATAGGTGTGGAGAACATAATTCAGACAGCACTTTGAAGCAACACAACACTTGCCAGTAATTCCATTCTAGAGGCAAGGTTTGATGAGCTATAAGGAGATTTTACTCACATCCAGGAGGGAGATGACTAAGCTGACAGTGTTTTAAAAAAATCAGTTCCTCTACTTCCCAAACCAAGGCATTTGCCACATAATTTGTTTGCTTCCAAAAGCCCATGTGATTCCACTGCATCTCCTCCGGTAGGGCAGAGATGACTCAGATCTTTCTAAATACTGCTTAGACCACACATGGCACCTAAGTAGGAGAGGCTTTTATTTATTTATTTGCCTTGGAAAGAAGCATGCTGAAGTCAGTGGGGTAGCGCTTTATGTTGTTGAGTGGGAGTAGTTCTGGCTTTACTTCCTCTCCACTGTTTTTTGATAAAAGTCTTTTTAGAGCAAGGATGGGATTTGTGCTTCCCTCTATATAGTGTTGTACTCATAGCCCAGTAGCCCTACAACCAGAATTCTGGGAGGTACTGTCCAACATTAGCAGGAGGGCTGCATAATATAAACTTCCTGTTTAGAGAAGCATCCACTATTTGGAGGGCAAGCTTCGTGTGAAAGCAGGAGAACAAGTGTGGAACAATGGAACATAGTAGGCTAAAATCATAATGGAATTTGAAAGACAGCTGGGAAAAGCAAGCAGTCAGGTCAGACTACTGCTAAGATTAAAATAATCTGTCCTCTTCTCAGCAATCGTAAAGAGAAGAAGAGGGTAGAAAAAGTGATGAATTTGGCCCCCACTCAATTGTAGCTTCACTCATTGCTGCCATGTAGCCCTTGGGTTCTTACTCAAGACTGGAAATTGTGTAGCCCTCCTGATGTTCTTAGACTGTTGCACTCCCATCAGCCTTGGCCAGCATAGTGAATCGTCAAGAATGATAGAAGTTACAGTCTAACCACATCTAAATGATTCTGCGTCTCACATACTACAGAAAAGAAAGAAACATTCTTCACCTTGAGAAGGTTTTTCCAAGCCTCCCCCCCCCCAAGACAGTTGTTTCCAAAGGGCCATTACAACAGGCTCTCTGAAATGCTTTTTAAAGACTTTACTTCCTAAACACAAGTTGGATTACTTTGGCAGGAGATAGTTGTGTATCTTCATTTCATAAACTGAAATGGGTTGGCTTGGCACTTTCCAGGTTCTATGAATACAGTAAAAAGGATTGATATGGTGCTTTCATCTTTCTACAACCTGATTTGTTGGCAAAATGGACTCTGGACAAGAATGGCAATAGGACCACCAAGATAGACCCCTTCTACACTCCAATAGAGAATCCAGATTATCTGCTTTGATTATCTGGATTATATTGCAGTGTAGATAGCATCCCTATTGTCACAAAGATTGGCAAGATAAACAGTTGGGGCCCATTCTAATTCAGAACCAGCCCAATTATTTACATGATCCCCAAGTGCTTGTGGAAGACCAACAGGGATAGGTTCACCCTGGTATCTCTTGGGAGGGAGTTCTACAGCATAGGAGCAGCTACCAAAAAGGCCTTCTCCCATATTCCCAACAAATGTGCTTGAGTTGGTGCTGGGACAGAGAGAAGGCCCTCCCCAGTAGATCAGAAAGGTCTACCAGGTTCATAGATATGGTCCTTCAGATAACCTGAACTGGAGCCATATAGAGATTTTTAGGTCAAAACCACCACTTTGAATTGTGGCTGGTAACATGTTGGCAGCCTGTAGACAGCCTCAGTTAGCATTCTAGTTGTTGCCCTTTGGACTGACTGAAGTTTCTGATTACTTTTCAAAAGCAGCACCACACAGAGTGCATTACAGTAGTCCAACCAGGATGTAATCAAGGCATATACCACTGTGGCTAGGTCTGACTTCTCCATGAATGGGCACAGTTGGTGCACTCGCTTTAATTGTGCAAAAAAAAAAACCTGCTGATACCTGGGCCTTCAGGTGCAGAGATGAATCCAGGAGTGCACCCAAAATGCAAACCTGCATTTTCAGGGGGAGTGTGACCACATCTAACACAAGCTGAATCCCTATTCCCAGATCTGTCTTACAACTGACCAGGAACATCTCTGACTTGTCTGGATTAAGCTTCAATTGGTTTGCTCTCATCCAGCCATTATAGCTGCCGGGCACTGGTTTAGCACAGGATCTGCTTCCTTGGAATTCAGTGGAAAGGAATAATAGAGCTGGGAGGTTAGAGACTGGTCCGTAGTTGTCCAGCAATGAGGTCCAGAGAAGGTATTTTTCTTACCACAGCCTCCTTATATGCTGGACAATTTCAGGAGAGATGATGGAAAAGGATAAAGCCCCTACTTACCCTATCCCATTAAAAAAATAGAGAGAAAAGATCTTTTTTCCTGTTTTTAAAAAAGAAAATAGGAAAGTGTGGGTCTGCCTCTACTTTTCATACTTTTGAGGAAGTAGCCAAAAACCCATCCTGACCCAGAAGAAGAGATGCAGCTGTGTACCTCTGGATTTTCTTTTCTTTTTAAAAAAGAATTTGCATTTTAAAAAATCAGTGGGTATAAATTAAAATTGCTGCTACTGCTGAGATCTGACAGCAAACAGTCTGAGATAAGAGGGGGGAAAGTATTTTGGATATTTAACTCCCCCACCCAAAGGACTAAGGCTACCAGCCCTAGAACTTCAGGTGAAGTTTGTCCCGCTTGTCTCCTCTCCTTATATTTAATGCCATTTATGTTGTTTTGCTTTATTCTTTGTGCCACTGGTTTTTAAAATGGTTTTAGTATCCTTGTGAGTCACACTGATTGCACTTTCTGTTGAAAAATGTGTGGAAAATGTTAGAATAAATTAAAATAAATAAGCTATCAGTGGGATTTCAGAAATGCCAATCAAGGATTTGGCTTCTGTAAAAGACTTCTAGAAGTTCATCCAGACTAGCAGGGATGCTTTCAAAACAGTAACAGAGGAGGAAACCACATCAAATTTACTCACTGGTTCTTGGGAGCTGGGTTCCCACAATGTAGAAGATTTATTTTCTCTTAAAAGAAGTTTAGGAAAGAGACTTGTTGCATTGAGGATGGAAGACTTCAGTAGGTTTCTCCCTGAAAGAAGCAACAAGTAATTTTAGCAATTTTCTTCCAAATATGAAAAAAAAATCTCAAAATTTCATTTCCCCCCAAGTCTATTTGCAATGCAGGGCTTATTCTGTGCACGTGATTGATTTTTCACAAAACAGGACTTTATGACTAGAATATCCACAGATATGTATACAATTATAAATTGTGCTGTTCTCTGCACAAAGCAGCCACATTTTTTTCATGTCAGGAGAGACTTGAGAAACTGCAAGTCGCTTCTGGTGTGAGAGAATTGGCCGACTGCAATGATGTTGCCCAGGGGATGCCTGGTTGTTTTGATGTTTACCATCTTTTGGGAGGCTTTTCTCTTGTCCCAGCATGAGCTGGAGCTGACGGAGAGAGCTCATCTGCACTCTCCCCAGATTCGAACCTGCAACCTGTTGGTCTCCAGTCCTGCCGGCAGAAGGGTTTAACCCACTGTGCCACCAGGAGCTCATGTGGAGCAGCCACATTAAAATTTTGTACAAAATGAATCCAGATTTTTTTTCATCAGGAATTTTGAACACTCAAAGAACTGTTTCACTGCCACTTTTTGAATATTTTTTAAAATTCATTCCACTCTTGCCTTACATACATTAGATATAGTGGAGTAGTGCCCATGAAAGCCAAGTAAAACTTGTTAATTTTTATGTTTCTAAGGTGCTACAAGACTTTTTTTGCTGTTTTAGCTGTAATAGATTAATATAGATCCAACCCACTCTGTAAATTTCTAATTTTAAAATAACGCTTTCCTCCAAAGTCTATAACTTTGAACATCTGTCAGTAAAGTACTTTAAGAGTGACATTACGAAGCAATGCTATCTAGGTTTAAAGCATCACTGTGCCCCAGAGTGGCAATGGCTTATTTTTAAATGTCACTGAGGGGGAAAAGAGCGATGGAACAAGACATGAACTCATGGAATGGTTTATGCACAAGTCTGCTACATTACGTTGTTGATTTGAAGACCAAGTCATTATTTTCTATTTTGGGGGGGAAAAATCCATAGGTGGGCAGCACTTTCCCATGTTACCACCTAATATTCTGCAACCATTTTGATGCCAAAGCATTTAAGCAAATCCTTCATAGTGAATAATGTCAGGACTTTGGGAATGAAGCTTAAACTCTGGAAATTCAGAAATATAAGGCATTTCTGTTTTGTGTTTGAGTTGTTATTGGCTCTCTCTACATTCCCCCATTCCAGCCTCCGATTCACTGATTCTGAGGCATGATACCTGGCCTCTAAATGCAGTCCTGAAGGGCAATCACCTCAAATGACGCTTGTACCTATAACATGCCCCCACCCCTTAAAACAACAAGTCCCTCCGTCTCTGTGTTATTATTTTTTACAAGCCTGACATGGAATAGCATAGAAAAGATCAGAGCCAACACCCAAACTGAGCAAGGCAACCTTTGCAAACTGTGTCCAGAGTCAGTCAAGGAGAAAAATAAACATTCATGGCATAATTGGAGTGTGGATTTGCACCAGCTGAAAACAAACCCTCCTGTTAATTAGCTACGCCAACCTCAGATTCTACGTTTCCATGAGAATCAGTGAGGTCAGGAACACATTTCTAAATTGCCATCCCCAAGACAGTTACCAGAGACCCACGATGTTGCAAATCAGCTTTCCTGACTGACCCCCAGAAGTCCATCTACACTGTAAAATTAATGCAGTTTGACACCAACTTAACTACCAAGGATCAATGCTACGGACTCCTAGTACTTATAGTTTTACAAGGGCTTTTGCTTTCTCTGCCAAAGAGTGCTGATGCATCAACAAACTAGACCTCACAGGATTCCATACCATTGAGCCATGATACTTGAAGTAGTATCAAAACTCATTAATTTCACAGAGTAGATGTACATGTCATCTCCTCTCATATTTCATGTTTCTTTGTAACAATGAGAGCAGCATTTTGAGACCAAGAGACTTATGCCTAGTGTTTTGGATTATGACTAAAGACCAATTCATTCTGGGTGCATTTTTTCTTTTTTCTTTCATACAGAACTCTTTATATAACAAATGTCTGAGAGAGACATGATCTCTCAAGGGCACCCGAGGTTTCCGTGCTATCAGAGATGTCTGAACAGCAGAACAGACAGGCAGTAGTCTTTCAGAGCAATTTAAAATGAATAATCTTTAATGAAGCTTAATGATTTCTTCAAACAGACATGGGTTGGTTAGTACATAAATACATTTGCATTTTTACTTAAGTAAACTGGTATTTCAAATGTACTCGCTTTAATAAAAGGAATGAATTGCTTATGCTCTTTTGAGGACTTTATTTGACAATCCAAGTTGCTTTTTCAAAAGATCAGGGAAAACAAAGTATTTTCTTTTTCTTCTTTTTCTTCTTTATCTTTGCCTTTGCCTGATGCTTCTCCTTTTATCCTGTCCTTCCAGTGATACTCAAGGCAGTTAAAATATTAAAAAGCTTTTCATAGTTGCACAATATAATTTACAACCGTGCATCGCTTACAATCCTTTGTTAAAGCCTTCCTGAACAAGCCTCCCTATATCAGAAGAAAGGTGGGATGAAAATAAAGTAAATAAAATAAATAAAAAATCTTCACCTGATACAAGAAGAACAGTAAAGAGCAGGCATTCTAGCTTCCTTTGGAAGAGTGTTCCAAACTATTCAGGCATACACGTTTTAATTGCTGATTGTTGTGCTATATGTTTATTATTTGGTTTGTTTTGCTCATGTTTTGATTGGAGGGAGGGCAGAGATTGCCTTGTGTAAACCACCCCAAGTTGCCTTTGGGCTGAGAGAGGTGGTATAGAAATGTGATAAATAAATAAATACATACATACATTGAGAAGGCCCCTTTTCATGTTCCCTCCAAACATACCAGTGAAGGTAGTGAGACAGTGAGGGACTGTGGATTTCAAGTTATATTGTAAGATGAAATTTGTTAGCTAGTGTGGTTGTGAAATCTTGTCCCTGTCCCCCCCCCCCCACCCCCAGAATGACAAAAATGCCAAGACAACTGATTTTAAAGAACCCTGACAGCCTCTAACATTCAAATGCATCCATAGATGTTGGGTTGCACCACCAAACCCTGGTCCTAAGCACAAGTATTTTCCCTTTCATTTAACTCACTTTGACTATGTCCCCATCTACACAAGAATTGTAATAGAGCTTGAAGGCAGCTTGATTTTGAGGTGCCTATGAAGCGTTCTCCCCAATGCAACCTCCAATGTACATCCAGGCAAAAAAAAATGTTTAAAAACTCACTGGAAGGTCTGATATCAGCTACAAATCCTCTGCATTGGTTTATGACCACTGCAGAACAGGAATTCAGGACCAAAATGCAGTGCACACATGTGGACAAGGGTAGTGTTTCATACAGAACAGTTGAATACAGGAACCATATACGCATCTCAGCAGGAAGGTAAACAAACACACACCACTTTTTTCTGCTCTGTCCTAAATTGCTACAACATTGATCCTTATCAGATAGGCTTCTTTTGTGCAGCACATATTGCCAGAGGAGGTAGGGAAAAATATTGTATCAGGCTAAACCATAATGCACAGATCTCTGTGGACTCTGTCCCAGCTTTCAGCCAATTCCTGCAGTGCTTGTGTAGGCACTCTGCAGCAAAATTGCTCTCTTTCATCCACATCCTGGATCACATTAAATGGCTGTGTGGAAGTACCCTATATCATCCAACAGAGCAGGAGGTTCCCCTCCTCTTTCATCTGTCCCTTTCCTGACCATGTCCTAATGCTTGGCATGATATGGAAAGTTCCAGGGAATCCTAAAAGTCCAGTTCTAGAATGGGTGGTCATATCCTCTGCTGATGCTACCAGCATTCATCCAGTCTATGACATATGAGGAGGGAGTGGGTGACTGTGCAGAGCCAAGTCTCTGAATTTGGTGATCATTTGTCATTTGTTGAAAAGTAAAGTTCAGTGTAGTAAGAGTAAATATTAGGGGTGCAAAAACGTAAGAATCAAAAGTTATCCAATACCTTTTGTTTGCATTTTGTAAATCTCTGAAGCCTCCCAATGTCAGTTTTATTTTCAGTGCAAGCAAGCCAAGCCAAGCCAAAAAAGCTGCCTTTCCTTTTTAGATTAATGGCCTCACTAAGAGACAGAAATAAAGGAGCAGAGTTAACTGGGAAAGAAAGCACAGACTTCTGGGAAATGTAGTTTGGGAAGGTGAGGAGCCCTATGCCAGATAATTCAAAAGGCCCTACCCTAAACTACATCCCCAGAATTCTGGTCACACTAGAAAGCCCTGATCAGGATAGGGGAGAGATTTGTCCCTCTGTGGCAGCAGCCAGCTAAAGTTCAAATAAATAGTTGAATTTGCAAAAAGGAGGACTGAATGGATGGCCCATGTGGGTCCCTTCCAAATCAATAGGGGAAGCATATTAATTAGATTACAGACTGGATGGTCATCTGTCAGGAGAGTTTTGTGGTGCCTAAATGGTAAGTCTGCTGGTTAATTATGTTGAACAAAGGAGAAAAGGTGGATAAAGTGGGTCAGGCTGACTGAACAATGTGCAAGGTTGGGGGGACGGGGGGACGGGGGCAGAAGACAGCGGAAAGCATCTTATATCTGCTCCCCCATCGCTAACAGCATTTTAGTATCCATATCATTAAAAAACAAACAAATTTGTGGTGCTTTATTTCTTAACTATTGAGTCTCTAAGGTTTAATTATAGAATTATTTCCCAGCTAAATGTTATCATTCGGCATCTTAAACTTTTCTCACTTTAGAAGAAAGACAGAATCTCAATGAAAGTTCACTTTTTAAAATCTAACTTCCAGCCTCAAATTTGTTTCTCCAGCAGGCATTGATGGATGAATAAATAATAGTTTAATGTTTGAATGGATGCAATTGAAATAGTGTATACACACTATTAAAAGTGTCATGATGTGGTACCAAATTTGTGATGACTACGGAAGTCATTCTTTGCTAATTTCATCTCAAGGATAGCATCAATTTATTTTATCAGTTTTCTTCCTGCTGCAGGAAGGTCTTCAAAAATAGCACCATTTTCAAAAATGATTCACAGTTCAAGAGTTCTCTATAGAAATTTTTTTTCTGAAGAGGCCAAAATTTAATGTACACAAAAATGTTAAATTGCCAATTCTATGCAAAATCTGCATGAGTTTTTACTTGCAACCAGCATTTTCTTCAGTCAGTCAGTCACGTTTATTGAGTAACCGTCAGGTCATTTCAAATAAAAGCTCCAACAGCAGTATACAAGATAAGGATAAAATCAGTACCTAATGTACAAGGCAAACAATGTAACACATTAAAAACGAAACTTATTGCAATTGTCTTGCGTCAACACATAGGAACTATTAGCATAGGATACTTAAGAAGCCCGGTGATCAGTTGATGTGACGCTTATTACCGCTGTACCGCGGCCTGTTCCATGCCGCCTACTGGAACTCATCCCCTGCACAGTTGACTCCAATAGACTCCATGTACCGCTGTCTCTTTTTACATGCTCTAAATAGGTAAGCAGCTACCTTATACACCGTTTGAAGGTTTGAGTCTGAGAGGAGGAAGTTAATTTTAAAGGTAGGGGGCCAGAATGTCCTTTTGGATAGTAAATGGCCAAGGTATTTCTCCCTCTCCTCTGCATATATGGGACAGATCAACAAAATGTGGACTAGATCCTCGACTTCTGGTAGGCCGCAAACACAGACTCTGTCCCTATAGGGTGTGGCAGCATATCTGCCGGCCCTCACCATAGACTCAAATTGCTCGAACCTAGCTCTAGTTAGGGCAAATGCCAGAGTAAATGGCATTTCATTCACAAAACTACAATATGTGAATTTAGTGCATTAAAAGTTCTGAATTGTGAATATTCTCAAAGCAGGACTTTCTTTGCCAAGTTTTGCTGACGCTCAACAAAACAGTTTTCCAGAAATTTGTAAAAACATTTTCAAGTATTATTTTCATTCATTCCTAGTGATATTTGCACATTGATACCATCATTAGACATGAACACATTTGAGTGCATCAGTCACTTGTGCATCATTAAAGAAAGGAGTCAGGTTATCCCCCCTCCCAATAAAAAGGAATTCCATTTTTTATATACTAATATAATTTGGAAATAATTACTTGATTCTCTTTGTGATATAATCTCAATTAAGAAATCATCCATAGACACCCACTTTTTAAAAGACTTTTATCTTTTATATCAGTCAGACATTCTGTTTATAGGTATTGTAGGTTCTTATACAGCATTACGTGATGGAAATTAACATCTTAATACACATATACACACGAAAAACAGTTCAAATTTATTACTTTTTAAAGAGAGCTTCCGTTCCTGCTGCTTATGACTAAGCGTGGGTAATTAAGCCTGGATCACTTTTTCCACTCCACCCATACTTAGCAGAAACCTGTTACAAGTTTTCTCAACATGCCCCCACCCCCAAATAATGGAAAGGTTTCCAAATTGGCAAACACAACAGTGACTTATGGCTCCTAAGTCTAGGCAGAAATAAGAAAAAAAATCTTTGAAATACTTTGATGACCTAAACACCTTGCTTTGTTTATATGTAACACCTACAAGGAACATGAAGTATACAAGGAAATTCTGGTGGCTAGACAAATTTCTCCAGAAAATACTATTTTTAAGAACTTCAGCAAACTAGCAATGTAACATTTGTTATTCCTTTCAATTTGCTCTGTCATTTCTGGGATACAACAAGTTGGGAAAGATATGCATAAGACTCTTTTTATTTATTGAAATCAAAGTAGATGTGAGATAAAACATATTTATGGTAGTTGCTGATGAGAGGGGGCGGGGAGAAGAATACACAAGGATCTTAGGACCTCATCACACTAGAGAATGAATCCAAAGTGAGGCTGTTAAAGGCCCCTCCCTCCCTCAACTACAAACCCCAGAATTCCGCAAGAGGAAGAAGCTGGATTTTAAGTGGACTCATTATCTAGTATGATGAAAGATTAAGTGCATAATCATGGGCTAAGCATACATATTATTACAAGCTGACCATATATCAAAAATGTTTGCTTTGTTGGCTTCTTTGCAATAAATATTCATAGGGAGATATAGCTACTAAAGTCCTCTGACTATTGCATGATGGATTGCAAACATTTGTCTTTACATGAATGCAGTCAACCTATTTGTTTCAGTCTTAAACAAAAACAACCATGAAACATAGAGAGGTAGGAGGGTGGAGTTAAAACTATGGCATGTGGGTAGAGTTAGTTGACTGCAATCCCATCACTCACATATTTCCAAAGCTACTATTAGTCCTACAATGGATCCCCCGGTGGCACAATGAGTTAAACCCTTGTGCCGGCAGGACTGATGACCAAAAGGTCAGCAGTTTGAATCTGGGGAACAGGGTGAGCTTCAGTCTATCAGCTCTAGCTTCTCATGTGGGGACATGAGAGAAGCCTCCCACAGGATGGTAAAACATCCAGGCATCCCTGCAGATGGCCAATTCTCTCACACCAGAAGTGACTTGTAGTTTCTCAACTATCTGGAAAACCAGGGGACTGGTTTAGCTTCACTCCATAAGAGGGGACACTCAGGAGTGATCATGTCCACTGCCCTGGTCATTTCCCCATTCCAGAGGTCAACCAGAGCTTCAAAAGAATCCCCAAAAGAGTCAATCTGGATCTATCAGCCTCTTGGGGTGGGCCATCCTAATTGGTCCCCCACACCTGTGGAAGATTTGAATTCCAGTGAGTCAGAACTGGACTGGTTAATGACTGGTCCATGGCAACAAAACTGTAAAGTAGTACAAAACTGTACTACAATAATCATCATCCCATCCCACACAGAAAACATGGTCCAAAGTGTACCCAGCAGCATGAGTAGGAGCAGATATGACTTGGGAGAGACCCATGGTAGTCATAGAAGCAATCACAGCCTGAGTCACTCCTGATGAGATAATTTCAGCATGGATGTTGAGGTCTCCCAGCACTATTTGCCACTGAGACTCCAACTCAAAGCCTTAGCATAGGACTAATCTTTATATTGAAATATCCAATGCATCAGTTAGTTAGGTAATGTATCAGTGAATGGGTTTGATTTATGTAATTAGCAGACAATTTGAATAACAGACCAATATTTGGTGATGGTGCTTATTTTTACCGTTACTAATACAGATTCCTACAACTTAATTCTGTAAACATGTGTCTGTATTTGGCTTTCTGTTCCATTCCTTTTGGCTCAACTCTATAGTCATGATGGGCATGGTGTAATGCAGATCATAGGCTTGATACCAGGTTGGAAGTAAGCAGATACATGGGGTAATATGCAGCTGGTAGAAAGTAGGAAAATAGGAAACCCACATTACTGGTGAAAAGACACAACCAAGGAACCTTAAGTCTCCAAGACCTGAGAAGGGTTACTGACAACAAGGTGACTTCAAGAATTCTCATAAATAGAGTCACATAAGACAAAATCAACTTGACAACAACTAGTAAGAACAGTCCAATGCAGAGACATGGACTGACCAAGTCTTTAAAGCCTACTTAAATTAACATATTTGAAATTGTTTATATCTATCCTAGTATATAAGCACTATCTATACTGCCTTATAATACAGTTAGAAACTGTATTGTATGGTCAATGTAGATTCATAATAGCACATAGAAGAACAGGCATTGCTGAAGGAAAATCAACATGGTTTCTGCAAAGGCAAATCATGTCTTACTAACTTGTTAGAATTCTTTGAGGGTGTAAATAAACACATAGATAAAGGGGACCCAATTGATATTGTTTACCTTGACTTTCAAAAGGCTTTTGACAAAGTCCCTCACCAAAGGCTCCTAAATAAGCTCTTCAGCCATGGAATCAGGGGACAGGTCTTGTCCTGGATTGGAACCTGGCTAAACTGTAGGAAACAAAGGGTGGTAATAAACGGACATTTCTAATAATAATAATAATAATAATAATAATAACTTTATTTCTTGTGAGTCGCCCTCCACCATTTGGTGCTCCGGGCGACTTACATCATTTAAAAAACACAGGTACATCAATTAAAAACACAGGTACAGAGAACCATAAAGGGCCCAGCCTCCAGGTTATCTAGTCAATCCCCAAACGCCTGGCAGAAGAGCCAAGTTTTCAAGTCGGACAGGAATCTGGCTGGGGCCGATGTGGCCCTGAGAGCAGGCGGAAGTGTATTCCAGATCACAGGGGCCACCACAGAGAAGGCTCTCCGTCGGGTCTTTGTCAGCCGGGCCTCTCTCACCCCTGGGATAGCTATACGGTCACCATTTATTGCACGCGCTGGTCTTTCACTGCGTTGGTCTGTCAGCCGATCGCCCAGATAGGCTGGTCCGGTTCTTTGCCGTGCTTTGAAGGTTAGCGCCATGAGTTTATAGATTACTCTGAACTCTGTAGGCAGCCAATGAAGAACTTTTAGGATTGGTGAGATATGGTTCCTAGCCGATGCCTCTGGGTGGAAAGAGGTGAGAAGTGGCATACCCCAAGGTTCAGTTTTGGGTCCGTTACCTTTTAATTTATTCATTAATGATCTGGATGTAGGAGTGAATTCTGAGGTAGCAAAGTTTGCAGACAACACTAAATTGTTCAGGGTAGTTAAAAATGAAACTGACTGTAAAGAGCTCCAGAAAGATCTCTCGAAATTGAGTGAATGGGCAACAAAGTGGCAAATGCATTTTAACCTAAACAAGTGTAAAGTCATGCACATCGGGGCAAAGAACCCCAACTACACCTACCAATTGATGGGGTCAAAGCTTTCCGAGACAAACCAGGAAAGGGATCTTGGGGTCTTGGTGGACAGCTCAATGAAGATGTCAACCCAGTGCGCAGCAGCAGTGAAAAAAGCAAATTCTATGCTAGGCATGATCAGAAAGGGAATCGAAAATAGGTCAGCAAATGTTGTATTACCTCTCTACAAATCGATGGTAAGGCCACATTTGGAGTACTGTGTACAATTCTGGTCTCCGCACCTTAAGAAGGATATAACGGAACTGGAAAAGGTACAGAAAAGGGCAACAAGAATGATCCAAGGGATGGAGCGGCTCCCTTATGAAACCAGGTTGCAACGCCTTGGTCTTTTCAGCCTTGAAAGACGGCGTTTAAGAGGTGACTTGATCGAAGTGTATAAAATCATGCATGGGATAGAAAAGGTGAATAAAGAAAAATTATTTTCTTTGTCACAAAACACTAGGACTAGAGGGCACTCCCTGAAGCTCCAAGGTAGGAAAATTAGGACTAATAAAGGGAAATATTTCTTCACCCAGAGGGTCATTGGGTTATGGAACTCACTTCCAGAAGAGGTTGTGACAGCTGTCAGCCTGAACAACTTCAAGGCAGGATTAGACAGATTCATGGATACCAAGTGTATCGGTAGTTACTGAAAAGGACATTCAAGTGCCACCTCGGAGTTGGTTGAGGTAGGCAGGATTTCCCTGGGTACTGGTTGTGGGGGTCGGGAGCAGGTCAGGTTTTGCCCCCCTTCTGCTCGAGATCCCCGTGTACAACTGGTGGGCCACTGTGTGATACAGAATGCTGGACTAGATGGGCTGAGGTCCGATTCAGCATGGCTCTTCTTATGTTCTTATGTTCTTATAATGTAGTTGGATGAAGTTAAACGGTGTTATATGAATCTACACTGACTAATATAATGCAAACTGCATTATATGGCAGTGTAGATGGGGCCATAGTGTAACAGGATTTTTGTTGTTGTTGTTAATTTGTTTGTGTGTTGGCCTCCTGTGTAATACTCACAATGAAATGACCAGCAGTTAGGTCATGAGGCCCTAAGTAGGCAATCAATGTGTTCCAGTAGCAGAATGGTAGGAGGAAGATAACTACAAAGCGTACACCTTGGGTGCATCTACACCAGGGGTGCTCATTATGGTGATCGGGAGCACCTAGGTGATCTTCGGCCCTCTTCCAGGTGATCTTTGGGCCTCACCAGCTGGATGGTCTGCTCCTGCCATGCGCGCGCACATGTGCTCCCACCGCCACCTTCGCGGGGCTTCTTTTGCCAAAATGAGGCTTTATTGGGTGGGCCTTGGCACTCGTCTTGCCACGCACAGTGTGGTGACATGACCGCCCATTGGTTGCTGCGGGGGGGGGGGAGCAAGGCGAAGGCACGCGCATGGATAGGATGCGAGGCTGTGGCAGGGATGGAGGGAATGTGTGTGTGTGCGAGAGAGAGAGAGCCAAGGAGAGAAGAAAGAAATCCGGAGAACCTTTTCGGATCCTTTTGGCAGGCAGGCAGGCGGGCGCTGGAAGGAGAGAGAGAGAGAGAGAGAGAGAGAGAGGCGAAGGAGGCCGGGCAAAGTGGGGCAAAGCCAAGCAAGCCCTGCCGCAAACCCTGCTGCTGCCCTCGGAACTCCCATTCCAAACCGAGACCTGGGCGAGTGAGCTGTGTGGGGCTGCTTTCTTTCCTTGGTTGGGGGCGAGGAGGGAGGGCTCCGCCGTGTTCCTGGGGCTGAACCCGAGGAGGAGGGGGCTGCGGGGATGGAGACTCCACTTGCTGCTGCTGCTTGTGCCCTCGCCGCCTTTCTCCGCCTTGCCCTCCCTCGCCCTCCAAGGAGAAAGGTGGCGAGGGCCCATGGGGGAGAGAGAGAGAGGGTGGCTCTTCAGAGCTGGCTAGGAAGAGCCACCCCCCCTCTCCCCCCCCCCTCGTGGGCATGGACTGCCACCAGTGGAGGGGTCCTCCTTCCTGCCAGCCGTCCACTTGGGCGTCCTTTCTGAGTGACACCCTCAAAAGGAAGGAAGGAAGGAAGGGCGCCCCCCCTGCATCTGTCACTTTGGGGAAGCACCTCTTCCACTCTTCCTTCTCCTGCCCAGGTAAGGAAGCCTCGAGGGAGGGGGGGAGGCTGCCGTGGGGAGGCTCCAACCTCACGTGGGTCCCTCTCTCGGTTGAGTTTCCCGGCCCAGGCAGCAGCCAGGCAGCCCCTCTTCCTAGCCCTGCGCCTTCCGAGCCGTCGCCGAAGCCATATCTGGCCGGAGCGCTGGTGGGTGCGCCTATGAATACCCTCCTGCTGCGTGCGTGGGAGGGGCCTGCTGTGCACGCAAGAAGCAGGACGGGATGGGGACTTCCTGCTTCGTGAAAGAACGCAGCAGGAAGGAGGAAGGTAACGAAGACATTAAGAGAGAGCGCGCGCGCAGGCAAGAATGATTCCCTTCCTGGGTACGCGCGGCGGCGAGTTCGTGGGCAGGCAAGAAAGAAGCCCCGCGCAAACAGAAGGCTGCAGTAGGAGCGTGCGCATGCGCGTAAGCACGCACACTCACATGCACAACAGGTGATCTTTTCAACTTGATTGTTCCTATAGTAGCTTGCATGATGAAAAAGTGTGAGCACCCCTGATCTACACTGTAGAATTATTGCAATTTAGCACTTATTTAATTGCCATAGTTCAATCCTATGGAATCATGGGAGTTATAGTATTTCAAGGTCGTTGGCCTTCTCTTCCAAAGAGGATTGTTGCTTCTCCAAAGTACACATCTCATGATTCCATAGCACAGAGCCATGGCAGTTAAATGGTGTCAAGCTGAATTAATTCTTTAGTGTAGAAGTACATTTTGATTTGCATCTGAAGGTACCATGATGACGCAAGTGAATTCAGTATGGATTTGTCAAATAAATAAATTAATAATATGTGAAAAAGAAGTTGGGTTTTTTGTCTTGGATGAATAGGTATGTAAATATTATTATTCATTGCAGATCGAATGTTCAAAGTGGTCTAAACTCAAGCATTTCACAAAACCCAGTGCTTGTGATTCTTTTTATTCTTTGTATGAATGCAAAAAGGTTTTTGGAGTCGTAAAGATAGTTCCATTAACTTCTAGAGACAGAGGTTATAAGTAATTTTTATATGGGTTGAAGTCCAAAAGCTAGTCAAGGTTGCAGATTGCTACTAGTTTTGGCACATTTTGGATTATATCCACACATATCTTTTTATCTTTTTGTGCTTCGTATCATGCCTTCGATACTAATGTAATTTCTGGGAAGAAAAAGTAGACTTTCATTACATTGGAAGGGAATGCTGAGGCTTTTCAAAAACTGGCATGCTTTTTTCAAGGCAGGTTTAGGATCGTCATTAGCTGTACTTTTAAAGCTTAATATGGGTAACTGAGATATTAAATAGGTAGTGGCAAATTAAGTTAGAAGAAAAATTGATATCAAATCTGCCATCATTTCCATTTAGTGGTAGCTTTTGGCAGAAAAACAAGAAGGCGGTTGGAAGAACAAAGCGGGAACTTCTACAGTCAGCAGTCACGCTCCAAAACATTTCTACTGGTTATTTTGCTCTCTCTTTCTCCTGCTGTTTTGACTGTTGTTGTTTTTAGAGTTTATGGCTATGAAAATGATCTGCTGTTCTTCAATTGATTTCAGTGTAATTTCTCAGTAGTTAGTGAAAAAAGTCAGACAAGAAAGCTTGGACAAATGCAGTGGTAAATTAGCAAATGAGACACAGCATTCATATAATATTTCACACATAAGGATTGTATATATAACTGGCCTCCATGGACAAATTAGTCAGTCTCTCATACATCATTTCTCAGACCACCTCAAGACTCATAAAACTTCTATTTCCCTTTTACAAAGCTCCCAGAATCTGACCAGATAGCTTGATTTCTGTCTTTTCCAGAGCTTGGGAAACAAATCTTTTGGACTACAGTTCCCATAATTTGTTATGCTGGAATGGTATTTTGGTGGTTTTAGTCCAAATAACTAATGTTTCCAAACACTGTGTACAACACCCCCCCCATAGCACCCATGAGATTCAGTGAGAGGAAGTTTTTGGTAGCATAACCTTTTATAGACTTAAACCTAGTCCATCAGATGCATTTCAAAAGTGATATAAGTCATTTTACATAATGATCACAGACTAACATGGCTATGTCTTTGAATTCCTTTTCCAATCTCTTTTTCTCTGCTCTTTTTGGGGGGCATTTTTAAAGTGAAAATTCAAAGGATTTTAATATATTCAGTATGAAGGCTAATATTTAGTATTGGAGTTAGGATTCATAATCTAGAGTTACTGAACTGTATTCTGGTATGGCAGCAGTTGATGGAGTTATTCTCTTCCTTCTGCCCCATTTTCCAACTGGATGGCCCTCCTTCATCTAATCTGGCTATTGGTTTGGAAAACAAGTGGGCAAGAGATGTTACTTTAGTTACACTAAGTTACACTAAGTAACCAATGTATTAAGTTACCATGCACAACCACAGAATGGCATGGAAAGCAATGGTTTTAACCTGGATTACTGTCTCTTGTATCCTTTAGTGTTCCCTGCCAATCAATAGGAATCCATGGAAAGCAGTACTTCTAATCTGGCTCACTTTCTCTTCTATCCTCTGGGGTTCCATACAGATCATAGAAGATGAGGTTTAACTGGTGCCAGTCTCCTTTAATATATGGGCCTTTGGGCAGGGCAAGGCTCTCTTAGTTTTTGGATATTGTTGTTTCTCCTTATTAAAAAACGTAAGACTGAAAGTGGAAGAAGACAATAGAATAAGAAGGACAAGAGACCTCTTCCCAAAATTAGAAACATTGGAGGTAAATTTCAGGCAAAAATGGGCATGAACAAAAACAAAGATGGCAATGACCTAACAGAAGCTGAAGAGATTAAAAAAAGGTGGCGAGACTCTACAAAAGATCTGTATAGGAAGGATAATTATATCGAGGATAGCTTTGGTGGTGTGGTGAGTGAATTAGAACCAGACATCCTGAGGAGTGAGGTTGAATGGGCCTTAAGACACATTGCTAATAACAAGGATCCTAACTGAACTTTTTAAAATCTTGAAAGATGATACTGTCAAGGTGTTGTATGCCATATGCCAGCAAATATGGAAAACATAAGAATGGCCATCAGATTGGAAAAAATCAACTTATATCCCCATACCAAAAAAAGGGAAACACTAAAGAATGCTCAAACTTCATACAGTGGCACTTATTTCACATGCCAGTAAGGTAATTCTCAAGATCCTGCAAGGTAGACTCCAGCAATACATAGAGTGAGAGTTGCCAGATGTATAAGCTGGATTTAGAAAAGGCAGGGGAACAAGAGACCAAATTGCCAATATCTGCTGGATAATGGAGGAAGGCAGCGAGTTTCAGAAAAGTGAATCTCTATTTCTGCTTTATTGACTATTCTTATTTATTTATTTATTTATTTATTGTTGGGCTTCTATGCCGCTACTCCCGGGAGGCTCGGGGCGGCTCACAAGCGCCGGATAAAACAGCATATAAAACACAATATAAAACGAACCAGAGTTAAAAGCCTGATATGAAGGAACAGATAGCAGGCACAGGACTTTACACAACATGATGGGCTGAACAAAGCCTTTGACTGTGTGGATCATAATAAATTGTGGCAAGTTCTGGGTGCTTTGGGGATACCAAGCCACTTTGTCTGTCTCCTGCAGAATCTGTATAATGACCACAGAACAACAGACTGGTTCAAGATTGGGAAAGGCAGGGCAGTATACTGTCACCTGACTTGTATGCAGAACACATCATACAACATGCAGGGCTTCACGAATCCAAGGCTGGAGTTAAAATTGCTGAAAGAAACATTAACAACCTTAGATATACAGATGATACCACTTTGATGGCTGAAAGCGAGGAGGAGCCGAGGAGCCTTCTAACCAAGATGAAAGAAGAAAGTGCAAAAGCTGGGTTGCAGTTTAACATCAAAAAACCAAAGATTATGGCAACCAGACTGATTGATAACTGGCAAATAGAGGGAGAAAAAGTGGAGGCAGTGATAGACTTTGTATTTCTAGGTGCAAAGATTACTGCAGATGCAGACTGCAACCAGGAAATCAGAATATGTTTACTTCTTGGGAGGAACCCCCCCTAATGGTTACCAGGAGCGGACCTACCCCCCCCCCCCCGTGGCTCCCGAGCGCGGGTCGCGCTCTGGAGCCCAGTGCGCATGCACCAATTTCCACGCATGCGTGCTGGCTCTGGAGCGCGCCTCCCGCTTTGGAGCCCAGTGTGCATGCACCAATCTGTGCGCACGCACAAAACTGCGCGCATGCACGCTGGCTCCAAAGCTGGTAGCGCCTGTGGGGGCTTCAGCGCATGCGCAGGGTCTCCGCGCATGGGGAGCCGTGGCCAGAACGCCCTGGGCGGCAGGCCCGGTGGACCGCGGGCCCGGCTGCGGAGCCCCGCCCGGCGCGGCGGCAGGGCGGGGCAGGGCAGACCGGTGCAGCGGCACCCCTTCCAGGTGGCAACGCCCCTCCTGGTGATGCCGCCGTGCGCGGCTGCGTAGTCGACGTAATGGTTAAACCGGCCCTGATGGTTACATAGCACCACTGAAATTAATGAAGAATACTAAATTCGTTACCCTTTCTGCAAGAACTAGAAGGCTGGATTGGTGTATGATTTTGATTTTTGTTCAGTTTCTGGGGAGATCCACAATGATATTTCACATTTCCCAACCCCAATTTATATATATATATCTCAGATATCCAGTCTGAAGCAGGTATACTCTGTCTATTTTTAGGAGAAAGGCAGAGTTGTACTTGTCAGTCAGCTGATATGTTGGGCTGTTTAGGAGTCTTATAAAAATGTTTATCTTTGACTGGCAGTTGGCTGCATTTTCTGAATTCAGTTTTGGACATTGGTGCATTAACAACCCTGGGGGAATGTTTTGTGGTCAAAAAGGTTGGATCACAAAATAATAGAAAAACAAACACACAAAAGCCCTTCACATTATAATTCTTTGCTGAAGTATTCACTAACCTATGACTTTTCTCCATTTTGTTCATTTGCAATATGGAAGTGTTGAATTCATAGAGGGTACAGTGGAAATGACACTCACAAGACCTCTCCATGCAGAGGAGAATGACTGAAAAGAAAAGTACAGACAAATAACAACAAACCAAGAACCTATTTAAGAGTTGAGTTGATGCAGGAAGGAAAATGACTAAAACTCTCAACAAATTTCCAATACTTTTGGTTTGTCTATAGGACATGTTATCTATGGATTTTAGAGATGAATGTAAAAACCTGGATGCTAACCTAGATAGTGGTCACTTTACTCATTATTTAGTTGACTTCTACAAAAGTAGCTTGTAGTAACTGTATGGCAAATGTTGTTGGACTACAACTCCCAGTATTCCTTACTGCTTCTTAAGATGGTTAAAATAGTCTGGAGAGGCAAAGAATGCCCTGCTATAAACCGATCTTTATCAGATATGTAAATGAAGTGCAGAGGGTGCTGTCTCTCAATAATGGGAAATCCCATTTGGACATTTTTTTCTGGGCATTTTTTTTCTTTTCCATGCTCTGAATTTTTTCAAAAACTGAAGACTAGGAATTCCTGTAACCACAATCATTCTCAAACGAAGGTAAGTCAAACCTTTTTGTGGCACTCAGGCCTAAATATCTTTTTTACGGTACTTGACTGAGCATGCTGGTTTTCCTAAAGTACGTTTTGCCGTGAGCTCTTTCATCTCTTTCAAATAGGACATGTTCTTTCCTGCCATGCACTGTAATAATTCCCACAGACTGAGCAACATGAGGGAAAAGAAGAGGAAAATCAGGTTCAAGGGTAGGTTATAGACTTTTACTCAACCATAAATGATCAGAGAGCTGTTTAGCAACATTGACTTTACTCTTACCGTACTATATCTAAATTACTTAGGCAAAAAAGAAACAGCTTTCTAGCATAGTTCTTATTAATACTAGTCCTCTAGTGGAGTCATGAAACCATTATACTGATTCACTTGTGATGTCCAGATTTCAAAAATGTGCTGTGACTCTAGAGATCAAGATTCAAATTCTTGCTCAGCCATGCTCACTGCATTACTTTAGGCAAATCCTATTCTCTCAGCCTCAGAGAAAGCCAAAGGCATCCCTCCCCACCCCCAACAAATATTACCAAGAGATCTCAATGATAGGTTCACCTTGTGGCTTGAAAACCTGCAACAAAACAAGTAACCTTTTACAAAACCTAGGAAGATGACATTTGGGACTTGACAAATATCTACAAGCAGTAGGTGAGAAACAAAATGCTGAGATTTTCTTTAGCAGAAGTTTTGAATATTGGGTATTAAAAACATGAAATATTTTCTGGTTTTGTGGAATAGGCTACAATGTTTCTACATGGCCAAAATAAAGGGGAGTCATAATCACCATTGGGGACATGAAGCCTCCCTGTGGGATTGCAAGTCCCCACTCCGCTGTCACAAACAGTCCATATGATGCATGGCATGCAGCAGTTAATCCCCTGTCTAGAGAACATAGGGATTTATTCCAGAACTTCCAGGAAGCGCAGGAGACATCCCACAGTTTCAGAGGTGTGGACAATTGGATTGGGTTAGATCTGGTCCAATCCCCTGTCCACGTTCCTAACCGATCTGCCACTGCTGGCTCTCTCTGAGATGGTTACTGGTGATATTACATTTCTGATAATGCCATTTCTGGTACTGAGACATGTGAACAGGAACATGATATCAGCAGTCAAGATGTGGGGGAGAGTTCTTTGCTTGTGGTGACATGGTGACAGTAACATTGATGTGCTAGGGACCGGCTGGCTGTGTGTGTGGGTTAAATGTTGCAACTTCACTGCCAGCCAAAAGCCAATTACCAGCAGTATGGACACCTATCTCTCTGGATGGCTGATGCATTTTGGGAAGTTGGTCTCAGAAATGTTATTTGCATAAGTAATCAATGCAATTACAATTCAGTTTATTGTTTCCTGTGCCAGAAATGTCATTTTCTGAGCAAAAAACTCCCAATATTTTCACAGACTAGAATGAAAATTCCATGTCATTATTTTATAAGGAAAAGTGGGCAGTACATGTTGGCCTGAATCTGATCAGTATTCTCTGCTAGAATAGACCAGTGAATCAGTGAACATTGTCGATTTACCACATCCCTGATAATTCTATGGTTCTCCTCTAGCTGAGGCTAACAATTGGAGTTGTATTCCTTTGATGAGGAGGAGGAGGATGATTCTGATATTTAAAAATGTGTTGATATGCCAATGGTAGAAGCCAATATAGATTAACAAGCAGAATTCCTGGTTTTAAAGAATATATATCTAATGGAAATAAAAGTAAATTTGGTGAATCTGTAATCATCCGAGAGATGCTGTTCTCATGAGATATAAAGTCAATAGTAAGAAAACAATAGATTGCAGCATGGTTCACTGGGCCAACAATCTGACTCAGGATAAGACAATATATTCTAAGGGAGGGAGGGAGGGAGGGAGGGAGGGAGGAGGGAGGGAGGGAGGGAGGAGGGAGGGAGGGAGGGAGGGGGAGGGAGGGAGGGAGGAAGGGAGGAAGGAAGGAAGGAAGGAAGGAAGGAAGGAAGGAAGGAAGGAAGGAAGGAAGGAAGCTGCATCGGCTAAAGGCATAGAGAGAAAACCATTTTTTAAGATACATCGGGACTGTGAAATCCAGCCATGGAGACTACTAGGGAGAGTAAGAATTTTAGAAGATGTGAAGGGGCAGCTTGAAAAGAACAGGGTGATGACAGACAAACTCAATGCATTATTTGCATTTGTCTTCACTCCACAATATGTGGGACCCATGTAACCCCAAGCAGTTAAAATATGCAAAACCAATCAGCTCTTCAAGAATGAAAGCAGCATGTTAGATTTATCTTGTTGTCCACACTCCCATTATCTCCTCTACTGATGTTAGCTTATTTAAGTGGGCCGTGTTGTGTAAAGGGTAAAGAAGACCATGGTTGGAATAGAATTATCACATACAATTGGTTTCTGCATCCATGGTTTCTGCATCAACACATTCAATCAACTATGATTCAAAAGTATTTGGAGAAAGATTCCAAACTTTTCCAAAAAGCCAAGTACTACACTAATGTGTAGGCATACTTTACCATTTTAAAGATCCTCAGGTTCTCTCTGATACCTGTTTGAATTGGTCAACAGTTTATACAATGGTCAATGTTTTATTACACCATTATATATAATGGGACTTGAGCATCTTTCACTGGAAGTCCATGATGGAAGAGAAGTCTGATATACATGTCCAAACTGAGGCATGTCCCAAATGAGACATGCAGTTCTTTCCTTACAGAGCAGAAGAGGGAGAGAAGGGAAAGACACACATATGCAGTCAAACCATGGGGTTCTGATTCACCATTACACCCCTGCCTAGTGCATCAATAAAATCTGCATTGTCACTTAAAGTCTTGTTTACATCAGGTCCTTTTCTTGTCTATTTCTGCTACTTACTCAAGACAAGGAAGAGCCTGGAAACAATTCTGTTTTCCCACTCTTTGAGGGCTGCTGCCAACAAAGATTTCTGACAATTTTGATATACATTTAGCATGTGAGAATGTAGCAGGAGGGCAAGTGGAGAAAATGTGCATGTCAGTGGTACAAGTGTGAACCTGTCCCATGGAACCAAATGACAGATGTTGGGTGAATTTTTTCCAACCTCAGCTTTGAGCGGCATTGACAAAGCCTAAGGTTTGAGAAGGCATTAAGCTTTTCACCTGAGTTTGGGGAGTTGTGCAAGCTTGTGGCAGAAATGTACATAAGCCGCTTCTAGCCCTCTTCCAAAGGCTGTTTTCAAAGAGAAATCTCAAATGTGTTGTATAGTACACTACAAAAAACTCCATGTTCGCATTTGAAATGCCACTATTTGTACATTGTTTATGACTTGTGGCTTTTCTTATTTTTACCTTTATTTTGATCTTTTTAAAACATGTCAGTGAAAGCAGTAATGATTGAGAAAATGTACAAATATTCAACCACGATGAAGAAGATCGTAAGTCAACAAATCCCCCATCTCCTTCTTTCTTCCCCTCCCTAATTCATACCCCTAGAAGTAATATATTTAGAACCCCATTAGTGAAAGAGGTTCTCCATTCTATTCCCAACTCTTTGCTCTCTTTGCTTTCCTCCGTAATTTTTACCAAGTGTCATAAAAAATATTTATAAAAATGTGAGTGACAACTCCAACTGAGAGAGATTTGTGCCATTCAAAAAGGTAGAGCGGTTATTCTCAATCTTTCTTCAATCTGCTGTTGCATTTGGAGGGTGAGTCCACTGTTTACTTTCTTGTCAATTCTGCTTGGTTAAAAATACATCATACAACAGAATTAAAAGAGGCAAATGTTGCATGGCTTATAGGATATAACATTTTTTGCAACAGCAAAAGCTTTATCCAAACAATAATATCATCAGAAATTGTTGTCATGTTTCCACAGGTCTGAGACTGAATGCCTGAATAAACTATTCTGGGATAGACTATATGATTTTTTACTTTAGCTTCTCCGGGTTGTCATGAGCAAATTTATCTCTTGTGGGGAGGAAATCTCAAATTAAGAGAATATCATATTGATTTATTTGTCTGTGTGATATATTCAACTGTTCCTCTGAAGGACCCCAAATGCAAAATTCTTCATCCCAATTTTTTCTTATAGCAAGACGTCTGTGGGATAAGTCAGGCTGGAAATTCATGGGGAATTGAATTCAGATTTCTCATCTTTCATTGTAACCCTCATCAGGGCTACACACTACGCTGGAAATAAAACTGTGTCCAAGCCTTAAGTCTTAACAATATGTAGCTCTTACTTGTTTCCATATATATACATAGAATAATACAGCTGGAAGAGATCACATGGGCCATCTAGTCTAACCCACTGCCATGCAGGAAAAGAACAATCAAAGCACCCCCAACAGATGGCCATCCAGCCTCTGTTTAAACGCTTCCAAGGCAGGAGCTTCCACCACAATCTGAGGCAGAAAGTTCCACTGCTGAACATTTCTTACAATCAGGAAGTTCTTTCTCATGTTCAGGTAGAATCTCCTCTCCTGTCATTTGCTCTGAGTCTTAGTCTCCAGGGCAGCAGAAAACAAGCCTGCTCCCTCTTCCTTATGACATCATTTCACATATTTATACATGGCTATTATGTCTCCTCTCAGTCTTCTCTTCTGCAGGCTAAACATCGCCTGTTCTTTAAGACACTCCTCATAGGGCCTGGTCTCCAGACCTTTGAGCATTTTAGTCGCCCTTCTTAGCATGACCTTCCAGCTTGTCAATATCTCTTTTAGTCTGTGGTGCCCAGAATTGGTCACAGTATTCCAGGTAAGGTCTGACCAAAGTGGAACAGAGAGACACCATGACTTCCCTCGATCTAGACACTATACTCCTTTTGATGCAGCCAAAATCCCATTGGCTTTTGAAGCTGTTGCTTCATCACATTGTTGGCTCATGTTCAACTTGTTGTCCACAAAGACTCCAAGATGTTTTTCATATGTAGTGTTGTTGAGCCAGGCGTAATCCATTCTGTAATCCACCTTCCTTCCTTCCTTCCTTCCTTCCTTCCTTCCTTCCTTCCTTCCTTCCTTCCTTCCTTCCTTCCTTTCTCATTTCAATGGATTCAGACTGAACAGTTGAAATTGAATAATGATATTATAACAATGTAAAACAGGAAAACTGTAAACTCTTTTTAAATAATTCAACTTGTAGGGATTTTGCAAAGACACATCCAAAAGACAACTGAGTGTTCAGAGTAGAAAGTGAAGAATCCTTCATCTATCCCCAACTTTCTATATCAAAACTATAGCTGCAGGGAGAAAAATCTGGGCCTTAAAAAAAACAAGAACAGAAAGAAGTGGCCCATGTTTGGCTCTGGCAGCATTCATCAAGTTACTCTAATTCTCTAGCCAATAAGGCTCTTCAGAAAGAAAGTGTTCCTTCATTCATAAACATAGGTATCTTTCTGAACCTTCAAGTTGTTACTGACTCATGGCAACTGCAAGGCAAACCTATCATGGCAAAATGGTTTTCATGGCAAAATGTGTTTAGGTTTGCTATTGTTTTTCTCTGAGGCTGAGAGAAAAATGAAACTCTCCCAAGGTATGGGTTTTCATGTCTGAGTAAGGATTTTAACAGTGGTTTCCAAGAGTCTTAATTAACATTCAAACACTGGTTCTAAACATAGATGACAAATGGGAAAATGTATCAGTGTCACATGCTTCTACTTTCATGTTTTTGTTCTGGTGTGTATGTGTGTGTGTGTGTGTGTGTTTTGTATTTTTGGAAATTCTGACTAGAAAAAACCCCAAAATAGATTTCTCCCCATTTCCTAGAAGATGGACATACGTATCTGTCAGATGTTTTTAGCATATAAGATTTCTCAAATCTTGGTCAATTTAGCTCAAATATTAACTGAAACAAATTTCTCCCCAATCCCAAATGTTGACCTGTAGCATTCCAAATCTGTCCCATGGCTTCATTATTATCTTGTGCTTCCCAGGGGTTGTGGCCCAGCAATCTAAGCCAGCTGGAAACATTTCATGGTTTAGGAATGGGATTAGTTTATTACAGCTCAATCAAATTTCTTTAATTTGACTCTCTTGGCTTTGTTCCTTTTCACATGTAGGCCAAATGTATAACTCACCAAAGAAAGGTGTTTATCATTGGTTGATCAATACACCAATCTACAAGGTGGTAACTGAAGTTATTAATTTCATCGTATGGGTTGTTCAAACCTGTTCTTGCCAACTGATAGGGAGATAAATATCAAATGATTTTGTGATAAAGAGAATACAAGCTCTCACTATGATTGTTGCAGAATGAGTGTTAACACCAACACGTTTATAAACCTGTTTAAAAATAATTCCTGCTACACTGTTGGCTTTCTAGTTGTGTGTACTAGACCTGTGTGATCAATTTTTTCAGTACTCATTACTAAATTGGGGTGGTTGTGGTGATGAATCATTTTTAAAGTGTTTGTAAAATATCATAAGGGGTAACTATAAGGATTTAATGAAATCTTTGTTACTTTTTCATCATGTAACATCCAGGGCTCCTTTCTCCCTTATTTTAGAGCTATCAGGATAAAAACTGCTACAATGGTAGAACACACTTACCACTATTGTACTCTCCCCCAAGTTTCAGACCATTTTACTCATCCACTGATTTTTGGGAATTTTAAAAAGTTTTTATGAACAACATTTTTAAAAACCCTACAAGAACTATCTTATTGAATTTGTATTTTCAATGATACAACATAACCAGAGCATAATCCCACCCCCCAAGTTTTAGAAATATTTGCACATCCACTGATTTTTAGAGAATTTTAACCAACAGTACTATTTCACTGGAAGACCCCAGGGGGCATCCAGTCCAACCCCCTTCTGCCAGGCAGGAAAAACTTGGATCTAAGCTCCCCCAACAGATGCCCATTCAGCCTTTGAAATAATAATAACAACAATAACAATAATAACAACAACAACAGGAAACCTACTGGATAAACTTTGGAGTTGCTGCCCCTCATCTGCCCACCTTACAGGGTTGAGTTAACTCCCAGCAATCCCCTTTTATCTTAAAATCCCTTTAGATAATGAACTCAGGTTTTCCCGCACCAAAACTTTCAGGAAGGAGGAGGCGGCACACACAAGGCAGTAAGCAGAATTCTGGGAAATGTAGTTTTGGGAAGGTGAGGACCCCTGTGGCAGAGAATTCAAAAGGGCAAACCCTAAACTACATTTCTCAGAATTCTGCTCGCTTCCTGTGTTAAAGCCTCAATGTAAGTGTGGTCTCTGCTTGTCTCTCTCTCTTGGCTGGTGATGTGCCATAGGGGCTTCTTTCTTGCCCAGCCATCTAACCAGGCATTCCTCCCTCCCACTCACCTACCCCGGGACCTCTTGCCACCCCCTTTAGGGAAAGAGCAGGGTTTTCCCCTTGACTCCAGGCCTCACCTTCCTTCTCGTGGCCCTTTGGGGAAACTAAACCTTTTTGGGAGAAGTGGCACCCACAATTGAGACCTGGAGCCATTTGTGAGACTTACATAAATCTTCCAAAAGTCACAGATCAGTGTTTCACATGGGCACCCCTTGCATTTCTTAATATCACAAGGTATGTATGAATTTTACAAAACAGGTATGACAAATGAGGCACAAATGAAGTTTTGCACAGCCCTAGTGTGCACTGCAATGCCCTTGTTAACTGTGTCTTACATCTCAGCCAATACTGTAAAGAGTTCTTACATTTGAAAATCTGGTAACACTATGTATCTTTTCACAAAACAATGGTCTAGTTCAGGGCTGTCCAACAGGCGGCCCTGGGGCCATGCATGGCCCCCGGGCCCCTTCCCTCCGGCCCCCTAACTTGTTTTAATAAAATACAAATTAAAAATAAAATAAAATAAAAAACCTACTTCCGGGTTTAGGCAAGCATCGCGAGACTACACCAGCCACAGACGGGATTTCGAGGGAGGTCGAAATCTCGTCTGTGGCTGCGTAGTCTCGTGATAGCTGCCGAAATCTCAGGTCCCGCGGGTCCCTCGGGTCCCTCCTCCTCCCTCGCGGCTGCTTCCAGGCCAGCCCCCATTCCCTCAGAGAGAGGGAGGAGGGAAGTGAGGCAGGGAAAGCCCCTCCTGGCTCCATCCTCTTCCTGTGGAGGGCCCTCGCTTCCTGCCCTGCAGATGGGAGAGCCGCCACGCCCGGTCTGAGCTTGGCCTTGGCTCCAGCGGGGCTCTTCGGGGATGGCGGCGGCGTGGACGCTTCGGCCCTGTGGCGGGGCTCCCGCAGTATGGGTAAAATGGGCCTGGCTCGAATCAATCAATCTAAAAACAGTGGGATGTTGGGTGAGGAGGGGGAGGGGTCCCTCAGCGGTGGTTTCCTTGGCGACGCTTCCTTCCCCTCCTCCGCGCCCCCTCCCCCTTGTTGTGCTGCCTTCCCCCGCGTGCAGGGCGCAACGTGGCTTCCTTTGCGCCTGCCCCCATGGCTTGTTTTCCCTTCAGGGAGGGAGGGAGCTCTTGGGCCTCCTCCACCCACCTCTGGGAAAGGAGGCCCCATCAAGCCCTGCGACGGCATTGAGGTGTTTGGTTTTTTTTTGGTGTGTCCCAATTTGAGTGTGGACTCAAATAACTCAAAGGTATTAGGAAACATTCCCCCAAATCCACCAGTGTTCCAATTTGGATATATTGAGTATTCATGCCAAGTTTGGTTCAGATCCATCATTATTTGAGTCCACAGTGGTCCCGGAAGTAGGTTTTTTATTTTATTTTATTTTATTTTTAATTTGTATGGAGGTGAACTACAACTCCACAACTCAAGGTCAACTCAAGGAGCCGGGGAGGGGGCGGAGCCAGGGGTGGAGGCAGACTCTTCGCCCCCCCCCCCCAGGTGATCAGTGACCGGAATTCCGGCCCTTGGGCCCGTAGAAGTTGGACAGCCCTGGTCTAGTTCAGTATCACCTGTGCATCAGTTCCACAACTCAGAGTGCTTCCACAATGCCGAAAATGTGTAGCAGACCAGAATATAAATACCTTGTTCTCTGTGCATTTGCTACCCACACAGGGAGCTAAAACCTTACTTTTTTGAGGGGGCAATCACATTCACACCTGTGTCAATTTGCAATTGGCGGGGGGGGGGGGAGTGTATGGCACTAACTCCCTACTCTCCATCACTTCTTTTTACTATTGGAAAAGAAATATTACGGTCAATATTAATTTTAAGAAATTGCAACATGCTTGGATGATATCAGCCAACAAACTAATCAGTAAAGCTATATCCCAGTGTGATGTGTGTGTGCGTGCCTTCAAGTCAGTCAACTTATAGCAACTCAATTAATTTGATAGCGTTTACTAGGGCAAAGGAATACTTAGAGGTAATTTTGCTAGTCTCTTCCTCCATACCTCCCTTTAAAATCACTTTTCTGTTTCCATATTTTTTTAAAAAATGTGTGAAGGGTCCCTGTGTTAAATTTCTTCCTAAGACTACAAGTGCCTTAACTACAGCTTTATGTAACTCACCAGGGATGTTTATTTTTTCTTCCTGAAAGTTGAAGGAAAGAGTTGGGAACCACCAAAGAAATTGTTTTTTTCTTTAGTGGAGAGTGGCAGAAGAGACACTTGTAGCGATCACCATCAAGTAAATTTGGAGAACAAGACCATATAGTGAAATTTATTTTTAGCAAGTTCAGCTCCAGGTTCAACCCAAGCAGTTTTCCAAAGAAGAATTGCCATAAATGATGACAATTGATTTTTTTTATCAGTATCGTCTGTGTCCCAGAGTATCATTATACATCTCTAACATGAAGATGCATATTGGAAGGCAGTCATAGAAATGTAAATTCAGTTTCTTCCCTCCATCTGTTGATAGGGGGTGAAAAGGCGGGGTAGAAGTATTGCAAATAAAATAGTACACTGTCCATGTTCTGCCTGTCCTTTCACTTTACATTTTATTTTGATTCCACAGATCTGTCCATATTGAATATGGAGAACAAATTTAAAATTGGAACACAATTTTTTTCTACATCCCTTTTGGAAGAAACTATACCATGTTCCTTTGTTTTAAATTTGGAGGAGGAAATGGACCGAGAAAATCACGTTGACACTTTCTTGGCTATTCGGGGGGTTTTCGTCAACACCCTCAAAATGTCTCTACCTCTACCCTTAGAAAAACATGTATTAAATAACCATAGACTGACACACTTAAATGCTTAATTAATAGGGAATATATTTAGGGCATATACATTTTAGAGTGAAACCCAATGTATGCAATTGTTCATTCAAAAGATACAAAACATATTTTAGAAACAAGGTGCTACCATTTAGGCTATCCAAACTGTAAATTTCCCCTGCAGTATCAATTGGGTCTCTGTTCCACCAGTTTGGAAATAATGAAAATCTAGCCATCAGTATAGTTGCATCTCCTGAAAACTGTGATAACAATAGTTGGGATCTCACCCTCCTCACAGCTTTGGATTTTTCTTTTTGTTGTATGCTAGATTATTTGGAATCTGGTACCAGCAAGAAGCTTCAAGCTAAATAAGATGTAGAAGAGGAGGCTATGCGGACACCATAGTGTTCGCCATGCCACAAATAGCAAGATTTGCCTTTTGGACATTATTACAACAATGATTAACTGAATTCATGGATGCAGAACCTGGGGATATGAAGGGTCTTTGAGCTGTTTATTGGTTGTTTATTGATTGTTTTCTGAACATGCTGACTTGTATGTAATTATACAGTATAAATGCACTCTTAGAATCAATTTTCTATAATAATGCTTTAATTTGATCTCTCTAAGCCAAGATTTCTTAAACCTTTTCAGCCGTGGAGCCCTTTTTGAAGCAAAAGTTTATCATGGAGCCCCAAGAAATGTTTATGTATTTCTTAGAGAAATTTAGGGAAAATTTTGGACACAAGGGCTGTTTTAAAATCTGACAAACGGGCCCAGCCAGAGGCAGATGGATGGAAAGTGTGTGTGTGAAGTAATTGAAAAGATGAACAAATTTCTATGCACATTGCACACATCTCATTTGTAGTGCAAAATGGAAAGAACAAAGAACAATACAATATTTAAAATTAAGAACAATTTTAACCAACATGACAGTTTTTCAGTGGAAGACCCCAGGGGCCATTCAGTCCAACCCCCCCCCCCCTTCTGCCATACAGGAAAAGCACAATAGAAGCATCTCCAACAGCTGGGCAATTATCAATAATAATAATAGTAATAATAATAATAATAGGAGCAACCCCAAAGGCCATCCAGTCAGCCACCTTATGCCATGCAGGAAAAGCACAAAGCACCCCTGGCAGATGGCAATTCAGCCTCTGTAGTAATAGTGTTAGGGAATTCTCCCAAAAATAGCAGAGCATCCAAATTGATAAAAAAGACAGGATACTTAATTGAGTAGTCAGCTCATAGCAGGCAGTAAGGTGAATTGAGTGGCTGCAAAATAAGTTTTGATCTTAGCAGGCAAAGATGCAGAGTTCAATCTCTAAAGTCACAAAAATGTTTATTTAAAAAATAAGAATTATATTTCTTGATAGGAAAGAGTTGGGTCTAAGCTTTTCTCTAATTCCATAACTTCTAAGTTCCAAAACAAGAGGAAAAACCTCCAAACACTACATCTCTTCAAACACACATAATAGAGAGAGAGATCTGAATGCAAATAATGAAAAAGCAGAAGTCTTAAACAAAGGCATGTAACCTGAAGAGTATCCATTCTACACCACCAATCAGAATGGGAGCAGAAACAGCGAGAAGGAGAGGGAGGGAGGGGGGAGAACAAATAGATACATTTCTTTTGACATTCAGGAGTCTGGGGAAGGGATTCCCGCAGCCTATTCTACAGCTAAATGTTGCTCATTGAGGAATGCAGACTTGGGCAGTATGGGGATGAATTCCAACAAATAGTAGTAATAGTAGTAGTAGTAATAGTGGTAGTAAAAGTAATAGGAGCAACCCCAGAGTCCATCCAGTTCAACTCCTTTTTGCCATGCAGAAAAAGCAGAATCAAAGCACCCACTGAGCAGTGAGAGGGAAATAGGCTTTTGAAAGCAAAGAAGGCAAGGGGGGAGGAAAGGTCTGGCTGGCAAGGAAAAGAGTGTGGGCAACAAGAGAGGTGGCAGAGAAAGGGTCTATGCCCCGAAAGGATGCTGCTGTTGTTTCAGCAACTCCTAACTTTAATTTCCCTGCATTTCTCAGTAGGAGGAGGAAGAGGAAAGAGGAGGCTGCAGGAAGCAGCATGGCACCATGGAGCCCTTGATTACCACTCGTAGAATCCCAAAGGCTCCACAGAGCACAGTTTGTTTTTTTAATTAAATTTTTATTGAAAGTTTTGGATACGTTCAGATGGGGGGGGTGGGGTAGGACGAACTGGGGGGATAGGGGGGTGGGGGGTAGAGAGGGGGGGGGGTTAAGGGCGGTAGCGGTGGTAGACTGGTCAGGGATCTGGGAAGGATAGTAATGGATAAGGGTGTTGAGAAAGGATAGAAGTAGGGGTAACGAGTTTTCTTCTAGCTTCCTTTTTCTTGGGTTCGTCTTGTTTATCTTGTACAGTCCCTGTTTGGTATCCATTGTCCGTTCCTTGTCCTTTAATATAGCTAGGTCTGTACCCCTTCATCTTCCTCAGTCCCCTTTCTAACCATTCTCTTTAGGAGATTCGAGGCTTTTTACATCCATTTCCAGTTCGTCACATCTCAGATGACTAAAACACAACTCTAGAGGGTAAAGACACCTTTTCTTTAGATTTTTCTTTCCTTTTTGTTGGGCTGTTCTCATCCCGCTTCTCTTCCTATTGGGCTGCGTCCCTATCTTTTTGTCTTTGTTCTTATCTGCAACCAGGGTGGAACTTTTGGAAGGTGCAACATCTTCTTGGTTTTTCCCCTCTTCTCTTTTTTGGGGGGCAGAGATTTTGGAATCTTTCTTATTCGTTCTTGGCACTTCCAGTGGAACTTCCTCGCTCTTTTTGAAGTGGAGTTCGCTTTCTTCTGATATTTCTTTCTGATATTTTTAATCTCTCCCCCTCTCATCACTCCACCTTCACGTATTGTTACGTTTTTTCCCTTGGCCTGAGGCGCTTCTTTTCCATCTTCATAGAGGTTCATCAGCTCCCTCTTTGTGAGAAGTGTTTCTCCGGTTGGTTCTGATCTTGCATGTTGGGAGTGCTCCTGGATCGCTTTGATCTGCCTCTCTTGCCTCGTCACTATAGAGTCGATCGTCTGCAGGAGTCCATCTAGAGCTTCCCCCAACCTTCGTATTTCTGTGAGAATGTCCCGCAAAGTTACCTCTTCCTCTTCTGGTCTCCTTCCCCGCCTTCTCTTTCTCTCTTCCGCTTCTGGGGCCCATTCATGTAGCGCCGCCATCTTTTTGCTGTCAGTTGTGCTTTACTCTGTTTTACTCTTGAAAGTATGTCTTTTTTCCCCTTCCAAGATGGCGCTCCTGCCGAAAAGCTCTTCTTCCTCCCTGCTCCTGGGGATATCAGAGCTCATCCGCCATTTTGGCACCCACCAGCTCTTTTCCTCCTTCACCCTCTTCCTTTGCCAGAAATGGTTGGCTGCCCCTCTGTATGGCCTGTTCGCTGGATTTTTATTGCCCTTTTCTTGGGGGCCCGATCCCCTTAATGTGGGGGGGGGGTTCCGTGCAGCTGTTGGAAGCCCCGTTGTTTGCCCACACTCTTCCCTTCCGCCTCCAGTATCGCCTCCCCAGTGCCGTACGGGCCGCTGATCCCCGTACTTATGACCTCCTTCCTCCTTGACTCTTCTGTAGCCTCCTGCCCTCTGCTTAAGGTGGGGGGGAGGCCGGGCTGGGCTGGCAGTGAGTGCGGGTTGCCGCCTTCTACCCGCTTCCCGGCTCGCTCGCCGCAGTGACGTCGGTCCGGGCCCTCTCAATCTCTCCCTCTTGGGGAGGGAGAGATCTTTGGAGCTGCCAAACCCCGTCCACCAGCTTCGCGCTCGTCTCGGACGCTTCTGTCCGCGAGGAGGGAGGGCGTAGATCGCCCTCCAGCCCGAAAAGCAGGCGACACCCCAGGGAGCCCTAGAGTGCCCGTCCTGCCGCCATCTTCGCCTGGCCGGGAGTCACACAGAGCTCAGTTTGAGAACCCCTGCTCTAAGACATTGCTGTCTATGCTTTTTAATCAGGATCCCTAACTACTGCATACATTTTTTCAAGACTACCAGAGCCTCCATTGGTGCAATGGGTTAAACCCTTGTGCCAGCAGGACTGCTGACCGAAAGGTTGGCAGTTCAAATCAGGGGAGTGGGATGAGCTCCAGTCTGTCAGCTCCAGCTTCTCATGTGAGGACATGAGAGAAACCTCCCACAGGATGGTAAAACATCTGGGCGTCCCATGGGCAATGTCCTTGCAGATAGCCAATTCTCTCACACCAAAAGCATGTCCCTGACATGAAGCATGTGTCTTCCAAGAAACAGTACAGATCCTCTGACACGTTTATTGATGGTTGGAAATTTGGAGAACCATTGCTGCTAGACTGATAGGGTAAAACAGGGTAAAATGGATGGATATGCAAGGCAGTTTTCTGAGCTACTATGATTCACTTAAGCAGGCTCTAATACCTCTGCCAATGCCAGGCCGATTTAAATAAATGAATCATGTCTTTCCACTCTGGATCCAGGCTTGCCTACCCCAAAGGCTTGCTGCTTGAAATATGTTGTTTTTAGTATCAGCTAATACTTCTCACCTGTTTGTAGTTGTTACAAGAGAATGTAGAAACCAGAGGAAATTACATAGACACTGTCCACCCCCAGATCTAATATTCCCCTTCCATGCGGTTTTGGGATACATGCAGGTTTTGAGTTGTGCTTGGAAAACCTAATGCATGTACTGACATCTGGAAGTATCATAACGATTGCTGTAAGAATTATTGCCATAGCTGGAGATGAATCTACAGCTCTGCAGCCCAGTTGGTCTAGCAACATCTTGCTTTGGTTATTGGAAACATACTCTAGAGCAGATTTTACTGAGAGCAAAAGAAAATAGAACCTAATCTAAAGATTAGTGTAATAAACTGGGCAGCAAATTTTTAAACTGATGACTGGTTTGAATTTGTTTGCTTGCTTTATTCGTGAATTGCAAGGCAAAAGCAAGAGGGCTTTCTTTTAGAAAGGGTTAGAAGTGGGGAGGAAAAGGTAACTCTTATTAGAAAAAAATCAAATTATTTTTTTTGTTAAAATAGAAATGTTTGAAACTTTCCTTTATAGAGATCCAATGTTATGTAGAAAATCTCAAGACCGGGCTACAAAAAGTCATGGTACGGAGAAAACCTCTGTCTTGACCTGCCAATAGAGAGGAATGTGTGGCCTTCCAGATTGTTTTGGAGTGCAAATCCCGCCAGCCTAACCAGCATCATCACTGGTAAGGAATAATAGGAATAACTGTCCAGCCACAACTGCAGAACTATATAATCCTTATCCCTGCTATAATTAAGGTGAAATTGAGATGGATTGAGCATCTGGAATCAGAACAAAAAGTCATAGGAGCACTGAAATCAGAACATGTTGATATGACTTCACTGGACTTCAGTGCTGATCATCAGGCAGCTCAGAAAAAAGCAGAAACTAGTAGAGATGCCAGTTGCCCTTCTTTTAGCCTATTTGTACATTCTGGAGATAGACTTCATGCCCTTCAGAGACATGAAGCTTTATGATTCAGATGAAACCTGTTGACAAAGCTTCATATTGCCTCACTCCTGGACAGATGCCACTCCAAACATGCTTCAGGCTAAGGAAGGTGGGTGTTATTGGTTATCTGAGACACTCTGCATTTCATAATAACAGCCTTTCAGGAAGAACTCTAATTAAAATGATTCCCAGCGTCATGTTTTCAAAACAGAGAGTGCAATGAGGCAGATTTTGAAAATGGCAAGAGGGTGATAAAAACTCTTTGCTCAAGCCATTCAGAGTGAAGAACAGGAAGCAGGCCTTGAGGTATTTCTTTTCCAGTTCAATAAATACTGTGAGTTGACATGGTGTTATCTCTTGATTAAAACATCATAGCCTGTTCATAAAGTTCAACTCAATGATATGTCTCAAACTAAGTTCAGGTGCATTAGTTCTAATCTTCCCCATACTTTATGTGGTACATCAAAACAGTATATTTGTATCTTACAACAACAGCGAGAATCTGTATTGCACGTAGATGGAAAGCGAAGGAGACAGCTACAGTAGATGAATGGATAATAAAAACAATGGACATTATGAACATGGACCTTCTAACCCAGAGGTTGGCGCAAAACAGAACATGGACAAACAACACAATAAATACCAAGTGGGACAAGTTCATTGAATTTATTAAGAGAAGCAAATATAAATATATATGAGTAGAAGAAGGAAAGACTGGAAAATAGGACATACCCAACCTTAAAAGAGTTGAAACATCAGAACCGAGGAATACAAAAATAAAGACTTAACAAATGCCAGGGAGGCAGACAGTATAGCCAAAAAGAAAAGAAAACTATAAGATCATCACAACTGCCTAGGAAGTTTTAGGATTTTAGGTGGGGAGGGGGAGTGAATGAGGGGGGGGGGATGGAAGATGTCTTTTGTTAGGGTGCAAGATGTATTGTCTATCTATCTCTTGAACTCTATGTCTGTCCTTTCTAGATATACGCATGTAGAGTGGAGGAGAATGGGACTATGATGTTATTTGTCCGTTTCGTCTTCTTTTTATACGCATTAAAATTTAATAATTAAAAAAAACAGTATATTTGTAGTCAACTGCAAGTACATCTGTATAATTTTCTGGCTGTGCTACAGTGTTCTTAATGCCAAGAAATGCTCTCATGCTCCCCCCCCCTCTCTCTCTCCCACGAACACACAAACACAAATATAAAGACCAATTGTGTGTTTTTCTCTTATATCCATTTTCAAGTCTAAGAGAAAGAGAATGTGTCCATGAAGGAATTGTCTTTCAGATCTCTTTTGACATTAAACTTACTGCATAACATTTCTCTGGTGCTGCAGAAAGTTTTGCCTTCTATCTATCCACTGACATCACATGCCAATTCAAAAAATGCATTATGGGGGGAACATCGGGGCAAAGATGGCGGCAGGACGGGCGTTTTGAGGGCTCCTCAACTCGTCAACTGATTCCGCAGGCTAGAGGGCGATTTGTGCCCTCACCTCAGGCTGCAAGAAGCAGCTACGAGGCAGCGGTCGGGGATCCCACCGACGGCTTCAAAAGTCCCCCCCTCCTCAAGAGGGGGGGACTGAGAGAGCCCGGTGCAAACCCATAGCGGCGAGCAGCCAGCGGATCGGGAAGTGGGCACGAGCCTGCAATTACTGCCAGCCCAGCCCATTCCAGCCCATTCCAGCAGCGAAAGAAAGGAAAAGAGCGAGGGCGGGGAAAGTGGACACTGAAAGGGCGGTAAGGAGCCACAGCGAAAGGAGGACACCCGGGAGGAAGCGGGTAACAGCGACTCAGGAGAGGCCGCTTCGGAGGGGGGGATCCCCAAAGACGCGAGGGGAGGAGGAAAAAAAAAAAGGAGGAAGGAGGACCACCCGCGGGTTCCCCCGGACGGAATTAAGAGGGCCCCGAAAAACGGTGAGGGGGGAGACCCAGGACCCAAGATGGCGGCGCAAGGATAGGGGACAAAACAACAACCTGACACAGAAGGCGGCCATCCTGGAGAGGGGTTCCTCCCGCCTTAAAAGGAAAGGGCGCGAAAGAGACCGGAAGAGGAGGCAACAATCTGTCCGGACACAAATCAAAGTCGTACCCGCACCGGAAGTGCGGAGGGGAAGGATTTACAGCCTGCACGATCCAAACGAAAACAAAAACAAGAGAAAACAGCCCTCTGGCTCTTCAAAAGCCAGGCTTATAGAGGGAGGAAAGAAGCAAGAGGACACGGAGTACAAGGTGAGCAGAACAGGGGAAGGCAAGGAAGGGAAACCAGGCCACTGGGAAGAGAGGGACCACGGCTCGCCCAGATCCCAAAGGGAAATGAAATAAAGATACCAACCCGCTGCAATACATCCACTCAACTGCTAAATAACAATGTCTACACTAAGCAGGAGACCAGAAGTAGAGCAACCCTCTATAACACTGAAGGACATTTTGGGAGAATTGCAGAAGCTGGGACAAAAGCAGGATCTCACCCTAAAAACGTTGGACCTAATGCTGGACCGGCTGGAGGAGCACAACCCTTTGGTTCAGGAGCAATTTAAGTGGGGGAGAGATGACTCAACCAAAGAAGAGAACACTAAGGGGACGACTGAGAAAGAAGGAGAAAAAGGAACAGATCATGTTAAGGAAAAGGATCTAGCAACACAAGGTGAACTAACGAGGAGAGTGAAGAAAGGTGAAGGGCTACAGCTAAAGCAAGAAATATTGGACCAATCAGAGCCCCAACAGAGAGTTAAAAATACTGATGGGGTGCCACAGAATGCGGTCAGACAGCCCATCAAGACCTGGATAACTATTGCCCTCCAAAGAAATCCTATTAAGCTTTCTAAGAGGGGAAACGCCGATAAAATGGGAAAGCTCTCGAACAGAAGGAAAAAACAAGGGGGAAAAATGCGAAGAGGAGAGAAGGTTACCTTAAGGAAGGTTACCTTAAAGAAAATGCGCCCCCCCTATAGTGTTGAATACAAGTGAAGGGCTGTGGAACCGTGATCCTCCAGAGGTGGGTGAGGAAGAAGCAGAGTCCCCCAAAGAAAATGGGTAGACAAGACTCCAGGGAAAAAGAATCAATCAGAACTAGTTACCTAATCGACAAGGAACGGCTAATGGACATGAGGATTCTAACTATTTGGTTGAAGGGCTTTAAGAACTTAGGAGCGAATATAATAACAATAATAATAATAATAAAGAAGAAGATAATAGCTTCAAGAGCTATAAGGCGATCTGATAAGAACAGACAACTAAAGAAGACGAACAGAAAGAACGACGGGATGACTTGAAGAACAAAGAGAACTGTAGCAGATACAGGAGAATAATACCAGTGACCCAAGAAGAAGCTCTCTATTCTATCTCTCTACCCTTGCCTAGTGCTTTCCTTACAGGACTCCAGATACCACCCTCCACCCCCCTCCCCACCCCCGACGCCCACTCTACTCCCCCTCATTGCCACTCTACCCGCACTCGCCCACCGCGAAACAGCCCCTCCTCTCTTTTTCCACCCCACTACCCCAAGCCCAACTCCTGGCCCTCCCTCTTTCTCTCCTCGTTTCCTAATGTCCTTTATCTGTAATTGTTCCCCCACTTTTTTTTGTTGTTTATGAGAAAACCCAATAAATATATTTCAAAAAAAATGCATTATGAAGATATCATTCATATTAATGAATTACTTCCAAGCTTTGATTATGGAACAAAGTAGAAAAAAAGGTCAGAAGCTTCTTTTGTTTCCATTATGATTTTCACCCATAGAATTCCACATTAAGAATGGATTTCGCCTTTGTTCTAGAGTGGCAGAATTTCCTACACATTTTTTCCATTCCTTGTACTTTAGGTTTTAAATGTCAACCATCTTTATTTCTTTTCTTAATCTGTATTACATCTTCACTGTTTACCAATGAGAGAAAAAATATAGTTCTCAAGTAACATTGCACTATTCTTTTTATGCCTAATTTGGGAGGGGGGGTCCATGTTTGTTCCATCCAATTTAGTTTTTATATATGTTTTTATAACTAATACAAACAATATTACTTTCCAATGTCATATATCTTAGTGATGCCATTTTCCCTGTTACATGGGCCTTTCTATCACAAGTATACTTCAGTAAAGCAAAATAAATGGAATATGTGCAATTTGACAATTGATTGGCCTTTAGACTATGACTGAATATTGTGATTCATTGAAATGTATTTCTATTTTGCTTATGTTTTAACTGATGTGGTATGCTTTAAGGCTCCATGGAGGTGCAATTGTAAGCTGCCTTGAGTCTCCCTCAGGGTGGAGAAAGGCAGGATATAATTAAGGTTAATAAATAAATAAATAAATAAGTGTTCCTAGAAATTACTTCTGTAATACAAACTTAGGTACCATAAGCAGAAATAACATGAAAAAGACAAGTTTTCACATAACAACAATGAAAAGAGGTCAACTTACTTCAATAAACCTTTTAGTCATAAGACAAGCAGATGTGAAATGAAGCAATTGGGTAAGGTAAGGCTTGCGTGAATAAACCAAAAAACACTTGCATTCTTCTAGAGACCATCAATCTTATCAGTTGGTCTTAAAATTAGCAGCAAACTCCAGACCCTCACATTGCCCACAGGCTCCTAATCCATGACATAGAGCTACTTCTGGCAAGGCTCCATGACGCAATTGGAGAGGAACCAGCATAGGCTTCCACAGCACCAACACGGGACACTTCCCATCTTGCATAGGTATCAACAGAGGGAAGCCAGGCAGTGGACACTCCCCCATGGGATGGGGTTTGGGGTAAGTTGGGTAATGCAAGGCATGTGGTACCGGGTTCCCCATGCTGGGCATCAACAAACTCACCACAGTCTGTGGCGATTCTGGCAGGCAATGTGATAAGGTATGTCAATGCTTCTTTCAAAATTCATCCAGCCACCACTTTTCTTGTAATGTCCCTTGTGATGACCAAACTTATGGGTCTATGCTTTTGTAACATTCTGGAGAGAGGAAGACAGAAGCTGCTGAAGCTAATCTGCTCCCCTCTCTTTTGTTGCTCATACATGTTCAGTAAGACATGAAATAAATATAGATTGAATTAATCTATGCCAGAAATGTGAAAAGTGCAGCACTCCATACGTAGTTGAGATGAAACTCCCAATAGCTCTTTCTGGCCAATCAGAGGGAGAACAAAACCAATGAAAAATAAAAGAGTGGAAAGTGCAAAGAGGGTGAGCAAGTGAAAAGTGAAAAAGCAGAGGAGAAAGTCTAATGTGGGCAAATCTGAGCTGAAGCTACATCAGGTGAAATATTCTGAAGTACTGTGCTCTGGAGCTGAATATTACACAGGAATATTCTAGTCATTTTGCTGTCCAGACAGTTGGCCAGTCATTAAGCATACCATTATTGTTACCCTGTCCTCCTGGGGACTTCTACTACCATTATTTGACCAGCCATAAGTAACCTCCTAGCAGAGCCTTGCTGGTGGCAATGCTTACAACACAACTATGTGACCAGCAGAAGTGGTGTTGCCAGCAAGGCTCTGGTGGGGAGCTGCTTTTGGCCAGCTAAGTAAGCCAGTCCAGCTCTCCACATATCAAAAACAGGTCACTCAGGGGTTTCCTGGAAGCTCCAGAGTAACTTGTGGTTCTTTTTGTGCCAGATTAATGGTTGGAAGAATCTCTTCTCCTGCCATACATCATGTAGACTGGTCACAGTGGGGTCAAGGTAAGAACATTTTATTTGGTCCATGTAGATATGTTTCCGATAAATCTGGTGGCTAATAAAACAACAGAGATTTTTTATAACAACAGCAAAAAGTATAAGAAACTGTTTTCTTCCTTTCTTGTGCATTCCAAATACTTTCCTTCTCATGATGTGAAGCTATGTGAAACTATCCTAGAACAGCACTCTGAGGCATATTGATCGAATTAGTTAAGAATAACAACAAATGCGACCAAAATTGTGCTTCATTTTTGTTTGTTCATCAGAGTGCATTTGAGTACATGATGAATATACCGGAGGGTTTTGGGTATCAGAACTCAATGTTACATCCTCTATCCATAAATCTGTAGCCCAGGCTAGTTTGTTAGCCTGATGTATGTCCAAGTAGTCCTTGAACTAATTTTAACAGAAATCAATTTATAACTCAAATCCACCAAACTGCAGCATGAAAAAGATTATAATGTTCAGCAGACTGCTTGACAAAAAGCTTATTTTGGTTATAATTCCCTGAAGTAGAAAAAAAGTTATTTGCCTTGAAGCTTTGTTTGTCCATTAATCCTATAGACATATATTTCTTCATCAGCATCTAGTGAACAGACGAAGGGGCAAATTTTGACTTCCATGTGAAACCTGAACGTAAAAGAAAAGACAAAGAAAGGTTAAATAAACAAAACATTATAAATGGTGTCTGAAGGGCACACGTGCCTGAACACTCGGTTCATCCACTCGCTGCTAATATAGGCAGGAAAATATTGCTTTTCATAATTTGACATAACTTCTCATTTCCTGCTGCCTCCCAACATCAATCTCTTGTGTGTATCTCTCCCTAGATCAGTACCCTTTTAGAAATATCAAACCTGGTTACCCTGAACTCCCAATGGAAAGTTATTAGGGGAACATGCAAACCGTTCACAATTTATTAATCTACCTTCTCTTCCCAACAAACTTTTCTGTTCTCTTATTTTCTATAATGAGAGTTCCTAGGGTCTGTTTCATTGTCAAGGCAGGATGAAACCTTTTGAAAATAGGTTGCATTGAGACTAGGGCAGGTTACTCTAGTATATATTTGCCCTGGAGCAGTCTCAGATTCAGCAAATACCTGTTGAATCTCGGGCCATGGCCAGACACTTCAACCAATATTTAGCTGGGCTGTCCCATTTTATCTGTGTTAGCTCCTACCACTTCTTGGTGACTATGAAGCACCTGGCCACCACCAATTGAGTGCTGATGTTAGAATGGAGAGCCTACATGGCCAGGAATGCTGGTCAAGTGGACAACAGCTGATGCAACCAGGATGGCCAGGGACGTGCAGCATGCTCTGTGGTCTTCAGGGAATTGTGGCAGCAACATGGGAAAGAACCACCCACTTCGCTTTCACTGCTCACAGCACAGAGAAAAAGTGGTGGTTGCAGTGTCCATCAAACCAAAATGGACCTGATTTGGCTGCCATGAAACCTAGGACACTCAGAGTTTTCTGAAAACTCTGGGACATGCCTGAACTTTGCCTAAAGCAGAGCAAAGTCAAATTATAGACAAAAAAATCCAGTCCATGTGCATTGTGGAAACAGGGAGTGATGAGTAGTATTTTGGCAGGTCCTGAGATCTAGAAATGACCCCTTGGGATATCATCTGTGCAAGGTAAACTAGCAAAACGATTTTGTGATAAACGTTCAAATCTAAAGATATCACAGCAACTTGGGATGTATCTACTCTTACCGAATTAATCATGTAAACTATTCCATATGTGCCCTGATACAACCCAGTAGTGTCTTCAAATGCCTGTCTGGATTGAGAGTGCATTGGAATCACCACTGCTGTCATTTCATCACTAGGCACAAGGAGCTTTTTGGTAGAGTCTTGCAAGCATCATCACCTTTTCCTGGGTACAAGGCTGGGCACCATAATGTGACCTCACCCAGAAATGATGTTGTCTGCATGCCTCTGCGAGAAACCTAATAATACAGTGGTGGGTCCTTTGGACATATGGACAGCTGTTCACACCTCCAAATTTCCAGGATCACTCTGGAAATTTATTTACCTTTATTTATTTTTTATCTTTTGGAATATTTTCAGACTATGGATGGTTGAATCTGTGGATATGGACGGCCAACAGCACCATAATTTTGTATCATGAGACAGTTATTAAAATGTATTTCATGTAGTTTTGTAAATAAAAATCATGAGGAAAGTTTATTGTTCATTTTAACAACATTGGTGTCAATATTGAAAGACATGCAAAGTGATCTTGGAGCACCTTTGAAACATCACCTTCGTTGATGCTGTTTGATTTATGTATTGGACCATTCTGATTCATGAAATGAATCTTGAATGCTTTGTTCAATAGTTTGGCTTTCCAGTTTCTGGTAGGTACAATGATGGGTGGTTTTTTACCCAGGCTTTGGGATCACATCACCATGGAGGAATATCTTCTCCCTAAATTATGACTCATCAGCCTTCTCCTCTTCTCTGCAGGAAAGGAGCACTAGGCAACATGTACGCCAGCCATCACAAATGTACTACCAGATGCTTTGAAAACCAAGGTTTAATTGGAAAGGAGGGAAGTGCAGATCTGCCCACATTATTCTTTTCTGTGCCAGGGATCACAGACGTTTTGAGTTAAAGTAAGAAAGAGCCAGAAGGGGGGAAATGCACAGATGCCTAATTCTCTGCAGGATTTATATTATTATACGGTAAGCATTTGCACTCTATACAATAAAAAACCAAGTTGGCTTTTACTTACATAGAAAGGAAACACAACAAAACCAAAAAAATTGCAGGCTTGATAGTAATTACAGTGCATAGACATTTATTTTATCCTTTTACTAGCAGGACCAATTGTGATTTTTATGCTCCGAGAAAGCTCACTCTTAAATTTTATGTCTTCTACTGCCTTGCCAAATCTAAGCCGAATGCTATTGCATTAAATGGATGGCAAAAAAGTGTTTCTAAAATGCCATCTTGAAAGGAAAGGGTTCTGGAAATACTGGCTAATCAGACGTGGGAAGAAAGCAATATGGGCAGGTTTAGAAACTCTCGATTGAATTTTATTTTTTCTCACATTCCACTTCATCACATGGAGGTTGGGAAGCATCCTAGCATGGTGCCAAGATGCTTCTTCTGCAGAGCCTGGCACCATCACATGACGTAAAGCTACTTATGATGGGGCTCTGTAAGGGAAGCATCCTGGTAGCATGCTAGGGTCCTTCCCTGAGAAAACAGGATGCTTCCCGTGTCCCATAGAGAAGAATGGGGGAAGCCAGGTGGCAATGCTTTCCCCATGTGATGTTGAAAGCAGTGCAGTGGGTGATGTGGGGCATGGGGAATGGGTTTCCTCTCACTACTCGCTGGATTTGCCATGCTGTATGGTGAGCCCTTTTTCTGCTCACAAAATAGGTAAGTCTTTACATGAAAAATAGTTTCCGCACAATCCTTTGGGATATTTGAATAAACAGAGAAATATTTATGTAGTAGGGAAAAGCTATCTCTTCACATGCAAAGATGAAGAATTGGGATTTGCCTCCTGAGCCATGGCACCCTTATTTTTTTAAGGTCAAATCTTATAGGGTCTTCTATATTATCAGACATTGGTTAATTCTCCAGATATAAGCATGTTGGGGGAAGGAATGGAGAAATTGTAGAGTCACTCAAAATTATCAGTAAAGTATTACAGTATGTGAACTTGGGCCTCATCTATAATGCCAAATTAGGCAGTTTGAAACTGCATTATATGGTCAGTGTAGACTCATATAATGCAGTTCAATGCCAATAAAACACATTGCATGTGAATGAGCGACACGCCTCCCGCCATCAACCAGAAAAGACACGCACACACTTAGGTGGGAAGAAAATGGCCACAACTTATTTTATTGATTACAGGAACTGAAAAGGTTGGCAGCCAGGCATGGGTTCTGGATCAAGATCGGTCAGCCCGCTGCTGACCGATACTGCTAAACACGCCAGGGTGCCACCAGCTCAATACCGGGCACAATACCCTGGGAACCACCAGACACTCCCCCCACCTCCACGCTGGGTGAGGGAGGAAAACCAGATCCAGGGCCCATGCCTCACGCCGATAAGAATTCTGACAGGATAACAAAACCAACAAATGTTAACAAGAACCAAACCGAATAAACATGCAGGGAGGGTAGGAGGGCAAGTTGAAGCAGGCCCAATGCTTGCACGTGTGCAGGGTAGCCCCTTATAATGGCTGCCGGATGGAAGGAGGAGGCAGGCCCTGATCAATCAGCTGGCCGAGCAGTGCTGGCCACTGATTGGCCAGCCACCCACCCGGCAGGAAAACAATTCTCCCCCAGGGGGCTTCTGGGAAGAAGCCCCCTGTGACCCAACATGGCCCACTGTTCGAAATAAGTCCAGCAACTCCTGTACGTTTCCAGCTAAAACCTGGATGTGATTCCTTCCACAATGATATGAGAATCAATAACTGCCAGTAGCAGTGGAGTGACAATTCAGCCTCTGAAGGCATTTTAAGAACATAAGAACATAAGAAGAGCCATGCTGAATCGGGCCTCAGCCCATCTAGTCCAGCATTCTGTGTCACACAGTGGCCCACTAGTTGTACACAGGGATCTCTAGCAGAAAGGAGGGCAAACCCCTCACCTGCTCCCGACCCCCCACAACCAGTACCCGGGGAAATCCTGCCTGCCTCCATCAACACAGAGGTGGCACTTGGATGTCCATTTCAGTAGCTACTGATTCCCTTGGTATCCATGAATCTGTCTAATCCTGCCTTGAAGCTGTCCAGGCTGACCGCTGTCACAACCTCCTCTGGAATTGAGTTCCATAACCCAATGACCCTCTGGGTGAAGAAATATTTCCCTTTATTAGTCCTAACTTTCCTACCTTGGAGCTTTAGGGAGTGCCCCCTAGTCCTAGTGTTGTGTGACAGAGAAAATATTTTTTCTCTATTCACCCTTTCTATCCCATGCATGATTTTATACACTTCGATCAAGTCACCTCTTAAACGCCGTCTTTCAAGGCTGAAAAGACCAAGGCGTTGCAACCTGGTTTCATAAGGGAGCCGCTCCATCCCTTGGATCATTCTTGTTGCCCTTTTCTGTACCTTTTCCAGTTCCGTTATATCCTTCTTGAGGTGCGTTGACCAGAATTGTACACAGTACTCCAGATGTGGCCTCACCATAGATTTGTAGAGAGGCAATACAACATTTGATGACCTATTTTCGATTCCCTTCCTGATCATGCCAAGCATAGAATTTGCTTTTTTTACTGCTGCTGCGCACTGGGTTGACATCTTCATTGAGCTGTCCACCAAAACCCCAAGATCCCTTTCCTGGTTTGTCTCGGAAAGCTTTGACCCCATCAATTGGTAGGTGTAGTTGGGGTTCTTTGCCCCGATGTGCATGACTTTACACTTGTTTAGGTTAAAATGCATTTTGATGCTAAACCTAAAGTTGTTGTTGTGGAGCCATTAAAATCTTGAATGGGACATATGGGGATGGGCAGAAATATTGTTTAGTATGGCTTTATTTTGTGTTTTTTAATTCATGTGTTCTAGAAAAAAATTCAAAATTTTCCTTGCCACTTAGATTATGAATTTTAATCAAAAATTTATGTATTTTGATTAAAATGATTGAATTTTCACATTGTTTAAGAAATATCAGACTAGAATTAGATGAAGCAAATGATGCCTACAATGTACTATGGAACACAGTTAAGAACACAAGTGCAGAAGTTTCTTTTCTCTATATATTTCAACATTACTTGCTGATTTGAAATTATCATTGTGTAAGGCCTCTGTATTTCAATTAAATTAAGAGTGGATTTCAGAAATACTCTTGCACTAAAGTGGATGTAGACTTTAGTCATGTATTCGATGTCTGCATTGAGAAAAAGAGAATAGAAGAGCTTGAAGACAGAACATCAGAATTTTCAAAAAAAAGTCTGAAAATGAATTCTACACTCATCAATAGACAAAGACACAGCTTCATAAAACATAAGAAAAAAATTAGTCATCTTAATGCAAAACAAAAAGTTCATAAACACAAGGGTGGTTTGGTAATTAATAAAAATGTATCTTGTTTAGGAATCATTGGGTTTTGCATAAAGTGTGTGTTTTATGCAAAAAGAAAGAGATATTTCTTTTTAAAAAATCAGAAATGGGTAAAAAGGCAAGTTAATATGCTGGGGTTTTCATTTCATTAGACTTGTCCCCCACCCAACCCCCAATTATTCATTGGATACTGATAGCTGTACTCTAAATTACTTCCAAATTGTTATTATTTTTATTTATTTATTTTATTTATTATTTCGGCTTCTATGCCGCCAACTCCGGGGGGCTCGCGGCAGCTCACAGTAGCCGCAAGGCACAGCAAAATACATACAATTAAATGCATACAGTTAAAAGCAATAAAAACAGCAAGATTAAAACAGGGCAATTAAAACAGTAGTACGACATATCGTCTAGCAAGGTGAGTGCACAGATGGCGGGATATTAGGACTTTTGAACTGAAATGACAATTTCAGGGCAGCCATCCACTCAGTTTGGCCAACAAGCCAAGGGCACCATTCTTAAAACAAACAAACAAACAAACTTTTTATTCCTACCTATGGCTCTATTAACTCAACATTTTTATGGGTCTGGTGGTTTTTAAAGGGTTGTTAATGAATTACAGCAAAAACAATAAAGATTCCCATGATTCCCTAAAAACAAAAGCATTTAGTCCAGCATGAGCCTTTGTGGACCATTTTCCATTTCATTAGATGAATGAAGTATTATTTCAATGGTCAGTACACAGAGTTGGGGATGTACAGATTGTAGATTGGGCTTGTAGTTAAGAGAGGGGCCCTTAAACTGCTTATCCAGAGAAGCCATGGGCCCCCATAAGCTATAAACTCCAGAATTCTCCAGAAGGTACTCTCAGCATTTAAAGTGGATTTAAGTGGGAAAATGCTCAAGTGTGATGAGGTCAGTCCTGTGTTCGGTTGTTTCCACTAAAATGCATCAGTTGAATTAATGGAACCACTTGAATTATCAATTTCCCTTGAATCCAATTGTGGCACCCCAGTCTCCATTCCAGCCGGGGGGGCAGGACGCCGCTCCGGGGGTCCCGATTGCTTTGGACCAGGATGGAGGAGACGAAGGGGCTGATGGGTATGCTTCACCGACAGTTTGCAATGGGAAGACACCTGGCCTTCTGCTTATTCGGATGATTAAGGTCAACCAGATTCTGGCTCGGATTGCGAATATGAGAGACTGGGAGGTTTCGGTTCTCAAGAGCGCTTGTTTTTGCCAGCTGCCAAGGAGGGCATGGAAGCTGAGGCAGCGCCAGGTTCCCAGGATGATAACGGGCCAGATGGTGCTGAGACCGAGAGTTGCTTCGACCGTAGAAGCAATATTGCGGCTACATGCAAAGATTGGAGACGGGGAGTGGAGAAGCATTGGACCCACAAGGGTGGGACTTAATTATACACCCGGTGGGAAAGTTCCTCAGTTTGGTGGCCACGTCTTTGCTGGAGAGACGCATCGGTGGTCTCCTGCTCCCTGGAAGCCATGGTTTGGCTCACCTTGCCAAATACTGCCAAGAGACTTTGTTTACTTCCATGAACTTTGGATTGCCTTGCCTTGTTCCACGGACCAAGTTTGCTTGAGAAACTTCCTTGCTTTTGGATTACCTTGCCTTGTTTTTATGGACCTTGCTTTTGAGAGATTCCCTGCTTTTTGAATTTGCCTTATGAACATTGATTGCTAATTGCCTTGGACTACTTGACATTGCTCCTTTATTGGACTTTTTATCCTTTTCAACTGCATCCCCTTTTGCTTAATAAATAGTTAATTGACATTTGTCCGTGTGTGTGTGATTACGGGGCAGGGCCAGGACCCGCGTTGCGACACCAATAGGTCTTGTTTAGATGAGATGATTAATTGGACTGAAGATTCTGCAGCCAGGGGAAAATTAAATGCAACAGGAAATAACAAAGATAATTACCATATTAACACTGATAGTTCACAGAACAGTTTTTGATAACCCAAGCATTTTAGTATTTGGTAAGCCAGTAAGCACATGTAGTGCTTAGAATGAATTTAACAAAGGTTCCTCTTGATGAGGTCAGAATTTTTGTCTGTCACATCAACAAGTATGTGCCAACAATATGTTGGGAAAGCCAATCAAAATGGTCAGCCCCCGTGGTAAGGTGGGGTAGGGGTCTATCATAAAATCTTTTACAAGTATTGCAATATCATGTGCACAAAATTACACCAGTCCTGTGAGGAAAAGATTCATTAACGGTGAGGAAAGTTCTTTGAATATTTAAATGACTTCTCAGATATGTGAGTTTGCATACAGATGTTTAATCCAATCTATCCATAAGGGAGGATATCATTGAAAGTAAAAAACAATCTTCTTCATCATTTTAAATTAAAGGCAATTATCTATCAACATACAAATGTTCCTCATTAAGGATCCAGTTTAGGCTCATCTTTCTTCATAGTTGTGCAAGCAGATACCTGATTAACTGTAAAATTAGCATATCTTGTTGGTGAAAATGAGCTTGTGTTCAGCACCTAATATTGTCCAAGATTATCTTGAAGCTCATCAAATTTACTCAGGAGTGGGACGGTGCCAAGGCATTTTGATGCCTGGGGTGAAGGACACAATAGTGCTACTTCCCATCCCATTTACACAAACTGACCACATTAGCAGATTGAATGATTCAACACTAGTGATGGGACATGTACTTCATGAAATCTGATGGCTGTAGTTAAACTTAGCAGGCCCAGGAAAGTTGCATTTTGTACTTCTAAATCCTAGAAGCTGATGCCTGCCTCTAGCATCTGCTGCTTGAGGTGTCCACTAGGGGTGGATATCTCCGGTCGTTATCCTTAGAAAACCGTTATTATTTCGTATTAAAATCAATTTAGACCCTAATTCGACCCGCGGCCAGCAACCCGGAAGTGACATTTCTAAATCAAAACCAGGTCCGCCATTTCCATAAAAGGTGTGTTATGTCATTTTTATTTCTGCCCTTTCTTATATTTAACCCGCGTTGGTTGTCAGCTGGTGAGGGAGAGTAGAGGGCATCGCCTCCACACACCCCTCGCCACCTGAGAACTAACGCAGGTTATCTTTAACCCACGTTGGTTGTCAGCTGGCGGGGGAGAGTAGAGGGCATCGCCTCCACCCCCCTTCGCCACCTGAGAACTAACGCGGGTTATCTGCGCATGCGTGGCGCCACTAACGAAATAGTAACAAATTTCATTATTAAATACGGCTTGATTTCGAAACCTAGCCGGAAAATTGCACAAGAGTATCACTTTCGAAATGGAAGCAGTTCCTGCCCCCCCCCCCCCCACGAGTTTAGAAACTTTTTTTTAATCAACCACCTCTAGTGTCCACCTCAGTTTGGGTAGAAGTAACTATGAGGTCAAGTGTATTTTAGTCAAGTGTGTTCTCCTAAGCAACTGTAAGTTTACAAAGAATCTCAATTAAGTTAACCTGACATGTTTTGCAGATTCTTCTATAAGTTCATTAAAGCCTCCAGCCACCCTTACTTGGAATAAGCCATCAGATGTGGACTTTCAACATCCCTCAGCATTATTTCATCTCAATGTTTGCTAAATTCAGAAGAACCTTTGACAATATGTTGATTCCAAAGATCTTTGAAATAAAGTATAATGTTCCTAAAGTTGTTTTTTTTTAAAAAAAAGTTCCCATGTGCATTATGTGAAAACACAAAAATTATTTGTGTTTCTTAAGCAAAGAACAATGAAACAAGGCTCTGCTTAAAGATTTGAATGTCAGGATATATTGAACAAGAGTCCATATTAATCCAGTCCTGGCAGATGATGGGGAAGGTTTTATATACTTGCCTGCATGAAATGTCACTTTAGCCCAATAGGTTTTGAAATCTCCATACCAAACAGGTTTGGTAGTTGCTTCTGAAGAATAACGAACCAGTTCCCAGGATTACAATACATACCCTCACATGATCACCAACCTATAAGTTAGGGTGTGGTATTCTTCCCACATACACACCCAGTGCGTTGAACTTCACACTCCTTAATGAGATGAGGAAGTAACAAAAAAAGCTTAAGCAGGGATAATTGCTGAGGAAATATATGTCCAAACAGAAGGTTGGATATTGCCTAAAGACAGCTGGGTGAATTTTACAGATGCCAGAAAAGCTTAAGAGTTTGGTTCATAGCACATTCCCTAATAGGATTAGCATACTATCATCTATATTACAGCATCCTTGCAGGTCAAACAAAGGTCATACAAATTTGGAAATGGGCCCCAAACTGCTGGGCTAACCTTGGACATGCCCCCATGGTAAGGTTGCTTCAATCTCATAGAATCCCAGCACAAACCGACTGGGCTTCCAGCTACACAGAGTCCTGAATGGACTGGAAAATGACTACTACCAGTGTTGGTTTTCCTTGAATGATGTGACATAGATTTCAGCTCAGAAAACATATAAAAAGTCAATATATGAGTTGAGAGAAAATGAGTTCAGAAACATACATAATGGAAAAAACAGATTTAAAAAATCTACCTAGATGCATATTTCAATGTTACCGTTCATACAGAATCCCAAGAGTTAATGCAGAAATGAGACACAATAAATCTATGTGACTAAATGGGAAAAGGACATGAACTTGAAATACACTTGTTTGCCTATTCATAATCCCAGGTTGCTGTGATTGATAAAATTAAGATGTACGTAACAGACTGGAACATTACTTTTTTGCACAACTTTTAGAATCCCCGAGCTAGCAGTGCACTTTCATCCCATGCCCTTGTTCCTTGACCATAATTTGGACTATCCCATTCCCTTGTCTTGTTTACAGTTTGGCCATGTCTTACAGCACTTGTCACCATAGGTTATTGGGCATATAATTGTTGTTTTATATGCTATTGATTTTCTACTTTTTATTTTACTGTGTATGTATTATATGTATGTTGTTTTAGGCACTTTGTGTCATGTGTAAGCTGCCCTGATTCCCTTTGGGGAGATGGAGGCGGGTTACAAAAATAATGTTGTTGTTGTTAATATTATTAATAGTAGTATCAGATAAGGATAGCTGGAGACCTTGTGTGCTATATCTTGGAAGGGAGCATCACTGATATAGTTTCAGATGTCAGTACCTGGCCTCAGAACCAGGTACTGACATCTGAGTTTCAGAACCTGGACCTTCTTTTCTGGCCCTCAGGGCACATAAGTGGAACCAGACATTCCAAATAAGGCCTAAAATCCACAGTGATATGTTCCTGGTTGAACTGTGGTTACCTGAAACCATGGATATGATTAAATTCCTAACTTCTAGTCCTAGCATAACATAGAGTTCCCCTGACGGACCAATAAATTCCTAGAGAGGTATTGCTAGGTCATCCATGGTAACTTTTGGGAGGTTCTGAGCAACTCTGGCTAATGTTTTAGGTGTCACACTAAATGATATCAGGAGAGGTTGTATCTTGCAACTTCACCTTCTTAAAATCTCCAGAACCTGCCCCTTGGGATAACATATGAGGTCATCCTTCATATTGAGGTTTTGGCTATGCATTTCAATCCCTTGCATAGTCTTGCCCTAACAACCCTAAGTTCACTGATGATTTCTCAATCAGATAGGGTGGGGATCTATGCTTTTACTAGCCAAGGTAGTAAGAAAGATTTGGATCATCATTATGCCCTAGGTGTGGTTGCTAATTTATTAACCATGCCATCTGGACCACTGAAAGCAGTGGCCCACACCTGTGCTGGGCATTCCTAGTCAGAAGTCACACATCTTTATGTTGCTGATTTAGTAACCTCATTCTTTTTGCACATGCACACATACACATAAGCACCCTTACATTCTACATAAAAGCAAATGTGCATCTAGTGATGGATGGAAACAAATGTAACATGGCATTGTGGTAAATATCAGCAGGTGGTGCTATTGCACACATACTGTTTCATATATTTTTCCCCCAAGAGTGCTTGTTACACTCATCATGATGGAAAGTGCCACCTTCCGTTAATGCAGGTTCTCTCCTGGCATTGCAACAGTATGGCCATATGTTCCCATGAGTTCTTTCCCACATTTGTTAGCTGCGTAATCCAAGCATGGATTTGCTCAGCTGCTGCTGTTTCATTTCCGTCAACATTTGCCAGATGCACTGAAACAATCAAAGTTGACTAAATTGCTATAACTCCTATGGGCGAGGGTTATGGAGGAAAATCTGAATGAAAAGCAAACATCCATGTGACTTCGAGTCATGTCCCGGGAGTCCTCAACCTTATTTGCAAAGCCATGGGCCCAGGATTGCAAGCCCATGCACCTGTCCCAGCATCTCTAAGGAAAAAAGGAAAGAAAGGTAAAACAGAACCATCCACTTTTGTTTCTCACACCATGAAAAAGTAGCTTCAGACCCCATCAACCTGGAAAGTGAAATGTAAAATGTGACTCTTGACAGAAACAAACACTTGCCCATTCCTGCCTTCATCTCATGTAAACAAAGATATCTAGAATGCAAAATGAGAAGAGGAGCTATTTCAGGATTAGGGTTAGGGAATATTAATTTTGTCTTTTTATTTTCCCCAGCCACCCAAATAGGTTTATATTAGGACAAAAGTTGGAAACTTTTAGCCATCCTAAGCTACCAATCAAGTCGCATTAATGAGAGACTGTGCATATGGCAAGCTAGGTTGTCAGATTTCTGTTAGTAATCATGCAGATGCAACCATTTTATCAGAGAGTTCTATGCCAGTACTAATCTATGTTATATACTTAATCCCATTTATGGGCTGGAAATAGTATGGGAAAATACAGTGATTTGGTATGATTTATTGTAACGTAAAGTACCAAAGGCCACTTCAAACCAGCTTTGGCCAACATTATTTCATCACAGATGAACAGAAATTATTTTTGCTTTCCCAGGGCCATGATCTGTATTTTACTTGCCTGGCAAACTGCTATTAAACAATTGTTTCTGACAGTTTAAATGCAAACAGCAAGGCTGTAGTAACCAGCAATGGTAAAATATATTGCTAATGCAATGTCAAAAGCAAAGGGTTGATAGTATTTTATTGGAAACATAACTATCATTTAAGCAAGAAACATTTCAGTGCTAGAGGAAAAGACACAAGGGTTTCATCATGAGGGAAAGGAAATTATTTTTTATCCACATTCAACTGCTGATTTTGATTCACATGCATATGCACACACACATATACATCACACTCTTTGGGGGAGAAAGTGGAAATAAAAGACACTGCTAATGTGGTATTGCACTTTAGAGTCTGTCGGGGTAGTTATGCACCATCTGTGTACTAGCAATGTATCCATGTCAAGATGAAGTTAAAGCCACTTGATAAAGCTCTAGATAACCTGGTCTTTCTTTCTCAGCAAGTATACAAAAGATTACACTTTGCTTCCAATTATGTATATGTCAACAGAGACTCAAGGACAATATCAACAACAAGGAAACAGTCAGAGAGAATGCCCAATGGTCTTACATGTGAATAATTTAATGCACAAAGCTCAATATATAAACAGGATGAACTTGAACTCCTAACATGAAAAGCATCACTGAAACCCAGTTGGATGAGTCTCAGGATATGAACAGATGATAGATGAATATAACCTATTCTAAAGTAAAATAGAAAATAAGGAAAAAAGGGACAATGGCATTATATTAGGGTTGTGCAAAATTCCGTTGGTCAATTCAGATTTTGGATAATTTCAGAGACCCAGCAAACTGAGCTGCCAGAAACTCACATTAGTATTTTGGTTGGTTGTTTTGCAAGCACAAGCAGCAATTTCTCCATGGTGGGGGCAATGGGGCTGAGTGGTGAGCACAGCCAAACTTGCTGCATTACATTTCTCACATAATCACAGGCCTGATTCAGCCAATTGTCCTACAAGTGTGGCAAGTTTCATCTTAATATCCATAAGCATGATGAATAAATGACACCCCCCCTCCAGAATGTTCCTGAACACAGCCAGCTGCATCATGTTTCTCAGCTAATCACAAGCCTGGTTCTGTCAATTCTCCTTCCCTCTTGTAGTGTGTGCTAATTTAGACGTCAAATACAGAAACCCCTGGATTTGCTATACGTGGAAGATACCTATACAAGTAACATTTTTTAAAAATATTACTGGTAAAAAAATTTAAAATCGCTCAAATCAGTGGATTAGTGAAACAGTTTGAAACCCAGCAGGCTTGCATTCGTAAATATGGCTTACAAGTGTGGCAAATTTCCTCCTGATAGCCAGAAAAAAATTCAAGTCTCTATGGATAGGACAAGGTGCTTAAATTGGAATATTTCCCCCAAAATTGGTGGATGCATAGATCTTTTGGACACTTGGCAGGAATTATGCTCTACTCTTGTTCTGTTGCTGTGAAAAAAATTCCAGGAAATAGCTTTTTTTTTGTTTTGGTTTTTTTAAAAGGTATTTTAAAACGAAATAATAGAATTTCCTAAATATCTGTGGATTAATGAATAGGGGTGTGTAAAATTTCATTTTTGTGCACCAGATTTGAATGTTTAGATGGATTTGGTTGCCAAATGCATGAAAATGAGCTTAGTGCAGGGCAGCTTTCATTTATCAGGAAAGCTGCTGCTCCACCCTGGGCCTGCAGGCTCCTCCATCCCTTCCCGAAGGTCCTCCTCCCATGCCCGCTTGAGGCAAATGGGAACTCAAATTAAGCATGGCATAACTATTGAAGGAGCCTTGTGCTCTCTTCCAGGACACGATGGGAATTGAGCCTCTTCTTTCTGTGTGTTTCTCACTTTCTTTCTCAGCCAATCAGAGGACTGTTTGACTATGTCCATGATCCATTCTCCTCTCCCCTTGTGGCATGTGATGGGGACTTCAATTCCCAGAACCCCCTCTTGTGTGGGTTTTTTATGTGATGGTAAAAACATTTTTAAAACCTCTAAAAACTAGTGGGTTGGTGAAATGTCCTGAAATTTGGAAGGCTTGCAGTAGAAGATGTGGTCTATAAGTGAGGTGAGTTTCATGCTGATAGTCCTAAAAATGGAGACATGAGCCTCTAAATTATCTTTATTGGCGCTAATTGATTTAATTTTTCCAGCATAAAAAATTCTTAAATTTGGGAAGTACCCTAAAACTGGAACAGAGGGGCAGCTGATAACCGGACACCAAGAACGGCATGGGGTTTGATCAAATTGCACACCCTATTAGGGAAAAGATTTGATATTTGGCAGGCTTGCCATGGTAAATATGTCCTGGCAAGTTTCATCGTGATAGACATAAAAATGGCAGAAAGACAAGTCTGGCAAGTTCCCCCTTTGGTTGCAATAGACTGAATCTTACTAAAATGAAAATGGAACTTGGAGTTATGAATTACGAATCTGAACCCCACCTCCCAACTCTCCTGAATTCTCACAAAAACAGAACTGGGGCGGGGGTGGGGAGGAAATTCAAAAACAGATCTGAAAACAGGATGGATTTCTGCCATTTCACACACCCCTACATTATATGTCAAGGATGTGTATACCTGTGAGACGATCCATGACTTAGATAATGGGAAACATACTGAGAACATTTTGGTAAATGACGATGATAGTAGCTAGGAAATCAACTACTAGCTGAAGATTTGGATGTGGACTTCCAACAACAAATGACCAAATATTCAAAAATAAGAAAAAAGTAGCAACAGGTGATATCAGAAATGTAAAGTCCAAATGATTTCTCATTAGCTTTGCAAACATTTTCATTATCCAGAATCTGGAGGAAGGCTCAACTGTCATAGAACCATAGTGCTGGAGGGGACACAAGGGTCTCCAACCTTCAGCCATGCAGAAATATACAATCAAAGCATTCCCTACAGATAGTCATTCAGCCTGTTTAGGATTCGATTCTAATGAAAGAGAGGAATTGGCTAAAGGAGTGGAAGCAGAGGGTGTGAGTAATTGTGTTCCCCTGGGATTTGTTATATAGCAGGGCTGTCCAACAGGCGCCCCTGGGGGGCCATACACGGCCCCCGAGCCCCTTCCCTCCGGCCCCCTAACTTGTTTTAATAAAATAGAAATAATAAAATGAAATAAAATAAAAAATTAAAAAATACCTACTTCCGGGTTTAGGCAAGCATCGCGAGACTACGCCAGCCACAGACGGGATTTCGAGGGAGGTCGAAATCCCGTCTGTGGCTGCGTAGTCTCGCAATAGCTGCCGAAATCTCGGGTCCTGCGGGATTTGCGGCCGGCCTGGGCGCGCGTCTCCTCCTCCCTCGCGGCTGCTTCCAGGCCAGCCCCCATTCCCTCAGAGAGAGGGAGGAGGGAGTGAGGCAGGGAAAGCCCCTCCTGGCTCCGTCCTCTTCCTGTGGAGGGCCCTCGCTTCCCACCCCGCGGATGGGAGAGCCACCGCGCCCGGCCTGAGCTTGGTTTCGGCACCAGCGGGGCTCTTCGGGGACGGTGGCGTTGGCGCTTCGGCCCTGTGGCGGGGCTCCCACAGTATGGGTAAGGAAGGGCCTGGCTTGAATCAATCAATCTAAAAACAGTGGGACTTTGGGTGAGGGGGGGAGGGCTCCCTCAGCGGAGGTTTCCTTGGCTAAGCTTCCTTCCCTCCTGCGCCCCCTCCCCCTTGTTGTGCTGCCTTCCCCCGCGTGCAGGGCGCAACGTGGCTTCCTTTGCGCCTGCCCCCGCGGCTTGTTTTCCCTTCAGGGAGGGAGGGAGCTCTTTGGGCCTCCTCCACCCGCCTCTGGAAAAGGAGGCCCCATCAAGCCCTGCGACGGCATTGAGGTGTTTGGTTTTTTTTGGTGTGTCCCAATTTGAGTGTGGACTCAAATAACTCAAAAGTATTAGGAAACATTCCCCCAAATCCACCAGTGTTCCCATTTGGGTATATTGAGTATTTATGCCAAGTTTGGTCCAGATCCATCATTATTTGAGTCCACAGTGCTCTCTGGATGGAGGTAAACTACAACTCCACAACTCAAGGTCAATTGTAAGTAAATTGGAGCGAGGGAGGGGGCGGAGCCAGGGGAGGGGCGGAGCTGGAGCCGGAGGCAGACCCTTCGGCCCCCCAGGTGATCAGTGACCGGAATTCCTGCCCTTGGGCCCGTAGAAGTTGGACAGCCCTGTTATATAGAAGAAAAGGAAAGTCACAAATAGATATGTACTCTAGACTTCAAGAAAGCTGGTTTCCTTGAAATTAGGGATTATACCATGGCCAGAAAAAGGGAGTGCAGATAGTTGACAGCTCTGGCCTAATCTTCAGATTTCATCATGTCTAACAGAAACAAAATCCTCTGCCATCAGTACAAACCAGCATCTTCGCATTTCTTTATTTAAAAAACTCCCTGAAATTTCTTTGAGATTTTCAAAACCACAAGTGTGGAGAAAGCAAAAGTAATAGATTTCTCCATCTCTTACCCAAGATATGCAGGAGTGTGTGATAGGATGACTGAGAGATAAAATTTATTCTAAACTTAATAATTAGATGTCTTTGTGATTTAAGCACTATTTGATCTAGTCCATACCCCTCCTCCTCGCCTTCACATCTTCCACGTATAGCAATTGCTAATTTGCAAGTAGGGAAGGATAGAAAATAAACCCATTGTTTTACATCTGCGGTCTTTCACTTTAACTCTAACCAAAAGGAGAGTCACTGGCAAAAGTGAGCTGGCTGCTAAGGACTATTAATATTATAATGAAACATTAAGACAGTGGTATAAGCTTCTTATTTTCAGTAACCACTCTTAAAGGTCATTAGACAGATTTTGCTTCCCAGATTCAGTCTTTCCAATTTCATTTACTGGCTGGTTATTAGGTCATTGGACCATTTTTCCTTGGAGAATGACCAGTAAAGCCTAAGAGCTCTAAAAATAGACAGCCTTTTTTTAAAAGTCATTGTCAGCTGCTTTTCTCCCACACCTTTTTCTTATTTCTTTTTTATTTGATGTCAATTTGGAACAGTCTGGTGGCAAGGGAAACTAAATCGGCATCAACAGCCAGGTTCTACCCAAAGTGTCAAGAAATTAGCTTGAGCTGGACCAAAAAAGATTCAGTCAGCTGTTTTTGGCAGTGTGCATGTGTGCACGGATACATAACAAAGACACACCCCAAGGTTTAGGGGTGGAACAATCAGGAGATATTCTTAGATGATATTTGAAGGGCTTGGCTGCTCTCCTTTAACAGAAACAAGAGGGACAAGAAACCTTATAGAAAAGACTATATAACTCTCAGTATCTCCAGTAGTAGATGTGGTAGCTGGGAGATTCTGGGAGCTACAGTCCAAAATACAAGATTTCAACGTCTGCTTTATGGAGGAAACTATTGCTGTGCAAAAGAGCAAGGCATTTTAGTCCTGTTTCTAAAACTGGTAGCTAATAGTAATTCATTTGTGATTATTTATTACTATTGTATATACCCAGCACTTCCCAGGTTTGCATTTTCATCACGGTTCTTTCTTTCCTGCCTCCCTTTCCCTCATTTACATTCTCCTTCTTTCTTTTCCTTCCGTCTTTCTTTTCCTTCCAAGAGCCATGATACCTTCTTGGAAGATTTATAGTTCACCAAGAGCTCTATAACAAATTTATGGGGTTTTTTTCTTTTAAAAACCTTTTCTAGACTTTCACGTGTTTGAAGCATCGGGAGATCAGAAGCAGACCAGCAGCAGCATCACTCCCTTAAAGACAATATAGTTTTTAATCCTTCAATAAATTGCATCCATTTTTCTTGACTTTCTGTGTAACTTGTATCTTTTTTGTATTGTATCTATCTCTTATATAAACATGTATAAAGTTTGCTTATAAAATGTATCAATATGTAGCCCAGAGATGGTCAACTCTCTGTCAACTGCCAAGATAGTCCCCTGGAAATAGAAAGGTTGGGCAAGCCCCTCTGTCTTTTTCCCAAGCTGATAACAGATGCTACTGCTCGTTTTCTCTGTAAAGCTATGAAACTAAGATCTGATTACATAGATGCAATTGGAATAAATTGTGTTGGAGATGAGGACCTGTGAATTGTTACCACCTCCCTTAGAATCCCTCCTGCTGGGTAAAACAGGGGTTTAATTGATGTAATGGTCTAGAATTCTCCTCAGATTGTTTTTAGAATCATTGCAATGTGTCTGTGTTCTGTGTGTATTTGATATGGCTTCTGGCTAATCAATAAAATTGTTGTTGTTGTTGTTGTTGTCTTTTTCCCAGATAATCACCAAGTCCATTGTTTATGTGCATGCAGAGATAGGTGACTCTCTGTGTCAGCCCAGATAAACCCAAAATTGTTTGTATAGTTATATGGTTCACTTGAAGCTGAGAGATTGCTGCCCTTGGAAACAGAAGCTCAGAGCATATGCATTTGTTAAACCGCTTTACTGACAACCAAGCCTTTGGTTGCCCAAGATCATCACCTTTTGTTCCAGGAGCCTCACGCCTTTGTCTTTGGTGGCACTTATCTTTTTGCTATATAGAACTGGACAGTTCAGCCAATCAAAAGCTAATTAACATTTAATTGACATTTTATCTCCGGGTCACTTTTCCTCCCAGGGGGGCATCACATCAACTGATTGGTTCCTCAGCCAGCCAATCCCTAGCTGTCATTTCCCTGTCAAAGGGCAACGTCAAAAGAACTCCCAGCCAATCAGGGCACAGATCCTGACCAACCCCTCTGTCAACTAATCAGGGAAGGGAGTGGGAGTTTTTAATAGCTGTCAAACTGTATACTACATCTTGCTTTTATCTATATGTTTATGCTTGTACACTTTAAAGCATCCTGCTTGTACTTGCATTCTTTTTAGCCGAATTGTGGTTTGTGTTCAACCAGGTTAGCTGTTTCTCTGTCATAGCCCATTTGGTTTAGCATTCACTTGCCAGATATGAACAGGGGCGGACCTAACTATTCCGGGGGTAAGCGGAAAAAAATGTTGCCCCCCCCGTGGCTCCTGAGCACGAGTCACGCTCTGGAGCCCAGTGCGCATGCGTGAAACTGCACGCATGTGCACTGGCTCCAAAGTGGGAGGTGCGCTCTGGAGCCAGTACGCATGCGCGGAGATCAGCAGCGCCCGTAGGAGCTGCTGCGCATGCGCAAAAATCTCTGCACATGTGGAGGCGCGGCTGGAGTGCCCCGGGCAGCGGGGCCGGCTGGTAAAGGCCCGGCCGGTGGCGCGGAATGGGCTGCGGGCCCAACTGCGGAGGCCCGGCCGGCGCAGCAGCAGAGCAGGACGGGGCAGCGCGGCGCGGGGGTGGGGCGGGGCGCCCCTCCCAGTTGGCGACGCCCTCACGCGGCTGCGTAGTTGGCGTAATGGATAGACCGGCCCTGGATATGAATCATCATATCCATAGTCCTAGCATATCCAATACATTTCTTTCCTTCCTCTCTTCTTCCCCTTAATTTCCCTCACACACCTTTACCTCTCCTCTTTCTTTCTTTCTTTCTTTCTTTCTTTCCTCCCCTTCCTTTCTCTTCCCTTTTTTGCTTTCTTTCCATCTTTCCCCTAATACCTTTCCCACTTTATTTTTCCTTCCTTCTTTTTCTTTCTTTCTTCTCTTCCCTCCGTTCCTCCTCCCTACCTTTCTTTTTCTTCCTTTTCTCTTTCTTTCTATCTCTTCTCTTTCCTCCCGCCCTTTGTTTTCCATCATACACCTTCCATCATACATCTTCCTTCCCCTACCTTTTTGTTCTTCTTCCCTTTTGTTCTCCATCTTTTCTGTCTTTTGTCATTTCCCCCCTCTTTCCTTCCTTTCCTTCATTTTCTGCCTTTCTTTTCCATTTCTTGCTTTCTTCACCTACCTTCCCCCTTGTCCTCTTCCTTCCTTCATGCCTGCCTTCCTTCCTCTTCTTTTCTTTCCCTTGGCTCTGGCCCTGAAATGGACAGATTAGAAAGATAGATAGGCAGGCAGGGTGGTGGCGACTGAGATAGCCTGTCACTTGCTTCAGGGCTTAATAGAGTTATATCTACCTCCTTCCAAGACCAGGGCAGTTGGGATGGAGAAGGGCCTTTTTGTTAGTTCACTTTTATGTGCAGTGTACTTATGTACTATTCACAAGAACCTACCTATTTTTTGATTTATGCCTGTATAATTCCAACAAAAGAACTGCTATAGTTCACAGGGAATGTTAAATGTTATGCAAGTAACTTGCCTTATAGATTCCCACTTTTTAGTGTTCAGTCATCTTCTGAACAGGACTCAAATGTCGTTTTCTTAAAAAGTCAGATTTTTATCTATCAGATTAACTTTTAACTTACATGTCAATTATGATCTTGCACTATGTGGTTTTTTATTTTAATGTTGATGTTTTTAACTTTTTGAATTTTAATGTACTTTTAATTTTTTATATGTATTTTTGCAGTATCGAATTGTTGCCTATTGTAAGGCCACTCTGAGTCCCCTTTGGGATGAGAAGGATGGGGGTATAAATGTGTTAAATAAATAAATAAATAAAATTGTCCAGATGTTATGGGATTTTGGTTATCACCAAACATAGCCACCAAATCAATTATGAGGAGTAATGGGGGTTTTAGTCTGGCATCATCTGGTGAGGCACAGGACCTTTGTCGCTCTGCATTGCCTAATACTGTTCATTCTAGACACTTAAAGACTGTTGGCATTCATTGAAGGGGGAAGGGAGGAGAGAAATGATATTTTAAACCACAAATGGCGCAATAAACTGCCTCCAGAAGCTAATTGTCTTGAAACTTGATCTTTTATAACATGTTACTGCTGCAACGGGACTAGTCAACATGACTGCACTGGGGTTTGTTCCACCACAACTTGAACACTATGTACACACATACATTATTTCCCCCTTCCCTGAAATGGAGATCAGACAGCTCGGTTCATACTGCAGACTGAAGGAGTTCTTAGTGCAATTTAGTTTTGCTAACTTAATAATGGCTGGCAATTGCCCCACATCATGTTTAATGGCTTGCTCTGGGGTTTGCTTCCTACTGACTTGGCTCCACCCAAGAAGTCCCTCCTGTCAGGAGAAATGAATCATTACCAGAAGCCTGCCAGGCCAGAGGTGATTTGAAAGAGGCACCATGGGAACACTGGCACTACAATGTTATTATTTTCTTTTTACGCCCGCATTAAATAATATTTGAGCTTGGGGTGGCCCAGGACAGCAGGATGCTTAGCAGTCTTATGTACTTGGAAGAGAGGCCCCATCCATCCAATCTTCATTTCATGTCTTTAAAACTGGTTCAGTAGCATTTCCTCATTATGTAATTCTTAATGAAAGTTAACCATGGGGAGGAGGAGATCTTTGTTTCTTGTCCAAATTAAACAGAATATAAGTTATGACTGAGCATAAAACCCCTTCCCCTTTCATTGTTCATTGGAAACAAGCTGAATCTGTTAAATAAAGCCAAATACAGGCCAGGGCCCTTTAAGGAGAGATGTAAATATTAAAGTAAGGATTAAGTATCTGTTCTGTGACCATTACAATGTAAAAAGTGTTTCATAGGCTTGCCTTAATATTGCTCATAACAGTCCTATAAACTTGAACTAATTTACTGTCTTAAATCAATTCATCAATGTAAAGATGCTGTGCTTCCTACCAACAAATAGTGGTTTAATGGCCACTACAAAGGTAATTATTGGTGTTTGTACATTTCAGTTCTCTCTAAGCCCTTTGGTTATAATCCCTTACCTAGTCAGCAATGCAACCACACTAATAAAAGATTTGCCAACCAGAAACTATTAGTGGAGGCTTTGTCCCATCCTTGTTCCTTCCACTTTTTCAGCTGCTGCAGAGAATGGTAGCACAATCAGGATTTTTTTTCCCTTGCACACACAAAGACTCAGACTGCACTTCATTTTTAAAGAGTACTAGCTATCCCCTGCCACACGTTGCTGTGGCCTAGTCTGTGTATATGTGTTGTGTGTGTGTGTATGTGTATATATGTGGGTTTGTGTATATATGTGGTTTTGCACATGCGTTGTAACTTATTTATTTATTTATTTTTTGGCTTTTTATGTCTCTTCTGCCATGTTTTTCAGTGTTTTTATGAGTGGCGGTCATTAGTTTGGTGTCAACTTGTCCAGTGGTTTTTGAGTTATGTTAATTCCACAAATGAACATTACATTTTTATTTATATAAGATTGTACTTCCAGATTGTACACTGCTTATCAAAAATAAATAAAAAACAAATTGAAAAATGATTTCAATTTTTCCCCACTTTTGGTGTTAGCATCCTTTGAATGACTGTATTGGCAATAGTGGACCGTTGGTACTTACAGTCCAATTATATACCACGGAGTAGTAAAATGATGTTCCCCCATATAAAAAGGCAACCTCAAGGTTTGCTTTTTGGATTTTTAAAAATATTTTCAAGTTATGGATGGTTGAATTAATAGATGCAAAAAAACTCCTAGACCCTACATGGGTGAATGGGCATGGAAATTGTTGATCAGCTTGTGCCTTGCCAGTTTGATTAATCTAACTGAAAGCTCTATTGCCATCTTTCAAGCACAAAATTGGTAGGAGAAGATCCTGTTCATCTTTTAATGCATTCAAAGAGGAGGAGAATTAGGCCATTGTAAGGAGTTGGTAATTGCATCTTGACTCAGCAGGTTGCTATAAATCATTTTAATTTATTTTACTCATATGATACATTTTGGTATTGTTGGTTTTTATGGAGCTTATGTGTTTGTTTAGATAATCATGCTTATTTAATTATTATTTTTATTTTCTTGTTTAGTAATTCATGAGTTTATAATGATGTTACCTTGCACTGTTTTTGACTTATGTGTCTGTTTATCAACAAGGCATTAAATGTTTGACTTTTTGCTTAGAAGCCACCCTGAGTCCCCCTGGAGAGATAGGGCAGCCTATAAAGAAAGTTTTATTATTGTATTATATTCATTAGCAGCTTTGTCATTGATTCAGTTGGCTTACATTTTCTAAGTACTATAACAAGTACTTCGACTAACAATGGTAAACATGTTCTTCTATTGTAGTGGGTTTGATCCCCATAACTCTAAATATGAAGGAGAAAGAAGTCCCGGAAGCCCCCCCCCCTTTCACAATTACATAATAAAAAGTAATGAAAATGTTGTTATAGTTATGGTAGTGTCCTCTTACAATATTTTAGAAACACCTTAGAAATGATTCACTGTCCTCCCCCCAATTTAGTAATGAGTATTGAAACATTTTTTTTTCATTGATCGCACAGGGCTACTGTCTAAGCATTAGATCATTTTTATATTTCAGTTGTCTTGCAATCATTGAAGTTTAGTTATTGTTTGTGTCATTATGCTTTCATTCTTACTTGCCTGTATTCATTTGTTCCTGCACCTATGTTTTCTTACTTATCCTAAATTTTAATTCCAGCAAAAATATAGTAGTTTTCTTCTTCCTTTCCTCCATTCATTATTGTCTTAAATAATGAATTGTAATCTTTGTCACCTTTTTTACTAGTTAACTTATAGAAAACAGTAAAGTGATTGCCCAATAGATTATCATCTACCCCTGCCTCTTAGTTCACTTCTCTATGGGCAAAACAGTTTTATATTTTAGATTCAATCCTTCTGAAAAACAAAATAAAGCCTCTTGGCATCCAGAGGGAGCTCCATCAAATCTAAATAGAAGGAATTTAGAATGCTCTTATTTTGGTCTAATTACTTTGGCTCCAGAGAAAAATTTATTGGTGTGAAATATCTACTTGTGTATTTTCCTGTTTTTCTCTTTTACGGTTGATGTGGTCAGTGGACTAATCAATAAACTTTGAACTGTAATAAATTTACTATTGGTGTGAAATATTAAGCTACAGTTTAATAACAATTGCATCCATTTGGGGAAGGAGGAGACATTACAGGGTGTAAATAACATCTTTCGTTTTTGATTTTCAACTATTTTTGCAAGATGACAAATTCTATACGTTTAGCCTCCCCCCCCAACCCCCCCAAAATGTATTAATTTCTAACACTACTATATAAAACTGAGTAGGAACGGGCTTCTAGTATTATTGCTACTTTTATTTTATTTTATCTTATTGTCTTGAAAACACTTTTCCTAGAATGCTTTTCTGCTGCTTCTTTTTTTAAAAAATCTGTGTACATGTGTGTCTTTATATGCCTAAAACAAAAATCAAAAAATTACAAAACATTGTTAAGTATGTATTTTCCTGTCTTTAGTAGTACCACTATCAATCAATCAATCAAAACTTTATTACGGTCACAGACCAGCACAAAGCGGGCACAAGCGCCCTAAGAGGAGAAGGACAACTCCCCAGTAAACAGTTAAATACCACTACAATTTCAATGTTGAGAAGAAAAAATGGATTACTTTTGGGAAATCATTTTCATCTCTTGACTGATGAACAAGAGAATCTCTCCATTTCTACTCTACTTAACTATTCAAAAGAACAGATGTGATAGAAACAAAGGAAGAGTAATGCTATATGTCAAAGACAAATTCACTCATACAGAAACCCAAGGATGGAAGAAGGAGTAGTTATAATAACAAAGCTCAACCACCCTGATATTTGCTGAGAGAAAAAAATGCATCTACACCGTAGAATTAATGCAGTTTGACCCCATTTTAATGGCCTTGGCTCAATCCTATGGAATCCTGGGGTTTGTAGTTTGATGAAGCACCAGCAGTCTTTGTCAGTCAAGGCTAAAAAACCTTGTAAATCTACAACTTCCATGATGTTATAGCATTGAATCATGGCAGTTAAAGTGGTATCAAATTGCATTAATTCTATAATGTACATGCCCAGTAATTCTGCAAGCCATAGCCTGTTTGAGAAATTGTGCCATGCAGATGATTTTCTATTTCCAAAGATGAAAAAAGGAAACCTAGGGATGCTTAGAGAAGTGTTCCCTCTTGGCCTCCAATGTGATTCTATTGTCATCTTTCACCAAAAGTTCAACTAGAAGTCACAATGGAAACCCAAAGAGAACACTTCCCTAAGCATTGCTAGAGCCTACAGAGCAATTCTATGACATCCTTTAAATGGAAGTCCAAAACACTGTTCATTTCAAGTATGAAAAATAGGGTTACAGATTACGTGAAAACTATATGACGTGAAGGATCCTAGAATGGATCCTTTACCTAATACATCGTCCTACTATAATATAATAAAAAGATCCATTGAATTGCCTCTGGGTCAATCTTTTATAACGCAAAGGGAGAGAATGTGCAGGAGAAAGGAACCATGTGCAAACACTTTAAACATTTTTCCCTTGCTAGTTATTTGAAAACCTTCCTAGTAAAATAAATAGGGGGAAAGTCAAACCAGGTTTCCCTCAGTCAGCACATCATCATTTTCATAGCCATTTCTATCTTGTTAAGCTAAAATCTATTAGAAGGAAATTATCTTTTTTGAAAATCTATCCTGTGTCTCAGGCTAAGTGCTTCTGATATTTTGAAAAAAAATAAATCCTCATGTTGTTTATAACAGTCTTTTGGAAATTAGAGCACATAAAAGAAAATACCAGTGTGGTCAACCACAAGAAACAAGGGCACAATGCACCAGGATTTTCACAACAGATTTTGCTCAGACTTTGTGGGGAGTTAGAATCAGATTAATTAAAGACTTGGCAATTATATGTTATATTTGCAATTAACATCTCATTCCTGTTATATTGGTAGCTGGTGGCCTCCATATCTTCTGGCTGCAGACTCCTTGTAGGTTTTCCTGTTGCTGACTCTTATTCATTGTGTTGTAGTCTATACAGTAGCCCATCCACTCATTCCCTTAAAGTGAGCACTAAAATACTGAAGGAGCACCAGTGTTGAAGTAGCCATGAGAACCAAAATGTGCACAATTCTTATCTGTCAATAACTAGGTCTTTAAACTGCCAATCCAGTGTCTCTATGGAACCTGCTCTTACTACTTCACTTCATTCATGGTTAGCTTCTTCTTGCCCAGTTCCTTCTGTTTCTTTCTTTCTTTCCAGCTTTCCTTTGTCTGTATTGTTGAAGACTTTCCCTGTTCATGTCCTTCTTTTGGGTTCTTCAGTGGCTTTTTCTTTATTTTTTGAACTTTCAAATGTGCATGCATTCAGTGCTGTCATTATTACTTATTTGCAATGATGGTTCAAATCACATCATTTCATCTGTATGCACTACTTGCATACACTGTTGTCTTCGTTGGTGATGTCACTGGGTTTTTTTGTTCTTTAGCTTCCCTGAGTGTTGAAACCAATTCCCCACCCCTAGCATTCCCTATGTAATTTTGCAATTACAGTCAAACTGACAACATTTCTCTTCCTTTCAAACATTAGACAATATTGTAGTAGCCAAGCCAACCAATGCAACAACATGCGACTTCACTAGCAGTAGAGTGCAATCTCTTTATCAAAATTGCTCCCTCCCCTTTTCCCCCAGATTAGAAGATGGATCTTGCAGCACTAGGTGAAACCACAATGTGATATTTAGCAAGAAATAACACAGATGTTTCTTTTCCTTTTTTTCCCTTCAGCAAAACAGCACAGCAGTTAGAAAATTTTAAACCACAACTTGACTTTGCTGGCTTGGCATTTTTTCCACAGTGCCCAGCTCAGGGTTAAAAAGCAGCACCACAAACCCAAATTTCCACCTCAGGTTTTCCGTAGGCCTCCAGCATTGACCTTCTGAAGCCATGGCAGTGATCTCAGCCCCAAGTCTTGAATTGCTTCAGGCATGTGTGATACCACTTGAATAATTTCACATTCACCTCCCACATACATACAGTATGTACTCTACTTCTTGATCTCTGCAGCTAATAACAGCTTAGGGAATTAGGAATTCATGTTGATGCAGAAGCAGTGGGAAGCTGGGGAGGGAAATAGCCACTGAAATGCCTAAAAGCTCGGAGGAGATTTGCTGTGCTACAAAGTGTTGTTGTTTGATTTACTTGGCTGTCAAAATGAAGTTGTATATATAGAGATCAATGCCAATCACTTTATTTCACAAAGTCCTGTTTGTGGCACATGTAGAGATGGAAGGGGTCCAAAATGTCCATCTCACACTTTAGAAGGATGACACCAATGCAATTGCTGCCAGACAGTTAGCACCACTGACTTGAATGAATGGTGCGATGTAGCATAAGGAAGCTTCCTGCTTTCCTCTGATTACATGTGCTTGAAGCCTTGACTGCTACATTTAAATAGATAATAAATATAATGTTTTATTTATTACCCATCGCTCCTGATGGCTCAAGGCAGGGTACAACAAATTAACAAACATATGAACATAAAATATATACAATAAATTGCACAGATAAAAAGAAATAATATAAAAATGTGGGCCAAACACACATACAGAATTAACATATAGTTGCAATACAATGTAAATCAGAACTCATGATTGAAACTTGACTGGGTAGACCTGCCAGAAGAAATGGGTCTCCAATTGTGTTTTAAATTCCAACAACTCATTTAGCTGTTGGAGCTTTTTCAGAAGGTTGCTCCACAATCTTGGGGCCACCGATGAAAAGGTCTTCTGGGTGACAGTTGCCAGTCAGATGCAGACTGATCAGAGTATGCATCCCCCAGAGGACCTAAGTGTCCTAAAGGCTGAGTTATGCAGGAGAAGGTGATCCAGTAGGTAACCTGGACCCAAACTTTGTATAGCTTTAAAGGTCAAAACCAACACATTGCCCACTCTTTGAAGTTCCTGTAACCAATCTTGCTGCCATGTTTTGAACCTGGTTACAGAGGTAACCTAATATATGATGCATTGCAGAAATACAACATTGAGTTTTCCAACACATGCATTACAACCTTTAGGTCCTCAAATTATAGGAAGGGACAAACCACAAATTGCACATATAACATTACCTGATAGAGTTCGTGTGCTGAATGGAAGCATTGCATTTGTGTTGACAATTTCTCATTTAGATACTTATATGTTCATACACATCCATCCCTAGATGAATAGGACTGACTGTATCCGTTTAAGGCCAAATATATTTCATAGGAAAATTAGGACCCATATCCAGTTGTTTAACTATGGCAAACTCATTAAACCAATAAATTTATTTATTTATTTATTTCCAGCATTTTACCCCGCTCTTCTCAACCCCCGAGGAGGGACTCAGAGCGGCTTACAAAAAGGCACAATTCGATGCCCACACAGTAAAACACAATATAAAACCGCAGAAACATTCAACATTAAAATACATTAAAATACAGTTACATTAAGCATCATACGCATTCAATTAAGTTAAAAACAGTGTTCCGTCCATAAAAAGCATTGAGCCCTATTCATCAACTTTCCATTAAAATCCAGTCTAAAATGCTGCCTTGTGCTAGTGTGCAAACGCCTGGTCCCATAGCCAGGATTTTACTTTTTTCCTGAATGCCAGGAGGGATGGAATTGATTGTATGTCACTGGGAAGCGTGTTCCACAGATGGGGAGCCACCACCAAGAAGGCCCTCTCCCTCGTCCCCACCAACTGCATTTGAGAAGTTGGTGGGAGCGAGAGCAGGGCCTCCCTGGAAGATCTTAAATTACGAGGTGGGACGTAGAGGCTGATGCGTTCGGACAAGTAAGCTGGGCCAGAAGCATATACAGCTTTAAAGGTCAAAACCAGCACTTTGAATTGAGCTCGGAAGTGGACAGGCAGCCAGTGGAGCTGACACAACAGGGGGGTGGTATGCTCCCTGTATGTAGCTCCAGTTAGTAATCTGGCTGCCGCCCATTGGACTAGTTGTAATTTCCGAACTGTCTTCAAAGGCAGCCCCACATAGAGTGCGTTGCAGTAATCTATTTGGGATGTGACCAGAGCGTGGACAACCGTAGCCAGATCAGACTTCCCAAGTGCGGGTGCAGCTGGCACACGAGTCTTAATTGTGCAAAAGCACCCTGGCCACTGCCGAGACCTGGGGTTCCAAGCTCAGCGATGAGTCCAGGATCACTCCCAAGCTGCGAACCTGCGTCTTCAGGGGGAGTGTAACCCTATCCAACACAGGCTGTAACCCTATACCCTGTTTGGCCTTTCGACTGACCAGGAGGACCTCTGTCTTGTCAGGATTAAGTTTCAATTTGCTAGCTCTCATCCAGTCCGACACAGCAGCCAAGCACCGGTTCAAAGTCTGGACAGCCTCCTTGGTGACAGGTGGGAAGGAGTGACAGATCTGGACGTCATCTGCGTACAGATAACACCTTACTCCGAAACTCCGAATGATCTCTCCCAGCGGTTTCATGTAGATGTTAAATAACATCGGGGACAGTACTGAACCCTGAGGGACTCCGCAAGACAAAGGTTGCGGAGCCGAACAGGTGTCACCTAGTAACACCTTCTGGGTACGACCTTCCAGGAAGGATTAGAGCCACATTATATTTATTATCTATTTAAGTGCTTGCTCACCAAATGTGCACTGTTCTAATGGGCCTTCCCTGTCCTAGACCACAAAAAAGTTTTAGATCTATATTTTAATCACTGAAATCAATATAATTGAATATTGTTGATATTGTTGATCTGGTGGACTCACTTTGCATGTACAGTTTAAAGATAATAGTGACACTAACTTTTTCCCAGATTATAATAACAATTGGTTCATTTTTAAAGGCTCACAAGCATGCTAAAAGAAAGATCTACTATTTGCTTCAAGACCCGTTTAGGTGGCTGTATTTCACTCGGTTCCATTGCTATAGAAATAAGACCTTTATAGCAGTGAAAACAACTCTGATGGGATAATATTCAATTTAAATAAACACGCTCTAATGAAATTTGTAGTTGCCTACTACTTTGTCATGTTGTGACATGCTGTCGTAATCCTAACACTCCTAAATGCTATTATAAATCTTTTCAACCTAATCTGCTTCTGAACATTCAAGTTAATGTCTTTCATGCTTCAAAATAAATTATGGACAATGTCAAAGTCAGTTGGTTAGGTCTAAATATTCTCTGAAATTAGACTACACCAAACTATTAAGATTGTAAAAGGTTTTTCCACCCAATAAGCTCTCCCAGGATTACTTCCTATTTTTGTTTCTTCAGTTTAAAGGCAAAGTCCACATTGTTGGACTATATCTAATATTAAGAATAGTCTTCCAATTAAAGTTATACATTATGAAATATTTCCATCTAACACTAATTTCCATTTGTTCATTACATATCTCTTGTAGGAATTCATGCTTTGGAAATCCTAAATTTAACTGCAATGAGCTATACCTTTGGACATTATGTCTTCTGTCATTTCTAGCTTGAAAAACAGCAACATATCAACATCAAAATAATTGTATAATTTATATATTGAAAGTGATCACATGTAAAATATGGATTTGAATTATACCATAATGCATAATCTACATACAATTTGTGTTACAAAATGAATTAATGTAGAAAGTGGACAGAATAGATATAGAAATTGAGATATGGAGAAAGTGATGTGGATTAGAAGTTGATCTAACCATTCTTCCTCTCTAACATTCAGGGATAGCAGAACTGGCATTGACCTCTCGGGTTTTTGCTTTCACTTCAATGACTTCTGGTCAGAAGACTCTGAGCACAATGGCATATTATCCTTTTTTATATAAACATTGTTGGGGAGATGGAGAAGATGCCAATGAATGGCTGACTGCCTCATGGTTTTTATAATTATAATGTGGCCTCATGTTAATTATGCACTTGAGACAGTTACATTTAACTTTCGTGTAGCTTTAGCGGAGGGTATGAATTACTTTTTCTCTTCTAATAGGACTCCTTGGCTACAGATTTGTTATATTTATGTGGCCATACTTTTTTAAAATTATATTTTACCCTAACCCATACAATACCATTGCATTGGCTTTGGGGGGTTTTTTTTGTATTTGCTTTGTTTTGAAATGGGACCAAGATGTGTTGTTGTTGGTCACCTTGAGTTCACACAGGGAGAAAGGTGGGGTATAAATAAAATAAATAAAGAAAATAAAAAAAATTCTTCTAGTTATATTGACAATATTTTCTCACAATTTGTTACAAGTAAACTGTAGAATGGCTGTAGTTTTATCTCACATTATAAAGTAGATGTAAGAAAAAAATTGTTAGTTGTAAATCGGATTAAATTCATTAATTCACATTTACAACGTGATATCTAAGGCATGAGCATGGCCCACGTCAAAAGCTTAAGAATCAAAAATTACCAAATACTTTTTTGTTTAATTTTTGTAAATCTCGGAAGCCTCCCAAAGTTAATTTTATTTTCAGTGCAAGCAAAAAGGCTGCCATTCCACTTTAAATTAATGGCCTCTCATCATTAGGAGAGGGAAGCAGCAGGAAGAAAGAAGATTTTTCTGGGAAAGAGATTGAGAAAGCACAGAATTCTTGGAAATGTAGATTGGGAAGGTGAAAAGCCCAATGCCAGAGAATTGTAAAGGCCCTGTACTAAACTACATTTTCCAGAATTCTGCTCAGCACCAGAAAGCCCCAATCAGGATAGGGAAGAGATTTGTCCCTCTGTAGCAGCAGCCAGCCAGAGTTTCAATGAATTGATGAATTTGCACAAAGGAGGACTGGCTGATATTTCTAGTAAGTAAATCTCTGTGCTGGGCTGGGAAGAAATTCCTAAATGGAAGTTCTATTGGTTAATATGAGAGACATTCAATAAGATAGATGTTAAGGCTTTTAAAAATGTTTTATTTCTGAAAGTTGGGGGCAATTATCCCCTCTTATCTTTTGTCATTGTATAGAAAATTAAAGGAGATAGCACTTGTAGGTTTTTTTACACACACACACACATATATATATCCCCAAAAATCTGTGAATGAGTGAAATGTTCTGAAACTTGATTGGTCAACAGTGATAAATGTGTTCTACCATGTAGCAAGTTTCAGCCCAATAGCTGCAAAAATGTTTTCCTATTCTTTACAATTATATACTTATCTACTACTTAAACCAATCCAATTTCACCCCTTCCCTCTTCCTCCCCCATTTTCTGGGAACAGTTGTACATCTGCCCTTTGTGTTATTTTATTTGTTCAATCATGAAGACTGTCTGATTCAATTCCTTGCATTCTCCTTTCCCCTTTACTCCGGCTTATATAAGCCCTTTCCATTTCAACTTCCAGTTCACCTTAGGATATCCATTCATATATTTAATTCTCCTTTCGGTGATGTCATTTTGGAGCATATAATCCGATAAGTAATCACTATTTTAAGTTCCCATTTCCCGTGCTCTTTCCAACCTAAGGCTATCATTGCTTGGGTAGCTGCTATCATGTACTTTACTATTTCAACCCATTTGTATTCCCACCTTTACTTTTTATTTTCTGAGAAAATTTGTTTTATATTCAACTCTATTTTTATCCCTAATATTTCCTCCATCACATTCTTAGTTTTAAAAATATTTTGTAGTGCTTTGCAGCCCCGCCACATATGGATAAAGCTTCCAATTCCACCAGCTTCTTACAGTGCTGCTAGAACTTTATAGTCTCACAGTAAAGTTGCTGGGACTGAAAATATAAGTGGGAGGCACACCTCTGTTTGCATCCTTCAGCTCAGGTTTCTCCCGTAGTAAGATAAGCCCTGTCCAGCTTTAAGGATTAGGCTTATGTTCTGAAAGGGGAAGTTCACACAATGTGACATTGCCCCAAGTCAGTTCTTTTCATCATTTTGCCCATCCAAGATGCATTGTGCCCATGCTGGTTACTCAGAGACAAGCTATACCATCTGGTGTTAAAATCGGTGGGGTCAAATAATGTTCTCACCATTTAGTGTAATTAACTCCAACCGCCTGTCTGCTGCACACCCCAGTCTTAGCCAACACAAGCAAAGTTGGGCCAATTGAAAATTTCTCCTCATTATTAAACCCAAGTCTAAGCACTTGTCTGTCTGTAAAAACAGAGCAAAGGGAGGGAAACTGAAACCGGTGGACAAGGGCTGAGGTTTCAATAAATGTCAGGGAACGTCAAGTCTGTTTGGATTGCAAATTATTGCTGGCGGATGGTCTATTATTTTACAACTAGCGATTGCTGTCATGGAGGTGAAGGAAGCTTTCTCAAATCACTGCTATATAGAAACAGAAATTACCAAATACTGTGACAATCATCAATGGTGTGTATGGGGGAGGCTTTAATGGTTTACTGCACTTAGATCTTGTGTCACAATTTTTTTTATTCATTGTGAAGATTGTATTCTGAACTTCTGTCAATGATGGAGCTAACACAGAGAACTAGAACTTCTAGTACAAAAAGCAATAAGACTGTTATAGTGGAGCATGATTCTAACCAAAATTACCGAACATGGTGTATAACTTTCTACCTCTTTTTTTTGTAGACTTCTCATATCCTTTTGCAATGAGACAATATTTTCCACAGCACAACAGTTGCAGAAAGATAACAGGAAAAGATAACATGCAGTCCTCAGTCTATATAAACATAATATATAATAATCTTAGAGTGGTGACAGACATTATCTAATGTGCAGAGGATAAATTATATTAACGAAGAGCATTGCATCTACGTTAACAATAGACTTTTGCATATGGGGGAGTCAGACTGGCATAGTTGTTTGAGTTCTGCTATAGGATTCCAGAAACTAGGATCAAAATCCCTGCTTAGTGACGGAAATCCACAGAATAACCTTGAGCAAGTCTCATTTTGTCAGCATGAGAAGAAGGCAATGGACTCTAAACAAATCGTGCCGTGAAATTTGGCACCAATGTAATTTTAAGCAAGGGCCAAATGCCTGGAATAGCTGCTGCTGCTGCTGCTCCTTCTCATCTTTATACCCTGCCTTTCTCCCCATGGGGTCTCAAGGCAGCTAATAACACTCGTCACTAAACAATACAAAACTTTTTAAAACAATTAAATAACAGTGCAGTAAAAAACAGTTAAAATACAGTAAATACATGAAAATGGCATTTAAAATTCAAACAAAGGCATGGATAACAAAGATGTTGATCCAGTTGATTCAAAATCTTATTCTCAGTGAGACATGATGTTTTGATGCAGTAATATACATTCTGCTAAGTATCAACAACCCCATGAGATTTTTCTCCTTACAAGGGTGAGATTGTGCATACCTTTTTTTTCAAGATCTCCTTCCAGTTTGGATTTGTTAGCAGACTACTCTAAAGATATAACAATAAAGGTTGCCACTTTTGCAGTGGCAGCTCAAAACATCTGTGCGAAACTAGTAAAATCCTTAGTGAAGGATGGGAAATAGCACAGGATGATACAGTGTGTTAGATATTGTAGACACTACTGGAATTTAAAGAATCAGTTTTAATGAGTTTTAATATTTGTACTGAATTTTATATTGTGAAGTGAACTTTGGATGTTGCTAATATGTGCACTTAATTTGTCGTGGCCTATGGCTAGAACAATAAAAGTTATCATTCATTCATTATAGATTCATCAAACAGTGTTTTCATCTATTCCACATTCACTCAATTAGCTAATCAAAGTAATATGGGGGATAAAATATAGTATCGATCTTGCCTTGCAATCCAGTACCCTTCTTTTCTTCTTCTGTATTGAAGCACACACTTCTCTTTTTGGTTATAAACTGAAGCAAAATAGACATTAGTTCATTCTGTGTTTTTACTGTGATCTGTTAGTATTTTACCATCATTATTGAACAAATGGCTCCCTATTTCCTTGATCATTCCCAAGTCTCAAATGCATCTCAAAAATCCTTTTTGTTGCTCCTTGCTTGCTTAGCCAGTTTCAGCTCATATTACAGTTTGTTTATACTGTTCCTGCAAGTTTGGGCTACACATCTGTACTCTTTCTTGACAATTTATCTTTCTATTTTTTATACATATTCTTTTTATGTTCTCTTCCTCCTTGAGTTGGCTGTGCAGTCACATTACCTTTTTCAGATATTTCCCACTGTTATTGTCGCTCAACTACAACAGTTATTCTTTTGTGAGACTGTTTGTGTTGGTGTTTTCTGAAACTCCATCTTCAAGAAATATCACTCTTGGTACGTGTCTTTTTCCATTAGCCTATCTAGCCATTGGATTCTACCCAATATTTCCTTGGATTTGCTAAAATCAAATTGCCTAAAACCCGATGTCTTTGTTTGACCACTCTTCTTTGCTCTATCCTACAGTTGTGAATTTTACTATTACATGATCATTTCGTGATAAAGTGCTGACTGCTTTAATTCCAGTAACCAATTCCTTCCTATGGATTAAGATACAATTCTGGTTCTCCAGAGTGATTATTTGGTAATACTCTCAGGTTATAACTAAAACTGTGTTCAAGAAGCTCGTGGGCCAACTGTATTCCAATAGTCATTTTTTAAAAGGATCTTGAATGGCATTCTGAGAAGATCCACTACCTTATCCACAGACTTTGTGTTACATATGAACAAAGGTAGAACATTGGCACAAGAAGTCTAACTAAGCATGAGTGGTGCCATCATAGATAGGCCAAGCAAATAATTTGAGCTGGTACTTGGAGATAAACTGTATTGAATGAGAAAACATTTAAAACACCCATAAAAACAATTAAATACAGAATAGCACAACTGTGTTAAAATATATGGACCTGAGTTCAATTTTTTTTCCACAGAATGGGCAGTCTAACATCTCCAGGAAGAGAGTTCTATATCCTGGGAGCAGTGAACAGGTATGCTTAGCATCACACCACAATCAAAAGTGGCTGTGAACCTGGGCAGACTGAGAGAGGCCCCCTCCTTCCTCTTAGATCAGAGCCCAGAAGGTCCTGTGCAAGAAAGTACAGATAGACTAGAAAATTATTGATTTTGTTATTTTGTTGGTTTTTTTTATTTTAAAACACACACACACACACAAAACACCACCAATTGTAACATTTTTGTACGAATTTTCTTTTGGCTAGCACAGCTCCCTTTTCAAAATGTTTTATCATATGCAAGGACTTCTGAGGAAGGGAAGTTATTTTTGGAACCAAATAAATATATTGATGGGTTTCTCTAAACCAGATGTTCATGTGTCCTCGAAAACTGAATAAATGGGAGCTGATTAGTATGTACTTGGAATGGACTATTAAGGTTGTCAAATACTTTAATGCTGACATTAGCAAAACAGGATAGAGAAGATGTTGATGATCCCCCCACACAAACATATACATAGAGAGAGATGTATATATCCACACTGTTTCAGTGAATATATATTTTATTATTTTTGCACTGACTTTTGCTTTCTTTTTATATGCAAATAAAATACAGGTTGGGACTTATCTGAAAAGCTTGGGACTGGAAGTATTTTGGCATTTGTATGTGTGTATTATTTTGGAATAGCTGTATTAGCATATATGTACAGAATGAGATATGTTGGAGATGGGACTCATGTCTAAACACACAATGCGTTTTTGTTTCATATAAGTTTCATGTACATAACATTTTATACAGCATGAAGCAAAGTTTCTATATACTGAACCACATTGGCAATTTCAGATTTTGGAGTATTTTAAAATGTTGAATAAGAGATGCTCAACCTGTAAGACTGTGCTACATTATAACACTTCATTACTCTGCTATAAAATAATGTTATACTACACTAACCCATTTGTCTACCATAGAAGACATAGTATAGTTCTTCCAAATGAAGTTTTCTGCTGCAGCACAGTCTCATATATGTGAGGTATCTGAGATCTTAATGAAATTGTCTTCTGTTTGAAGTCTTCTTTTTAATTATGCCTTTTACTATGGGCAGTAGAAACTCTGTTGAAAGCACTTGCTGCCAATCCTATTGCAAGGATGGCAGGCATTTATTCCTGCTGCAGATTAGCTGAGCATGTTGCCCATAAAACTAAGTGTATTTCATTCAATTCAAAGAAACATTGTTTTTATTTTATTTTATTTGTTGGTTTTTTAAAAAGAATTCTCTATTGGCAATTCTGGGTTGTATTCAAAAACATGTCCATCAGGAGGGAATGTTTCTGGAAAATGGCCATGCAGCCTGGAAAACTCACAACAACCCAGTGATTCCAGTCATGAAAGCTTTCGACAACACATGTCCTTGAAGATGGTAGAGATGTAATACTAATGTATCTCAGGTATTCCTGAAATACATTAGTATTTAGAGGGCGTGTGGTGGGAGCTCCGTGACGGAGCATCGAGATCGGCTTATAAACAATTCAAGGATGTTTATGAGCGAGCTATCAAGGAAGCCAAAAAGGTTCATTATTCTTCCTTGATAGAGTCGGCTAGTTCATGCCCAGCTCAACTTTTTAAAATAATTTGGTCACTGACAACAATTTCAACTGTCCCAAACGATAGGGGTTTGGCTCCCACGGCTGGGGCATTTCAGAACCACTTTGTCGACAAGATCTCGACTCTCCGCCGGGATATCCCAGCCACTCTTGATACAGTATGTGAACTCGACACCCCGCCGCCGCCGGGCGGGCCACCTTCACCCGCTTTCCAACTGCTGGACGCAGCAGCTGTCGATAAGTTACTTGCTGCAGCTAGACCAACTACCTGCTCCCTTGATCCGTGCCCCTCCTGGCTTGTTAGATCTTGTCGGGAGGGGCTACGAGACCCCCTGGGAAAGATTATCAACAGCTCCCTTGAGCAAGGAGTGTTCCCAGGGGGGTTGAAAGTGGCAATGGTAAGACCGCTGCTGAAAAAGCCGAAATTAGGTCCTTCGGCTCCCTCCCATTACCGACCTGTGTCTAATTTGCCTTTTTTAGGCAAGGTAATTGAGAGGGCAGCAGCGGATCAGCTGCAGCGGTTCTTAGAAGACACAGCTGGACTTGATCCCTTCCAGTCCGGCTTCCATATTGGGCATGGGACGGAGACCGTGCTTGTCGCCATTACAGACCAACTTCGCCACCACTGGACCAGGGCGGATCAGCCCTGCTTGTTTTGTTAGATCTAACAGCAGCGTTTGATACCGTAGACCAGGGGTGCTCATTAGGTCGATCGCGATTGACCAGTCGATCTTGAAGGCAGAGCTGGTTGATCACGTAGCCTGGAGGAGGGAGGAAGCAAGGAGGCTGGCAGTGAGGAGGGCGGCCAGGAAGCGCTCCAGGGCCTCCTCGCACAGGCAGGGGCTTCGCCGCCTCCCTTCCCTGCCTGGCATGAGGGGCAGCGCAAAGCCGCTCAAGCCCAATCCCCTCGCCTGCAAGCAATGTAAGCAGGAGAGGGGAGAAGTAGGAGGGAGGAGGGGGCGCCGCGAGAGAAGGAGCGCCAGCCAGCCACACCCCTCTCGTTCCCCAAAAGTGTAGGGAAAATGGTGGCTCCTGTTTAAAGGAGGAAGGAACCTGCGTGTGTGCGCATGCCCCCCACTCCCCACGCATGCGGTGGAAGTGGCTGGGGCTTCGGGAGAACGAGGCTGCTTCCAGCAGGGAGGTTGTGGGTAAGCCGGGCTTCCTTTGGGCTGCCTGCATTCTCCCCCGTTCCAGGGCTCTCCTCTCAGTGCCCTTGCCCCGCTTCCCCCTCCACTCCCAGGCTTTCCCTCGGCTTCCTTCCAGCCAGTTTGCCTCGCCTCCCTCGCCGAGCTTGGGCTTCTACAGCAAGGGTAAGCAGTTTCCAGGCGTCCTGCTCTTGCCTTGAAAGCCTGGGCTTTTCCCAGCCACTGAGTTGTTCGAGTTTCCTTCCCACTCCATCCCAAATTCTCCTCTTCCTCCCCCGTCCTCTTTTCTCCCTCCCTTTCTCCCCTCTTTCCTTCGATCCTGCCTGCCTGGCTTGCTTTCCTTCCCCCCCCCCCTTATTTCTTACTTTCCTTCCTCTCCCTCTTCCTTCAAAACAGATAAAGTGGCTTTTCCCTTTCATAACCTGGATTATATGGCAGTGTAGTTTATATAATCCAGTTCAAAACAGATGAAGTGGCTTTTCCCTTTCATAACCTGGATTATATGGCAGTGTAGTTTATATAATCCAGTTCAAAGCAGATAAAGTGGCTTTTCCCTTTCATAACCTGGATTATATGGCAGTGTAGTTTATATAATCCAGTTCAAAACAGATAAAAGTGGCTTTTCCCTTTCATAACCTGGATTATATGGCAGTGTAGTTTATATAATCCAGTTCAAAGCAGATAAAGTGGGTTTCCCCTTTCATAACCTGGATTATATGGCAGTGTAGTTTATATAATCCAGTTCAAAGCAGATAAAGTGGGTTTCCCCTTTCATAACCTGGATTATATGGCAGTGTAGTTTATATAATCCAGTTCAAAGCAGATAAAGTGGGTTTCCCCTTTCATAACCTGGATTATATGGCAGTGTGGACTCAGGGCCTTTCCACACAGCCATAAAACCCAGAATATCAAGGCAGAAAATCCCACAATCTCTGCTTTGAACTGGAATATATGACAGTGTTCCATTGGCCACATTGATCAGCATTGAATGTCTTTGCAGTTGAAAGGTCTGTGTGCTTTTATTCTGCCAGTTTATCCCTGGCTGATTCAATTCAGTGCAAGTCATCAAAGTAAACTCAGGTAATTGCAAAAAAATGAAAATATTTATTATGTGTGTTGTGCAATATTGGCTTATTCAGTTATGCAAGGTACATCAACATACATTGTACATACAAAGAATCCTTAATAAATTAGAAAATAGTTATACGTTTTACATTTCTGTGTAGGGTGATCTTTGTGACTTGGTTGTTTTATAAGTAGCTCTCATGCTGAAAAAGTGTGGGCACCCCTGCCGTAGACCATGCACTGTTAGCCCACCGCCTAGCCGTGACTGGGGTCAGGGGGACTGCCCTTAAGTGGGTAACCTCCTTTCTCCAGGATCGGGGACAGCGTGTGGAGAGGGGAGAGGAGGTCTCCGGGAGGCTCCCATTAAGTTGTGGTGTCCCCCAGGGGGCCATCCTCTCGCCCTTATTATTCAACATTTACATGCGCCCCCTGGCCCAGCTGGCTCGCGACTTTGGTCTGGAGTGTTATCAGTACGCTGATGACACCCAGCTTCTGCTGAGAATTGTTTCCATCTATGCCTTGAAGCCGTGACTGGATGGCTGCGTGCCAGCCGGCTGAAGGTGAACCCGTCGAAGACGGAGATCTTGTGGCCTGGTCGCCCTGGGCTGGATGAGTGCCGGTTGCCTACCCTGGATGGCGAGCAACTTAGCCCGTCATCTTTGGTTAAGAGCTTAGGTGTCCAATTGGACCCTTTGCTGACCATGGAGGCCCAGGTCTCCATGGTCAGCAAAATGTCGTTTTTCCATCTACGACAGGCTAGGCGACTGGCCCCCTACCTGTCCAGGGATGACCTGGCCACGTTGATCCAAGCGACGGTCATCTCCAGGCTGGACTACTGTAACGCCCTCTATGTTGGCCTTCCCTTGTCGACAATCCGGAAACTCAAGAATGGTGCAGAATGCCGCTGCTCTCTTGCTGGTGGGGGAACTTGTCCCTTTTCGAAGGGCATGTAAGACTGTCCTTTTCAGGCTGCCGTTTGGCTAAATCCAATGTAATCGGTGCGCTCGCCTGAGCCAAAGGACCGTTATCCAGTCATCATTATGGTGATGTATTGTGTTTTTATTGCATGTTTTATTGTGTGTTTTTATTGTATGTTTTACTGTATGCTTATGTGCTGTAATCCACCCCGAGCCTGTAGGGAGGAGTGGAATATAAAACAGAATAATAAAAAAATAATAATAAAAGAAAGCAAGTGCAGAAGACTGGAGAATGACTTTTATGTGTTAGGCCAGCCGAACGCCGAAGATGAACCACGCGGAAGCTTTCCGGTCAATTCAATTTTTTTATTCAGGAACATAACAGTTGAAGCCAAAAAGTACTGTCCCAACCCACCCCAGCCCTTTTATACCCCTACCCTGGGAACCATCCCTTCTCCCCAGTCTCACAGGGAGGTGCAGATCCCTTGGGAGCGGCCCTATCTCCCTGCTCCCAGCCGGCCAGCTGGGAATTGTTATGGCTAGGGTGCTGGTCGGGATCTGGATCCCATCGGCCTTGTTGATGGCCGTGGGCATCGATCCCAGACAGGACGGCCACCTCCTCTTCCTCCACCTCTTGTGAAAATAATGAGGTGCCATTAGTCTCCGGGCCCCATGGGACCGTGGTAACGCTTTAGCAGGCTACAGTGAAATGAGGGGTGCACCTTACCCATCCCCTTGGGCAAGGCCAGCTCATAGGTCTCCTGGTTGATTGCTCTGACAACTCTGAACGGCCCCAAGTACTTGGGCCCCAACTTGTGGGACGGCAAGCCCAACTTTATGTTTTGGGCCAACAACCACACCAAGTCCCCTTCGCAATAGGTCTCAGCCCCTTGCCGCTTGCGGTCGGCGAAGCGCTTGTGGGTGCGCTGTGCCGTGCCCAATGCTTTAGTCACCTTTTCCCATTCCTCTCTAGTGTTGCATCTCCAACGCCCTCCTTTTCCTCTTGCCATTTCGGGAGGTGGGGCAGGGGGGGAACCTCCTGCCTGTATATGATGGAGAAAGGGGTTTTGCCAGTGGAAGAGTGCACCGACCCGTTGTATGCCATCTCTGCATACGGGAGTAAGTCTGCCCAGTCAGTCTGCTCCTGGTTGGTGTAAATGCGGAGGTAATGGCTTAAAGTTTGTTGTGCCCTCTCCATGCTGCCATTACTCATAGGGTGATATGCTGACGTACAGTTACGCTCCGCCCCTAAGCTTGAGAGGAACTGACCCCAAAACTGGGTGGTGAATTGAACCCCACGGTCGCTGATGACCTGCTCTGGACACCCATGTAGCCTGTAGATATGCTGTATGTACAGTTTGGCCAACCTCTCTGCGGATGGCAGTTTAGTCAAAGGGATTAAATGTGCCTGTTTCGAAAACAGGTCAAGCACGGTCCAGATGTATCTGAACCCCCGGCTGGGGGGGATCTCTCCCACAAAATCTGTGCTTACATGTGTCCACGGCCGGCTAGGGGACGCTACCACTTGTAACAAACCTCTGGGCTTCCCTGTGGGGACTTTATTTCGGGCACACGCCTCGCATCCTTGGATGTATTTGTGGGTGTCGCCCCGCATCCCCGGCCACCAATAACTCTGTCTGAGGGCCAGATAGGTCTTAGTGGGGCCCCAATGCCCCACACTCTTGTGGTCGTGATTCCTTTCCAAGACCCTGGTCCGGAGCGCTAGTGGGATATATAGTTTGGTTCGGGCGAAACAGAATCCATCCTGGAGTTGGCAATCTTTGCGGTTGTGGTTAAGCCACTCGTCCCCCTCGTACCCCTTGAGCAGCGCAGCCTCCCACTCTCCCAAGGGCCTCTTCCCGGGTACCCCCTCTTTCTTTTCCTTCCTGAGTGCCTGGGAACGGGTCTGGACTGCTAATCCCCATTGCTTCTTTGAAAAGATGCTCTCCTGCCCCTGCATGGGCGCGGGCCCCGGGGAGGGATAGCGTGACAGAACATCCGCAATTACGTTGTCCTTCCCTTTTACGTGGCGGATGGTAAAGTCAAACCGGGAGAAATACTGTGCCCACCTGACTAATTTGGGCGAGAGTTTCTGGGGGGTCCTGAGGTACATCAGATTCCGGTGGTCACTTAACACCATGAAGGGGTGCCTGGCCCCCTCCAAGAAGTGGTGCCACGTTTGCAAAGCAAATTTTACCGCAAACGCCTCCTTCTCCCACACTGGCCATTTCCTTTCCGCCCCCCCCCCCTGAATTTACGGGAAAAGTAGGCACAGGGTCGGAGGTTCCCCTGCGCGTCCTCCTGTAGAAGGGCCCCGCCAAACGCCCAATCCGAGGCATCGCACTGAACTACGAACGGTTTTTCCTGGTCTGGGTGGATCAGGAGTGGCGCCTGAGTAAACACACTTTTGAGCTCTTCGAACGCCCTTTGGACTCCCCCCTGCCTTTGGTTTTTAGGAGCTCTGTGAGGGGAAATTTGAGTGCCACAAACCCCTCTATAAAAGATCTGTAAAAGTTTGCAAAGCCTAAAAATGACTGAAGCTGCCTCAGGGTTTGCGGGGCCTCCCACTCCTGGATGTCTGCCACCTTACTCGGATCCATGGCTATCCCCTCGCGGGAAATCCTGTAACCTAGGAAGTCAATCTGTTCTTTGTTAAACTCGCACTTAGCGAGCTTAGCATACAGCTTGGCTTGCCGCAACCGCTCCAGGACCTCCCTCACTAATTTCACATGCTGGTCTTTGGAGAGACGGAAGTTGGGATCCCTATTTACATCATCGATTGAAAAGAAACAAAGGGGTGTTGCACTATATGTAAATCCCTGTTTGGACCCTGAATTAAAATATAAAGATAAGGAGGGTAGAGTAGTAGCGGTCACGGGAAATCTGCGGGGGGGAAAATACTGCTGATGTGTATATATGCTCCAAATGGCCCAAAAGGGATTTTTTTTGAAGAATTGAATGAAAAGGCAAAATCTTGGGAATGGGAGGAATGTGTGCTACTTGGAGACTTTAATGGGGTAATCAACCCAGAATTAGACAAAAAAAACACGTCAGGCAAAAAGCAACCCAACAAATGCAAGTTGCCAAACTCCTTCTTTAACATGATGAAGGAAAACTCACTAATAGATGTGTGGAGATGGCAAAACATAAAAGAATATGATTACACCCACTTCTCAGGGAGCGGGAGGACATGGTCAAGAATCGATATGATTCTTGTCTCAAAAAATCTGGCCTCTAAAGTCACACAAACTAAAATACACCCGAGAACCCTCTCTGATCATGCCCTCACGGAAATTAGAATAAGATGGGGACAAAGAAAGCACAAATGAAGACTAGATGACTCCCTTATGAAAACCGAGGTGGATATTACAAGAAACAAAGATTTAATTAAAGAATATTTCACACTAAACGACCAGACAGACACCGACCCGCTGACATTATGGGAAGCCAGCAAGGCCGTAATGCGGGGGAATTTTATAGCGCAAGCAAGTCATAAAAGAAAAGAAAAAAAAGAGAAATGGAAAATCTGCAAAGGGAACTAAAAAAATGGGAATGTGAACTAAAAGCAAACCCAAAAGATAAGAAATTGGATGTTAAAATAAAATACATTAATAACCAGATAAATATGATAACAATGGCAGAGATGGAGAAGAAACTAAAATTCCTGAAACAGAAAAATTTCGAGAATGCTAATAAAACAGGTAAATGGCTCGCTTACCAATTTAGGAAAAAATCCCAGAAAAATAATATAGCAAAAATAACAAGAGAAGGAAAGAGCTATACCAGTGATGCAGAAATAGTAAAAGAATTTGCCACCTATTATCAAAATCTGTACAAGGACGATAACATAGACAAAGAAAAGATTCAGGAATACCTGAATAAACAAAAAATTAAACACATCGGAGAAATGGAGAGAGAGCTCTTAAATGCAGAATTCTCTGATAAAGATATTGAGGATGCAATTTAAGGGTTGAAAACGGGGAAAGCGCCAGGCCCGGATGGGATGACAGATAGATATTACAAAATACTTAAAGAAGAACTAATACCATATTTCAAAAGAGTTCTGAATGAGATAATCAAAAAAGGATTAATCCCAGACACGTGGAGGTCAGCTGAAATTATTGTTATCCACAAAGAAGGGAAAGACCCTGAGTCGGTTCAGAACTACAGACCTATTTCCCTTCTGAACTTAGATTATAAGATCTTTGTCAACATTCTGGCCAGGAGATTCAAACAGTTCTTGAATAATTGGATAGGACACAACCAAACGGGATTTTTGCCAAAAAGGCATATGAAAAAAAACATAAGAAACATCATAAATGTAATAGAGTACTTAGACAAAAATATCAGTTGGAAAGCTGCTATGGCATTCTTAGATGCAGAGAAAGCTTTCGACCGTGTAAGCTGGGATCTAATAGCTGGCCTACTAAGGGAATTAGATATGGGCTATGTCTTTACCACATCAATAATGGCAATCTATAAATCCCAGGAAGCCTGTATATCAGCAAATGGCCACAACTCAAAAAAATTCAAAATCGCAAAAGGGACGAGACAGGGCTGCCCTATCTCCCCCCTCCTATTCAATTTTGTTTTAGAACTCCTGATAAGGGATCTGGTAAAAGATGAGTGGGGTGAAGCTACGTTCAAATCAACCGGCTGGACAGGGTGGACCCTCTCTTAAAGATCCCACCGCTGCCGCCAATATGTGACCACTCCACTTCTTGACCGGCCTCAGACTGGACAATCTTTCTATGTCCACACTGCTGACCTCCAATCCAAGAAAACCTCGAAGTTACCTCAGCAACTTCGCGTTTATTGGCAGGGTACTGTCTCACCCCTTCACCATTTAACTGACTGGAGTTTTAAAACTTCTCAGTGACCACTTGACCACGCTGCCACCATTTATCCGGCTGACCACTGACTTTGAGGGCCACCACCAATAAAAGAATCAGGAGAGGTGTTTTCCTGTTAAGATGCAAACAATTTATTTTGACACAAATGGGTACAATCTTGGTTGGTTTCAAACTTCCTTAGAGGCACAACTTTTTCTGTTACATAACACAATGGGGACCTATTATAGGGTTTCCACTAAACCTCTATAAACCCCTGCAACTTTAACTAGGGTCTCTATACCCTTTAACTGGACTGCTCACTAGCAGACCTTAAGACACACACTAACACTGGACCGTTCTCTTTCAGTCCTTAGGACACTCTCAACTAGAACATAACTCCTCCCCCTCTCATTTGGCAGTTGGCTTCCCGCTCTTTTCCAACTGTAGAATTCAAACCTGAACATTCTACTAGCCTCTAGCCCTGGTTGCCATGGCGACAGCTCTTCTAAGCTTCTGCCATGCCTCCCTTCTGTTTCACCCACAGAAACAAACCATAGAACATTCAAAACAACATACATTTTAACACATGTCACACAACATTTACACACAAATAATCAACATCATTACAATGAGGAAATTAAGGGCATTAAAATTAAAAACTTAGAATATAAAGTACTCGCTTTTGCGGATGATCTAGCATGCCTTATAGACGACCCAAGAGCAAATATGGGAAACTGGATGAAGAAAGTCGAAGAATATGGTAATATCTCAGGACTAAAATTAAATAAAGCAAAATCCCAAATTCTACTAAAAAATATTGAAAAAAAAGAAGCGCAAGAAATTGAAAGAAGGTTCGGTATTCCTATCTCGAAAAAAATAAAGTATTTAGGCAAAACTATAACGGCAAAAAATTGCCAGTTAGTCAAAAATAATTATGAAAGGGTGTGGAACGAAATCAAAAAAGATTTACTTAAATGGAAAAGTCTAAACCTATCCTTACTGGGCATGATCTCGGTTGTAAAAATGAAAGTATTCCCCAGATTAAATTTCTTATTCCAAACCCTACCTATACTAAAAAACCAGACCATCCTAAAAAGATGGCAAACAGAACTATCTAAATTTATCTGGAGGGGAAAGAAAGCAAGAATTAGACAAAAGTACCTGCAGGAGCTGCCACAAAACGGTGGATTCGGTTTGCCAGATTTGGTAGCATATTATGATGCAAATTGCTTGTTCAATATAAAAGATTGGCTAGAGCTAAAGGACAAACAATTGCTCAATCTGGAAGGCTGGGAAAACAGATTCGGCTGGCACGGGTATCTGCTATACGATAAACTAAAACAAGATAAAAACTTCAAAAATCATATAATAGGAGCACCACTGCTAAAAGTCTGGGAAAAGCATAAAATAAATATTATAAACAAACACCCAATCTGGTCTTCCCCCCTAGAAGCATTCCAAATTGTACTACTCAATAAAGATCCGTGGCCAATATATAAGGATCTACTAATAAAGAACCAAGGCACCTGGCAGCTGAGACCCCAAAACGATATTGGAAAACTTAAATTAAACTGGTTTCAATACAACCAATTGAGAGAAAAATACTTGCTAGATAAAAAAAGAGGCTGGCAGGAAAATCCAACGACCGGTGAAAAAATCTTACTACATTCTGAAAAGAAGGGGGTAAGTAAACTATACAAACACATATTAATGAATCAACACCAAAACAAACCAATAAAAGACTTTATGACAAAATGGCATGACAACATAGGTCACACCATAACACTGGAAAACTGGGAGAAATTATGGAAGTGTACTGTTAGAATTGATAGAATGTACCATAGTAATTGAATGTTAATTTGTGTATGTATATCTTTAAGTGTTATGTAGAGTGGGAAGTGACGAAGGACACCTGGCCTAAACTTCCCTCAGCGTTTAGTATAAAGCTTTGTTATCTAACCTTGGGTGGGGCTCTCGAAGAGATTGTGCTGAGAAGTGAAGTGGATTTGTTTTGTGAGTAAAGAATTGTTTTATTTTGAACTCCCGACTCAGCGTCCTGGTTTATCCAAGCTTCACAACATCAAACATCCGCTGCAGAGAATTTAATCTTAACATTGGTTATGGGCCCTCTGCCAAGGAGAAAGTTTGATTAAGTTTGTTTTGAAGCTTAAAGTTTTTGGAAAGGACGCAAGGCTGTATCGGAGCTGCTGCAGAAGAGTTTTTTACTGCTGGGAGACGGTGTGTTTACACAGAAGAAGCGGTGATATCTGCACAGCGGGGCGTGCTGGGACCCTGAAGATTTATGGTACTGGGGTGTGAAGCCATAAAGCCACTGAGTCTTGTGAGTAGCCAGATCAGAGGGGAGATTGCCGGAGGCTATAGGAAAATAGCTGGGCTGAATTTCGGGTGCAACCGAAGATCTTCCAAAGGGGAAACTGACTGGGTACAATCCACTCACTAAATAGAGAACAGCCATAAATACATGATGAGCCTTGATGGGAAGAAGATTGCCAGAAGTCTGCTGTGAGTAAATTGTGTTGAACTACAGAGGCTGGGCTGTGAATCCGAGAAAAGGAGATCTTCTGAATAAAAGTGGAAATGTCTACACGCAATCCACTTACAGAGATGGCAAATGGAATTGACCATAACTTTAAAGAATGGTCTGAGAGCATGGAAAACCTACAAGCCAGAGGTGAGCTGCAAATTGATAACTTTGTCCAGTGTGTGAAGTGCCTACTGACAAAGGAGAAATTGCACAATGCCATTGCAATATGCAGGAGCATTTTGGATGTAATGGAAAGAGTGTTTGTGCAGAAAGATGTGGACAATGGTTGCCAGCCTGAGGGGAAAGCAGAATGTTGCCAGAGTTGCCAGGCTGATGTGGATCCATTGAAGAAGCAGCAAGGAGCATGCAGGCTTGAGGAGGAGATGCCAAGGCTAGAAGGAGCAGTACATGCCCTTAGACCTGAGGAGAAGCAGACTAAGAATATGAAGATTGGCTGCCAACTTGTGGAGCATGCAGAGGAAAGGCATTGCCAGATAGAGCCATTGAGAGAGACAGACAGATGCAAGGAGCAGCTGAGAGAAATGGAGCCTGAGGAGCATACAGAAAGATGCCAGAATCACCAGGCCGAGGGGAAGCAGAACCTGTCCTTGAAGGAGCAGCAAGGAGCATGTCAGCTTGAGGAGGAGTCGCCCAAGCCGAGGCTGAGAGACATGGAGCCAGTATTTGCCAATGTGTGTGTGTCTGCGGCAAGGAGGTGTTTTATCTGCAATTCAAGGGAACACCTGGCTCGAGATTGCAAGGTTAAGAGAAGCACAGCAAGAAGGTGCCATATTTGTAAAAACATTGGACACCTGGCCCGGGAATGCAAGGCCAAGATGGAGGTGTCTGGAGGAAGAAGGAGAAGAGAACGTGATGATGGATCTTCAAGAGTTGCTGCAGTGGGAAGTAACTCCAGTAGAAGCAGTAGATGGATTTTAGACTCTGGAGCAACTCATCATATCACTAATGATTTGGAGAATTTGAGAAATGTGAAGACTTTATATGGATCATCATTATCTCTTGCAAATAACGCAGTACAACTGTTTAACAAATTTGGAACTTGTTATATTTCTTGTTTAAAAATGTACTGGCAAAAGGTTTTGTTTGTTCCAGAAATGAAGTCTAATTTGTTGAGTGTAGCTGAGTTAACAGAACAACAGTACAGAGTGTCATTCAAGGGAATATACTGTTACATTTACAACAGAGAAGGAAAACTAGTTGGCAAGGGTGTAAAACGTAATAAAATGTATGAAATGTTTGAGAAAGTCAACGGTTTTTGTGTAGAAGACAATGTGGAGGTTATGTGTGTTGGTAGTACAATTCAGCATGACAGATGCTTACATTTGTTCCACAGAGTAATGGGGCATGCTAGTATGGAAGTTTTGAAGAAGACATTAGAGTTATGCCCTGAATATAAAATGGAACAGTGCTTTTGTGATTTGCAATGCGCAATTTGCGATAAAGTGAAAACTGTGCCTCTAAATTACAACAAAAGATCAAAGATAAAAGTAATCAATTTGTTTGATGCAGCACATGTTTGTATAGAAGGTCCTTTTGAGAAAAGTGTTGGTGGTTCACAATACGCAATGCTCTTTGTAGAACGTTTGAGCCGATTTTCATATGTGTATTTTTTTGATGACCTGTCTGAAGCAAAAGAAAAATTAACAAGCTGGTTGAACTTGATTGAAAATGGATATGGAGTGACATTGGGTAAATTGTTTTTTGATAAAGGAATGGAAATCTGTGGTGCAGAGCTAAAACAAGTGCTAAGGAATAGAAATGTAGAATGTGTTAACATTGAAGAGTTAAAGGGAGAAGAGAGTGTAGCATTGAAGAAAATGCAAGCATTGAGAGAAATGGAGAAATGCATTCTAAAAGACAGCAAGTTCTCACAAGTGTATTGGACGGAAATCCTAAATACTAGCAATTACCTTATGAATAGGTTGTGGGATCAATGCATACAAGACATTCCTTTTAGAAAAATGTATGACCGCGTCCCTTGTTACAAATATCTCAAAGTGTTTGGTCAAAAGGCAAAGATGGTTTTGTCAGCAAAAGAAAGAACCAACAAGAAAATAAAACATAAAGAGGTGAAGTTCGTAGGATATGCAAGAAATGGTTGTTATAGGTTATTGAATAGCCCAAACACAGTGAAGTTCTCAAAACTAGCATATTTCAGCAAAATGGAAGACTGGAATGAAATTCATTCAAATACTGAAAACCTACATGGGATTCCAGAAGAAAAATGTAGCGGGACACTCAAAGGAGGGGGAGAGTCCATCTAGTGTTGAGAGTCAGAAACAACAGATAGTGAGGTCTAAGTTTGTATCATCCTCACAGAGTGAAGGAAAGAAAGAGAGTTGCAGTACACCTGAAAGAAGACAGGCAGGTACACAAAAGGTAAAGACACCTACATCCCAAGAAAAAGTTACATCTAGAGCAGTTAAGCAGGAGGTGAAAGAAGAAAAATATATGTTAGAGCCTTTTTATCACAACCAGGAAAATTCCATAGAGTTCCTTGTGGAGATGATTGACACTGATGATTGTGTCACAGTCTATGAGTTAAAAAAATGTGTATTATGTTTAAAAATGTGCAGTATGAGATGTGTGGTGCGTCTATATTGTGTACAGAGGAATGAAGTGATATCTTAAAGTTAAAAGGTTCTGCAGGAAGTGATTATGTTTGTGATGAAGTAATCCAGAAAAATATATATGTGTATATGTGATATATGAATACTGGATGTAAAAGTTAAAGAATACATTAACAGTGTAGAATGAAAAATTAACATTTAAGAGGGGAATTGTTAGAATTGATAGAATGTACCATAGTAATTAAATGTTAATTTGTGTATGTATATCTTTAAGTGTTATGTAGAGTGGGAAGTGACGAAGGACACCTGGCCTAACCTTCCCTCAGCGTTTAGTATAAAGCTTTGTTATCTAACCTTGGGTGGGGCTCTCGAAGAGATTGTGCTGAGAAGTGAAGTGGATTTGTTTTGTGAGTAAAGAATTGTTTTATTTTGAACTCCCGACTCAGCGTCCTGGTTTATCCAAGCTTCACAACATCAAACATCCGCTGCAGAGAATTTAATCTTAACATGTACGTCCAAGTATACATATGCCTCCTCACTAAGGGAAAATTATTTTAAGATGTTGTATAGGTGGTATATTACCCCGTCACAATTGAGCAAAATCTACAAGAATGGAAACAACCTCTGCTGGAAGTGTGAAAAGGAAAAAGGGACCTTCTACCACCAATGGTGGACATGCGGGAGGGCTAAATCATACTGGAGTAAAGTACACAAACTCCTCCAGGCAATGTTAACAATCAAAATTGAACTGAAACCTGAACTCTTTCTCCTGAACATTATAGAAAACAACTTTTTGAATAAAAGCTTGGAAAAACTGTTATGCTACGTGACCACGGCGGCCAGGATAGTTTGGGCCAGATACTGGAAAAAGAAAGAGATACCAGAAGAAGATGAGCTGCTGGCCAAACTACTTGAGATAGCTGAATTGGACAAATTAACTGTCATGCTAAGAGGAAATGATGGCTCTAAGTTCACGGAAGTGTGGAACCCCTTTATTGTATATATAAAAAATAATAAGAAAATAGATTTAAAGGGTTATTGGTTATGAGGGTAAAGAGTGTGATGTCAACACAGAAGCCTAAAACAAACAGGTCCGTACCACCGGGTGAAGTCAACCCGTTTTTAATGTTACCTTGTCTGACAAGGTTGTGTGTTAAATCCCTTTGACTACCCTCACCGTCTGTCCCCCCCTCCCCCCTCCCTGTGAAGTCTGTGAGGGCTAATATGTAAGCCCACATGTTATATGTTTGTTATCCACTGTATTTTTTTAAATCAATAAAAACCTTTATATAAAAAAATAATTTCACATGCTGGTCTTTGGCCCGAGACACTACGACAATGTCGTCAAGGTACACATAGACTCCCTTATAGAGGAAGGGGTGCAATACTTCATTAATCAGTTGCATGAAAATCCCCGCGGCTCCGGACAGGCCGAAAGGCATGACGGTCCATTGATAGAGCCCTAGGGAACATGCGAACGCTGTCTTCCAATGGTCGCTGGGCTTGACCTGAACCATATGGAAAGCGTCTATCAAATCTAATTTAGTGAAGTATCGATCCCCTCCCAGCTGGCCAATGAGGTCCTTAATAAGTGGTAAAGGGTACCAGTTGCTGGTGCTAACCGCGTTGAGGCCGCGGTAATCTATGCAAAGCCGCGGAGCAACATCCTTCTTTCTTTGGAAAAGTATCGGGGCCGCTATTGGGGAGTCGGACACCTCTATGAACCCCTTCTCCATATACCCATCGAACTGTTCCCTCAGAAGCTCCTTTTCCGATTGGGAAAGAGGGTATATTTTGGGTTTGGGTAGCGCCTCCCCCTCCCGGATTTCCACCCGACACTCTATGTTCCTTTGGGATGGCATGTGACTGGCACCCTCAGGGCTGAAAACATCAGAATAATCTGGGTACTCCACTGGCAACCCAGGGACGGGCACAACGTCCCCCGGGCTGAGCAGGCTTTGCCTGGTGCCCTCCCCTTTCCCTGGGGCTTGGCAGGTAAGTGTCCCCTTTTCCCAATCTATCTGGGGGTTGGCTTGTGCCAGCCAGGGCATCCCCAGTATGACATCTTGGTCCATGGGGGCGATGACAAAATCCACCACCCCCTCCCAAGTCCCCACCCGGGCCCGTACCCCTTCCGTACCCAAAGGAAATGGCCCTCCCCCAGCCAGTGACCCATTGAGCTGAGCGAACTCTATAGGTGCCGGCAGGGTTTGCACTTTACACTCTAAGTGCTCGGCTAATTTGGGAAAAACAATGTTCTCAGAGCACCCACTGTCCACAAATGCCTGATGCTTGGTATAGCCCCCCTTCTTCAAAAGTTCAATCATGCAGTAAATGTTCTTGCTGGGTTTGGAACTCACCCCCTCAACGACTGTCTCTATGATCTCCGCCATCCGTCCTGATGCCACAACAGGTCGCCGTCCCTCCATGCCCTTGCGCTGGCCACAAACCGCTGCCCGATGCCCCATCTTCCCGCACACGAAGCAGGCACCCATCTTATCCCTGGGGATGGACTTGGCCAGCCTCGGTCTCTCCTCTGATGAACCTGGACTCCGCCTGGGCTCGGTGCGCGCCTTGGCAAAGGCCGCGGATGGTGTCTTCCTCAGCTGCACTTGTGCGATGGTCGCCTCCACTCTCCCCGCCAACTGCTTCCAGCCGTCCAATGTCCCCGGATCGTCGCAGTGCAGGCTCCATTCCAGGATGTCGCAGCGCAGGCCATCCTTGTAGAGTTCTAGCAGGGTGGCCTGCGACCATTCTACCACCCTGCCGGACAACGCCATGAACTCCTCAGTATATTCTGTAACTGAGCGAGTCCCTTGGCGGAGCGCCCGAAGTGCTTCTTTGGCCTTGACTCGTGCCAGCGGATCCCGGAAACGTTCTTCCACCGCTCGCAGGAACGCCCCCACATCCTGCAAGCATGGGTCGCGTCGATCGTGGCACTGCACGAACCAATCGGCCGGCCGCCCTCGGAAGGTGGCCCCGATGGCCCGGACATGGCCCCTCTCACTCAGGTAAGTGTGCACGTAGTCTTCCATGTGGTTACGGGCAATGGTGGTGAAGAACGCCACTCTGTAGGCCTCACCTACGAAGACCGCCCGGAACTATTCTCACCTGGGAGGGGGCCACACCATCCCCGGGGCTGGGGGGGCAGGAGGCCCCTGCCACAACTCTCCCAGGCCTCCTGGGGCATCCCAATCCAAACGGGGGGTGCCCCGTCCGCCGCCGCTGTGGGGGCCGAAGGAGGGGAACGTCCCAGGCCCTGGGATCTTGCGCTGCCGAAGCTCCCCTCTTCGTGCAGGGTCTCCATCCCGAGGCCCGCACCATAGGCCCTCTTCGGCCTGGTCGCCCGGGTATCCAGATCCCCCTCGTCCTCCATTATGGTAGAGAGGCTGGGGCGTCCTGCGGCATGTGTAGTCAAGGTCTGCTTCCCATCCTCCATCCATGTGTAGTAGGTAAAATCCCCCGCACCCGGAGCACTCCATGCCGACCGGGATCGTTGTCCTCTTAACAACGCTTGGTCCCTTTTATCCATCGCCTGGGAAAGGGACTGCAGAGTGGTCTCTAGGCTCCCCATTCTGCCCTCCAGCTCGGCCACCTGCGTTGGAGAGACCGCTCTCGGACTCTCCTCTCCTCAGGAAGCGGCGGCGGCCTCTCCTGCCCGGAATGGGCCCCCACGCTTACTCCAGGCCTCCGTCATCCTGGATTCGTCTGGCGTGAGGTTCCACAACGGCGATGGAGCCTCTGCCCCATCGAATGCTCCGCCAGCAGCTTCCCCCTGCATGTTGAGTCTCTCCAGTTGCCTGGGAAAACTCGATGACTTTTTGGCTTCTGACAGGCCAGCCGAATGCCGAAGATTGAACCACGCGGAAGCTTTCAGGTCAATTCAATTTTTTTGAATTGAAGCCAAAAAGTACTGTCCCAACCCACCCCAGCCCTTTTATACTCCTACCCTGGGAACCATCCCTTCTCCCCAGTCTCACGGGGAGGTGCAGAAACCTTGGGAGCGGCCCTATCTCCCTGCTCCCAGCCGGCCAGCTGGGAATTGTTATGGCTAGGGTGCTGGTCGGGATCCAGATCCCATCGGCCTTGTTGATAGCCGTGGGCATTGATCCCAGACAATTATGGATGTTAATTTGGTTTCATTTTGGTTGGAAACACTCACGTGATCATTCTGAGGAAAAGAAATCACTGAAAGAATGGTGCCAAAACAACAGCATGTTGGAGAAATAATAGTGGTTCTAAGGAATGCAAAAAATATTATCCTCAATTTGGTTAGGTACTTGGCTAAATAAATAGTTTTAAGTTGCTGGAAGCATAATTTTTGTTTTGAAACATAAAATGGGAGCATTCATCACAGATGCATTCAAAAAGAGAACAATTCCAAATTCAATTGTCATAAACAATTGGGCACATAGGTTAACTACATGAATACATCACTATGCATTTACTGCATTTGCTTCTGTTCTCTATATCTACTCTCTAGTCATATATATCTACTGTCTAGTCATCTGTAGAACCTTAATATAAAGTGCTGTGTCAATAGGAAAAAAAAACCTAACCAACTCCCATGCATTGTATAATACTTGAACATCCCCTTCAAATGTAGATTTTGACTTTTTGCCCAGTACTGCACTGAACGTTTTCTCATCAAACCCCTAATTGCTAAGTAAATCTTTGCTCAATATATCTCCACAGAGAACAGGCAGGGATTTAGAGTCTAGTATTAGTCTCCTTTCTGCTTTGAGGTTAATCTATTCCCTTTATTTATATGACATTCTTTGAGTTGCAAGTTACTAATGTTCCTTCTTGGAAGAGATTACTTCTCTCTAAATAAAAGTAATGGTGCTGTTTCCAAGAACTAGTCTTTGCCTACTAACTCCCCCCACCGACCCCACCTCTCAAATAAGAAAGGCAAATGTCTTTTTCCAGACATTTGGCACTGCCATTTTGTGACCAAATAGTCCTGACATGTTACAAATCACCACTTAGTTCATGATGGCTGATCATTTAATATCTTTTCCCCCAGCCTGTGTCATATAGATCAGGAAGCTCTTGACTTTATTCTTTTATATGAGCCAATGCTGGAGTCCAAGAAACAGTCAGGGATCTTGGGAATTTATTCCCTTAATAAGATCAAATCAGAATTGGACCAGAGCCAGCTGTCCTGGTGTAGTTACTAAGCACCAGCTTCTACTATGTCCTATAAACAGAGTGATACAGCTTGCAGTGCTTCATGTTGTGTTTGTCTTTGCAAGTCCAAAAACACTCAGGATGGAAGCAAACTTGACCAAAACCACATGCACAAATCTACTTACCCATGTAAGAAGTCCACAGAGCATCATCTCACAGAAGGCTTTTAGCAAATGCTATGGTCCATATATTCAGAGTGTGAGATTCTATTCAGACTAGAAAGAACTGTTATGATAAAAGGATTGTACTGAAAGTAATGCCTTTCAGGTTATAATTCCTATTAACAGCACAAGGCGTATACAATTATCTACATGTGTATAATAGCTCTCTGGCTATAACATGGTACTCTTCAAAATAGTCACCGGTGGCAATGCATTTGCACCACCTTTGAACCCACTTATCAAATTAAATTTGGAATAAAACCCGCAGTCACTGCCTAGTCTAGTATTGGATACAATCTTCCACTTTGTCTCCATCATTGTGGTGCCATCCTTAAAGGCTTTCCTCCCCGAACAAGGGAAACTTGGAGGGGGCTGTAAGGTCAGAATACACTTGTCATAATCTTCATTGCTGAGCACTCAGTTTTTTATTTCTTTGGTGGAAGGAAGGTGGAATGCTCCTACTTCAATGACTGATTTTTGGTCTCTCAGTCATACATGTATGCTCAGATCTCACCACCTGTGCAAACATAACTAAAAAAATGTTCTTGTAGGCTTCAAGTGCTCCCAATAGTTCCAAACACACGTGCAATCTCTTGTATTTCAAATCACCTGTTAATTTATTACGAATGCACTTGACATATACTTTCCTGTACCAAAAGTTGTGGATAATCTGCTTGACAACACTACCAAGTTCTACAATGATCTCTCAGAAGATCATATCCCAGCCTGCACAAATAATGTCTTTCACCCTATTTTGGTTTTTATTGATGACTTCTATCTATAGCCTTCCAATACATGAGTTCATCACTGACTTCACCTTTTTTCACCCATTTTCACACTGTCATTGGCTTTAATGGCCAGTATTTTAATGTATTTTTATAATCCTGTTGGTTTGTCTGTATTGCAATTGTTTGTTGTTGGCATATAATGATTGCCAGTTGTAAGCCACCCTGAGTCCCCCTTTGAGGGTTGAGAAGGAAGGGATATTAATGTTCAAAATAAATCAATCAATCAATTGATGCCTCACATTACACATTTCTGAGCCCTCTGTGCATATCAATACTAATACATCCTTCTTTGGTCAAGAACGCAATGAATACTCTTCATTTCTGCTTCATATCCATGGTTATGTAACACCCAGAAATACAGGAGATATGACAGCCATGTAGTAAGTATTGCTAACAGTATAACCGCAGAACATTTGTAGTAATAGTTTCAGAGAAAATGGCACAAGTACATTCTTCAGAAGGACTACCACTTAAGTAGTCTAGATTTGCTACTTAGCTGAAGAGAGATAAGTATATAAGATCTCCTCATCTCACTTCATCTTAACCAGTCATCCGATTAGCCAAAGGAAGTCAGTTCATCTGGCAATTAAGTCTATCAAGTAAGAGATTTCAAGCTCCTTACCACTAGGGAGCTGGAAATCCCATCCTTGATTAACCAATAAAGACTTACAACAGGGGTCCTGTTTCTAATTGTCTCAGCTTTGCTTGTCGACAAGAGAGGAATGGCATTATCCACCTTGAACCCCTTCTTGGCTTTTCTTCGTGAACGAAGATTCACAAAGGACTCATCCCATGCTTTCTACAAGCGCATTGATGATTCGGAGGTTGAATGTGTCCTTCGAGCCTTTGCAATGGATTTTTCTGGTGGAGCGCAGCTTGCACAGAACTGGACTCACCCTTTAAACCAAAGGTTCATCTGCTGGGGCCTAGCAAGCTGGGACGGTGGCAGCGAGGTCCTCAGGTCGTAGGTTTGGTTCGAGTTTCCTACTCTAGATGGTTGAACGAGCACTATCTGCCCAGGTTTGAAATCAGAGTTTTCCTTCTCTTAGGATGGTTGCCAAAAGGCAAGAGAGCCCATCCTGCCCTTTGACACTCTTTGTCAGACCCTTCGGTTGTGACCCTATTGGTGGCTATTATGCCACTGCCAGCATAACTCACAACTTCATTAGGGTACGCAAGCCTCTCCCCCACAACAAGGGGGTGCCAACAGACAGGTTTGAACCCCAACTGCCTGCAAAATAGATTTCATTCATTCAAAGTTGCTGCTAGCTGATCAAGTGGGCTGGGGCTGCTGGCTGTTAAGATGGGATGTACCTTTGCAGGATTAGTGAATACAAAGCAGGAATTGTAGATTACATGTATACCTGCAATTTTAAATGCCAGCCAGAAATTGAAAGACTGGAACAGGGATGAAAACATATTGTTTTTATGGGCCTTTTCTACCTAGCATTGTCCCTTAGAAATGTGTTAGCCAGTGTTCAAGGATTTAAAACAGTGGTTGTCTCATGGGACAGAAAGATGGCAGTAGAGACTTAGAGGGGAAACATGCCATGCAACCTGGTGTATACCCCCTAAGCTTGTCAACTAACTTTGGCTGCAGTAGGGGCAACATACCGTCACCAGTCTTGAAGAAAATTCACCTGCATGTGCATCAGTCTTTGGCATATAAAATGTAGCAGGGTGATCAATGTAATCTTAAATTGTGAGCAGTTTTTGCAAATCTATTACAAGACAAGACTATAGTATGAAACAGCGCCATCCTGTTATAAATTTTAATATGAATGCAGCCCTCATTTAGAAGGGAAGTGTTCATTCTATACATTAACTCTTGATCCATCTAAAACCACAGGAAACCATGGCGCATGTAGAAAGGTATAAATAGACTTTAAAGGTAAGGTTGATTATATGGCACAGTGTTAGGGGCAGAGGGATAAAATGTTCCTTGGGGGAAAATGATCTCCCCCTTCCCCATGTTTTAGTTGTCAGTTTTGACAGAAATGATAAAAGCTAATTAAATTTGTGTTAATTTATTTTGTCTGATTTAGTGACTGCTTGTCACACAAATCCTTCAGTAAGTCAGACTTTGCTTTGCTATCACCCTTTCCACTTTTCTCCATCCCAAAATTCTATTAGGTAAACGCTGGGAAAGTGGACTTGTTTAACTCAAATAAACATGGGGAGCACTTAAGCTCAATCTACCTTGCACACTTCATTCACATGTGTCTGCTTGGGAGAGAAGTTAACTTGTTCAAGGTTTATAACACTCAAATTCTTAAGTCTTGTTTTTTACTTTCTAACTATTTCTTTTATAATGATGGCAGCATACAAATAGGATTGAGAAGACAGCTGGTGGTGGAGAAAGGAGGGAGAAAGTGAACGATTAGCATCAGGATTGATACCAGTAAGACTCTGAATTATAGCAATACACCTTTGCGTTTTTCTCTCTGGATATGTTTTTGTGGCAAATTCATGTAAATTCCAAAAGTTTCTTACAACCAGTGTTGTTTATGAAGAACAAGTTTTTATTTTTTTAATGAACCGATAGTAAAGCCAGCAAGTTCCACAGGTTTTAACAGAGCGCCTGCATAATGTAGTGCTTTGAGCATAGGAATTTGCTACAACATGCAGATAAGTCATGGGTAAAATTTAGCAGCATGTAACAAACAAATATTTTCTTCTCCTTTTAAAAATTCTTAGAAAGAGCCGCAGAAAAGTTTTGTTTATTTGAGAAATTACAGTGTGTATGTAAATTGCATTACTACTCTTAAAATGTCTACATTTATACAACTAATAAATAGAGAAAGAAATATAAATGAGGTAAAAAAAAAGGTATGCAGCCCGAAAAAAGGAAAGAACAATGAAAGCAGCCTGCCTCTCTTAGGGGCCCAGACATAAGGCAGTGCAAAAGGTAGAGGTGAAATACCCTTCTGACATGGCAGGGTATGGAAGCAACACCCCCATTTCATGATCTCTGGGGTGGTTCTCAGGCTGGATCTACAATGCCATATAATCCAGTTTATGAATCCAGGTTATCTGCTTTGAACTGAATTATATGGGTTTACACTGCCATATAATCCAGTTCAAATCAGATAATCTGGGACCAGATATAGAAAGATGATGGGAGGGAAAGGCAGCTGGTCAGCAATTGTCTCTCTGTCATCACCCTTCTCCATCTCATGAACCCAAATATTAGGGAGAACAGAGCCCAGCAAGCCAATGTTGGTATTATATCTATCTAACATTTACCCATGGATAAATTGATCAGGTTTTAGGCTAACATTTTAGATTAAAACTTCTTGAGTTACACATTTAATTGCATTCATGGCAATTAGAAGTATGTTGAAGTCTATATAGTGTAAAAGTCAGCATGGCTGGCTTTGAAATTTGGCTCTACTAAAAACCTCCTACCTCTTGTGATATCTCCTTAGTTTTAGTTTTATTAGTAACTTGATGAAGCTTATCTGTCAGACCAGCAGCCTGCGGCCAAATGATGATGATCTCTCAAAAACTCAAAAGCTCCATAGACTTTGATTCACAATACAAGTACAGAGAAGGCCTCCCTCCCAGCTACTGATCATTGTCCTCTTCCTGATTCAGCCTGTACACTAATCTCTGTACTTGGTGGTGTGTAGTAAAGATACAGTTTTTTGCTAGACCAAGACTCCCTAGAAGCTCCTAGAAGGGTGGGTTTCCTCTAACACACACAAAGTGATGGTCCATGGACTAATGACAATCCCACAGCCATCTGTGGTTCATTCATGAAAGCTTTTGGGAAAGAAGCAACTGTGGTCAATGGGCATAAATATTAGGGGGGTGTACAATTCCATTTGGCAATTCCAAATTTGGGTAAAGTCAGAGATCCATCTGCGAGATCACTGAAATTGACTGGGCAGAACCTAGATGTAAGCTCAGCTGGAAATGGATCACAACAGCCAGATCTTTCAGCTAATGAGGTCAATGGGGCTGAGTGGCATTCTACCTGAGGTGGAGGCTGTGGCATGTGCGTAGCCTCACAAATCAGGCAATGGTGGGCACCTGTTGGCAGCAGCTCTTCCTCTTCTCTCTTCCCCCACAGCCCAAAGTACCCTCCCCACAGCAGAGTGCACACTTGAGCCAAATAAGGCTGGAGAGAGAGAGAGAGAGAGAGAGAGAGAGAGAGAGAGAGAGAGAGAAACAAACAGAGAAACAGAGAAACAGAGAAACAGAGAAACAGAGAAACAGAGAGAAAGACAAGAAAGGCTTCCCTAGTCCTCTCCTCCAGAGAGATCCCACCAGAAACTCATTTTCTCAGCAGACTTTTGCACAGCACAGGCATTGAAGAAGCTTTTGTGCTACCTCCTGGGGCATGATGGGAGTTGAGGTTTCTCTCTGTGTCTGTTTCTCACATTTCTTTCTCAGCCAATCAGAGGCCTAGTTGACTGAGTCCATTTGACTCCCCTCTTGTGGCATGCTGGTTGGGACTTCAATTCCCAAAACCCAGTTTTTCCCAGTTTTTTAAATAAAAAAATTAAGTTAAATTGGGGGTGGCATTCATAACCTTTTGGAAAAGGAAAAATGATGTGCCTCTCCATGAATATCTGGAGACCACCTTTTAAAAACCACTAGTCAAGGAAAGGCATGACCTTTTCAACTCTTTGAAAAAGTGATGTTCATAAGATTCATGTAATGGCACACAGGTAACTCAGCTGTTAGACTGATAAACCATGTCTTTGAACTGCCAGGGACAAAGACATGCCACTGCACAAAAAAACCTATTTTTAGCTAGCAGAGTTTTGAAAATGTTTATTTGAGGTTAATGTTGAAATTGGAGTTGCAGTTGCCCAAAACTTATACTCTCCCTTGAAAATATGCACTCGGAGACAAAAAAAACCTCAAAGTCTTCTTTTAAAAGTAACATATCTTGTTTATTCACAAACGTTTTGTGATAATTCAGGATACAGACACATTTATAGAGTCCATTTATTTGGACTATGAACACAGGGTATCATTCTTAATCAATAGTTCATAGTCCAAAATCTTTAAATATACATCTTATGAAAGTCCAAAACTGTCTAATTGTACTCACTGCTTTTTAAAGCATACCTATAGTAAACTGTTCCTGCATATTTCCAAATGTAAACAGCTTCCAATGAAGTCCAAAAGTATACTGTATCTGGTTCCTCTGAGGTCTAAAGCGAACTGCTACTATTAAAGTCCAAAATCATACTGATAACAAAATGGAGTCTTGAGTCTGAACATGCTTAGTATAATCACATGTCTGTAGCCCCTCCCACACCAAAGAGATAAAGTCAAACTGGCAAATCAATCTCTCTCTGAGATATATATATGAAAATGACATGTTTTTTTCCTGAGTCACACCCCCCCTAATAAATTTGGAACTTGTCACTGGCACATCAAAAAGAGTTGCTGATCTCCCCAACATGAGATACCTTAGGAAATACAGCTCTAAAACCCAGTAGATTCTCTCTGGGCACTTTATGTGAGTGCAATGAGTATTTGGAGAAACTGAACAGAGTTACTCCATTTCTGGTTTCTACCTTGTTCTTTCTTGTCTTTCACTGGCCTATAGAGTGAACTGCAAATTGCAGCAGGATTAGAACACAAATGACCTTTGGACCTGCTGAAATCACCCACTTCTGGCTAACATAGGACAGTCTAGAAGTTCTTTAAAACAACATTAATCTGCATACCTTTATACTCAGTTTATAAAACACAAACATTCATTTTCCCTATGACAAAAAGTAGAGCTGTGTTCAAACAACTTAAGAATATGTTACATAATTTGTCATGAGACACATTGAGAACACGTCACCAGAAAGGGGAAAATATCTTAAAAGCCAAGAAATAAAATGTATAGAGACAAACCCTTCAGTCCAAAAGAGACAGCATTATTTGTAAATGTTTTCATGTTGTAATTCTTACAATAGAGGCATTTAAAGGTTGGGGGGGGGGAGGGGAAATCAAAAGAAAACCTTTAAACATGTGCCCAGAGGCCAAGACTGTAGTTTAACTGAATAACATTTTGTAAAGAATAAGAGTCAAGTGAGAGCATGTTTCATTGTTGTTGTTTTCAGGTTCATTGAGCTGTATGTCATTTCCATCACTCTGTGCTCTCGGCCATATGGCCTTAAGCCATTATCCCTGGAAACTACCAGCACAAGAAAATGAAAGCAATAAATAAACAGATGACCTGTCAGTTTTGACCCCACTTTCTCACAAATACCTTGTGTAGTGCAGCAGGCAGGCCTGGTCTTATTTATAAACAACTTAACATTAGATTAAGGCAAATCAAGGATTTGGTTTTGAGGGTGTTTCGTTCACTGGAGTATTAGAGTGCCATGTTTTTCAAGAAAGTCCTTTTATTTACAGGATTCTCCCATCTCATTGTCTAAAATCATTTTCTCTCTCTCTCTCTCTCTCTCTCTCTCTCTCTCTCTCTCTCTCTCTCTCTCTTTGGATTCCAGCTTCCCCCAATTTGTATATGTACTCCTCATGCTGGCTGGGAAAATTGGGAAGCTGTTAGTGCAAACAAGTATTTTCCCATCTTAAATTACTCCAGTGTTTAACTATAATTGATAGACCTTGTCCCTCTAATGCTATGGTCCAGCTTGGCTAATTCATACTTTAGTTTCTCTTGGTAGTTCCACTTGACTGTTCAATCTTGTTTTGACAACAACAATACAAAATGAAGGCATGATTTCATTCTGCTTTAAGAAGAATAAGGAAAGTTCCTTATACCTCATGAGTTGCTTCTGCAAAGTGGATCAATAAGGGGCTAGCTGCATAACTCTGCCATTTCAAAAGGATACTAGCATTTCTATGGGGTGTGGTTGCTCATTTTACATCAGAAGTGTTCCTTGAATCATAGGGTATAGCGATCCAAGATCCTGGAAACAACAGCACACTTATATTCCTGTTTTAAATAGTGAATTCCGTATGCTTCTATAAATCTGTATTGTTCTCCTGGCACATGTTCCTTTAAGCTAAATATTGCAGAAAAATCACACTCTGCAGAATGCACAAGTGTCCTTTTGAAAGATTTTTAAAAAAAGTGCACACACTGAGGTTGAAAAATAGAAATTTGAAAAATTACTGTTTTGACCAGTGCTCCTCAAAAGTCCCTCCCATATGGCTTCACTATATTAGGAACAAGACATAAAAGAAATGCAACAAATTAAGAGAAAACTTCAGAATAGCAAGTGCTAGGCATTACTCTGTCAACAGACAAATTTATCAGTTACAAACTTGGCTTCTCAGTCACCCCACACATAAACACACCACCCACGTCCAGGTGTCTTCTTTGTAAAGGTAACTCCTTCAATGTCATTTGAAAATTGTTGCAAAGTCAAACGCAGAACAAGGCATTGGGGGGGGACGACGTATGTGGAGCAACAACTTTTAAAATTTACTTCACTTACAGCTGGTTTCGTTTTGCAGAGTTAGCTCCTTTCATGATAAAATGCCTACAAAGCATCTAGTTCTGATCCAAATAAGATCTAAAGTGATTAGGACAACATTAGTTTCCAAAGTACAGTAGTAAAGTCAGTCATATTTAGTTATTTCCTATGTGCACCATTGGCCGTGATTCATTGGATTGGATACTACTAAATACAGGGCTTCTATTGTTCCTGCAGAGTCACCTATCCATTTCTTCAACCTCCTCTCCATGGTGATACCACTTTCTATCAACAAAAAAGAGGAAACACTGTTATTTAAATGATACTGGTCTTTGATCCACATCCAAGACCACAAATAGCTCCGGAAAAACTATGTTTAGAACAGGTTCGGGAGGCCAATGCTGATAAGCAAGTATCTGAATAATGGTCCCATTCTGCTTTCCCCAAGTTGTCTCACATTCCTCTGAGTTTTATTTTTGGAATGCATTGGGGAGGAAGAAACTGACATGCGAGGGGAGCATCCCAAACATCTTTGTTTGTTTACAGGAAAGTGCATGGGACGCAGCATGCTGGGATGCATTCTTTATGCATTATTATAGCCTTCTATGGCTGGGTAACAGAGCAACTGACAGCAGACTTTTTTTGCAGAGCAATGGCCTACAGAAAAAAGGTAAAGGCCATTGCTGCCATATTTTTATTTTTATGGTATTTAAAGCTCAGACCTGGATACAAAGTTATGTGCAGAAATGAAGCAGAAATGTGGAATGCTTAAAATCTCCCAACTCTTTCCAGGTTCCTTTTTACACACACACGCATGCACACACACACGCACACAATCTTTCAGACTGATCTTTGCCCTCTCTGCCATGGTCAAGACCTCCCAGCTTGCTGCCTGGTGGCCCCCAAAGGAAAGTGTGAAGATTAACAATCCCAAGGATGTATTTAATGAATAGCAACAAGGAATTAGTGACACAGTGTCACCTTTCATGGCCCTCCTTAACAAGCAAGCCGACACTTGCCTTTATTTTTGTTTGCACTGTTGAGTAAACTTGGAGGGACTTTGCAGGATTTATAATATCCCTCCTCTGATAAGCAGGTCTCCTTCATTTGAGTTGCTTTTACATAGGTTATCAATTCCTTTCCTATGCATTGCATGGATATAAAACTGCAATTTCCATCTCTCCCTTCCCTCCTTCCCTCCCTATTCTTCTGAAAAAAAAGAGGGGGTGGAGGGAAAATAGTATTTAGGAGAAAATATACCTTGGCACAGCTAAGGTCACAACATGTTCGATGCTGGCTGCCTTACTTTTTGCTATTTTCCAGCAACTGCCATCCACTCGATTAGTAGATTATTATATAACTTTTCACAGACATCTGAATCTCTGCACATACAATCTAAAATCCTAAACATTTTTACCATAGCATAACTATACATCAGCATGATCATACTATATGATGATTATATAGCAGCCAGCATAGTATGATGTTTTGAGCACTGGACTATAACATGGTCTCAATCCTCACTCAGTCACAGAAACCCACCTTGGGCAAAACACTCTCTCTGCCTCAGAGGAAGTAACCCTGCCCCCAGAACAAATCTTGGCAAGAAAACTCCATAATAGGTTCATCTTAAGGCAGTCATAAGTCCGAAAGCAATTATGTTTATATTGGGGCTGTGTAATACATTCCACAGCATTCAATCAGATCTTGACTTCATCCCATTGTTCAAGGGTCAATTGAATACACCAGAGACCTCACATACCCTTAAGAAAACCTAACTGCTTACACAACTATTTTTACATTAGTCATACTGATATCGTATCAACATATGAATACCTTTCTATCAATCTCTGTATGAACACATCCATACTGCATTACATATGAAAACTGTCACCAAGATAATATCTTTTAAGTAAGAATTCTGCCCTCAAATGAAATTGTCCTTTCCAACACTGATTTTCTATTGGAGAACCCTACACTAACATCTTTCCTAAATCGATCATGTAATTGATGGCAACCGAACCGAGCAGTTATCCCTATCTCTTCTCTCAATTTTAATTTCCATTTATCTTTTTCTTTAATTAAATTCTCCCTGTAGGTTCTTATTTCCTCATTAATATGTTGACCTAAGTACTATTTTCTTGAGAAGGGGAATTATACAAATATATCATAGAGTACAATTTAGAGGATAACCAAATAAAAATTGCTATGATTTCATGGGTTAAAGATTTAGGGGAAAATATTGATTTGGAGTTTTGAAAACATCTATGGAAAAGAGGATTAAAATTTCAATAGCTGGTTCCATCAGAGAAAACATGTGTAAAATGTTCTATAAAAGTTATTTAATGCCAGAGATAATAGCTAAAATGAATAAAACTCATTGAGGGGAATGCTAGAGGTGTAAGATGCAGAAAGACACCTTTTTCCACGTTTGGCGAACCTGTAGGATGACACAAGATGTTTGGAAGATGTGATTAAGAAACTAAACAAAATTATTACTAACAAGGTTAGCATCTTATATTTATTTACTGTATTATATACATAACATACATAAATTCTTTATTGATTAGTCAATTTTGAGCATATCAATCAATCAATCAAATTTTATTGCATTAGCCGCAAAGCCATATCAAATAGAGCAAACCATGTAGAAAAGATACATATCAAATCATACAGAACATACACATACATACAGGAAATGCCAATGTGAATACAAAACGTACCTAAATACCATCGTGCTAAACCCACTTCTACCCAGAAAAGATTAAAAATTAATTAATTACTTAGAATAAAAGTTGAGAGAGGACAAGAGTAAGTAAAACTATTAAACATATCCATATTAAATTACATTGATGGCAGTGATGTCAGAGCTCTCTGCTTTCATCTTCTCACGGATGGCCAGTGCTTTTTGCGTAAAAAGGGTCAGTTTTAAAACAGAATTTTTATCTGAACCCTGTAGGAGAATGTGCAATTTCTCCTTATTCTCTAGGTGAGTATAGTTCCCCAAAAGAGGCTCTAGATAATAAAGTCAAATCCTGTTGTAATAGGGGCCTTTTAATGTATTGTTATAAGTGTCTTATTTTAATTTACCACATAGAGTGCAATCAAGTCTTATCAAGCCTTGTTGTTTTGTTTGATATTGTGATATGGACTAAGGGCTAATCAATAAAATTACTACTACTAATAAGTTTAAGAAAAAAATCAACAATGTGTCTTTTAGGAATATTTAGGGAGATAATTAGTAAAGGGGATGAGGAAATTTATCAATATAGCTTTGTTTCAGCCAGATCTGAAAACAAAGATAGCGAAATCTTGGAAAGATTAAAAAAGAGCCATCTAAAAAGGATTGGAGAGAAAAGTTATTAGACTACATCCAAATAGCCAAGCTATCTGATGGTATCCAGGGAGGAAATAATGAAGAGTTCACCAAAATATGGAGGCTGGCATTTGAATATTTGGAAAGAAAAACAAATGTTAACTTTAAAGAAGTCACTAGGGGAATTTACTAAGAGAGTTGTAAAAGTAGGTTTTATTAGATATAGATTCATGGTGAGTAGTAACCGAAGTCAAATATGATAGGTTCGCGGGTGAGAGGAAGGAGGGAAAGGATTTGTTAGGATGTCGAAATATCTGTTTTTCTAATTAATGTAATTTTTGCTTTTGCTTATCACTTGTATACAATAAAATTAAAATTTGAACACAAAAGAAAGAAATGAAATTGTCCTTCAGTCCCCAAATTTCTAGCTTGCAAAGACAGAGAAAAAAATAATTCATCTCTATAATTCACGTATTTTGTGTTCATGTTTCTTTGGGAACTTAGCTTGTCCCCTTTCTATAGATGCTTAATGTTTCTGTTTAAGTTTCTGCAATGCTAATGCCTTAAAACAAATTTCATGGATTTCAGAATTGGGCACTCAATTGCTTTTACATTTGCACTTGCACACACAGATCCTTTAGTGTACAGATCAGTCATCTATCCACTGTTTGCCCATGTTGACTGCTGAATAGCAATATAAGGACATATCATCTGCTTATCTGATGGGTTCATGTTGCAACACAGAGAGCCTTAAAGCGCCATGCCCAGTATAGTTCAAAGTAAAGTTTATTCCAGGGTTGTCCAACTTCTACCGGACCTGTGGCCGGAATTCCAGTTACTGATGACCTGGGGGGCCGAAGGGTCTGCCTCCGCCCCCTCCCTGGCTCCACCCCAGCTCCGCCCCCTCCCCAGCTCCGCCCAGCTCCACCCAGCTCCGCCCCCTCACTGGCTCCACCTCTGCCCCACCCCCCCCCGGCTCCGCCCTCTCCCCGCCTTGGAGGTGTCTGTGGAGGACACCAGGGCTTTGACTTGGAGATAGAGATGAACACCAAAATCCCAGTCTCAAGTCCCAGTCTCTGCTTTGAACTGGATTATATTGCAGTGTGGACTCAGGGCCCTTCACACAGCCATATAACTCAGAATATCCAGGCAGGAAACCCCACAAAACCTGCTTTGAACTGGATTATATTGCAGTGTGGACTTAGGGCCCTTCCACACAGCCATATAACCCAGAATACCTGCTTTGAACTGGATTATCGGAGTCCACACTCATATAATCTGGTTTAAAGCAAATAACATGGGATTTTATTCAGATGTGTGGAAAGGAAGTCAAATAAGAAGCCAGGGCCCTTCCACACAGGCCTATAACCCTGAATGATAAGGCATAATATTCATTCTGCCTCTGCTAATAATAATAACAACAACAACAACAACAGGTTTCTGGACTAAGAGACCTCCAAGGGCCATCCAGGGCCATCCAGTCCAATCTCCTTCTGCCATAAGGGGAAAACACAATCAAAGCATTCCTCACAGATGACCATTCAGCCTCTGATGATGATGATGATGATGATGATAATAATTACAATGGGTTCCTAGAATAGGAGACCTCCAAGGGCCATCCAGTCCAACCTCCTTCTGCCATAAGGGGAAAACACAATCAAAGCATTCCTCCCAGATGGCCATTCAGCCTCTGATGATGATGATGATAATAATAATAATAATAATTACAATGGGTTCCTAGAATAGGAGACCTCCAAGGGCCATCCAGTCCAACCTCCTTCTGCCATAAGGGGAAAACACAATCAAAGCATTCCTCAGCCATGTTGAATCAAACCTAAACTCTCATGAGAGCAACAGAAAGTACTGAACCTTGAGTTTGGGAGTTGTAGTTCTCCTCCATCCAGAGAGCACTGTGGACTCAAATAATGATGGATCAGGACCAAACTTGGCACAAAGCCTCAGAAGAGGAGGAAGCCGGAAAGGGAATGGATGAGCCCCCCCCTGCTCCGAATTCGGCCCCACCCCTTTTCCGCTCTGGCCACACCCCCTCTCACTCGTGCATTCTCTCTCTCCTTCCCTCTTTCCTTCAGGTGGTGGAAGGGGGAAGGAATGAAAGGGGGAAAGAGAGAAAGAAGGAGGGAGGGAGAGAGAGGGAGGAGGGAGGGAAGTAGGAGGAGGAGGAAGAGAGCCTGCTCCTCCTCCCTGCCCCGCCCCTCACCCCCCCGCCTCGAAAAATAAAATAAAAAATATTCTGAAAAATATTCCAAAAAATATTCCAAAAAAATATTTTAATTTTTTTTTAAAAAAATCTTAAAAAGCAGATATCTTGCAGGAGGGTAGGGGGCCATGGGGAAGGGGCTGGGGGGCTGTATACGGCCCTGGGGCTGCCAGTTGGACAGCCCTGGTTTATTCAAAAACACAAAAGATGGCCAAACTGACCCAAAAACACTTAAACTTCAGTGTGAGGGTAAAAACAACATAAAATAATGACCAAACTGGTCCAAAAACAGTCCTTAACACAAAACCCGGATTACCTCTCCTTTAAACCCACATTAAACTCCAAAACAACAAAGGAAAAGGCACACAATGATAAACACAGCAATGACATCATCAAATGGGAGAAGGCAAAGAGCAAAGAGACATCAGCGCAATCCGGAGGTCGAAATAGGAAGGCAGCAACAGCATGTACAAAGCCAGTCCGGAGTCAAGACAAGGAGAAAGCAACAGTGTGGTCAAAACCAATCCAGCGTCAGGGCGAGAGGAAGCAGCAGCGACAATAAGCCAATCTGGGTCAAAACGAGGAGAAAACAACAGCATTGATAATCTGATCCAACGTGAGGGGACAAGCAGGCAGCAGCAACTAACACACAGGGAGTAAACATTGTGTAACTAAAAGGACACAATATGCGGAACCTAGCCGATACAATACTTAAGTCCACGGAGGTAGAGCAGGATCCAAACTCACGTGCAATATTCAGGCCGCAGGAACACAGCACACAAAGGCAGGACACTGACACCCAGCAACACCTTGCCAACTGCAAGGAACCCCCAAATTCCAAGCCTCTCTTTATTCACAAATCTTCATCAGAGTTTGAATGAGCCAACACCCCATCATTAGCCCTTTCAGTTGCCCTTGCAGCTTCATGTGCAGTTCTTTGTCTTTCCTGCCAAGCCCTCCTTCTCCTGCCATGACTTAGCTCACCTCAAGATGAATTCTGATCATCCGAACTCCAATTCCCATCCCCAGTAAACCCCACAAATGTATCGTTACTTGTTGGTTCTCCACAAACATCACACACTTCCTGCACTTTAGTCCAGTCCATATTGCTAGACACATCTTCTGAATCCCCATTTTATTTATTTATTTATTTATTTATTTATTTATTTACTTTATTTATATTCCGCTCTTCTCACCCTGAAGGGGACTCAGAGCGGATTACAGGTACACATACTTAGCAGACAATCCCTGCCGTTTCCACATACACAACATATAGACGAACAGAGGCAAACTCTGACCACCAGGGGGAGCTGATGCACTCCTCATCTCTCAGTGTTCCCAGCATCCCTTGTTGTTCCTTCCGCATTCCTCAGGGTTCCTGGAGTTCTTTAATGGCCTCATAATTCAGTCAAAATTTGCCTCCCCACTTAATGTGGTACCTTTATCTCCTACTTGACAGATGCAACTGTCTTTCAGGCTGCAAAGGTCGACAGCAGGCTACACTTAAAAGTTGAGCACCCACCTTGACCCGGGAAGGCCTACTGATCAGAGAGATCTTATGTAGCTGACACTTAGCCAGCTGCGCCACATTCCCGGTGCTACTTCCCATCCCCACTTCCCATAGATGGCTCAGGATTTCCCTGGGTACTGGTTGTGGGGGGTCGGGAGCAGGTCAGGGTTTTGCCCTCCCTTCTGCTCGAGATCCCCGTGTACAACTGGTGGGCCACTGTGTGATACAGAATGCTGGACTAGATGGGCTGAGGTCCGATTCAGCATGGCTCTTCTTACAGTATGTTCTTATGTTCTTATGTTCTCATCATGCTCAGACCCATCATCCCCAGAGAAACCCTCAAAGGAATCAACATCAGTAGGTTCACTAAGTATCTGCCGGATTCTTTTCCTTTCCCCATCTGACACTTGCTCATGAGTAACCCATTTTGCCCTTCTTGCTTCAATCTCCATGCTTTTTCAGCATCATTCAAGGACTCATATACAACAGTTCATCTCATTCGAATGGTAAAGTTCACATGATCTTCAGAAGTATCTCTCTAGGGTGCTGCTTTCCAGTTTTTAATCAGCTACCTTGGGTAGGCCTATTAAAAACTGGAACATATTTACTGCTCCATAGGCATGAGAATCTCCACGTGCCATTGTCCTTTAGATAGTCAACATCTTTTATCCCAAACTTCCTCTCCAAGGTAGTTGCGATGAGTGAAACTTAACCCTCTTTGGTTTTTCTTCAGAAAAAGAATTGAATAAAAATGAAGTAGGTAAGGTTTTTTAATTGTTTTTAACAATAAACCTCACACACTGTTGACTGATACATGCAAATAATTTTTTGAACTTGGGTTGGTTGTTTGTGATATTTTAAAACAAGGTTTTCACTCTTGCATAAAGAATTGCAAATGTCTTATTCAAGAATAAAAGTAGTTTAAAACAATGTAACATCTTAAGAAAATTTCATAGCATGACTGAAGAAACTTGCAAATTTAGTTCTGAGAATTATTTGAAGTTGAATATTTGCACAACGTGTCTGATTTACACATGGAGATAAGCCAGAAAACTGTTGAAATCCTGGCTTATCAACTGCAAACAATGTTTGTCCATGTGGGCCAGTCATGCTGTGATTTATTGATCCATCTAAACACATCAGGTCAAAGAAAGATATCTAAGTATATTTCATTGTTATTTTCTCTGGATTGCTGGAAAAGGGAGGTGATAAATCAGAGTTGGAACTTTTAAATCGGCAGATAACGTGAAAACCTGCATGCCACACATTCTGTTTTGAACAACCCTTATATTTTTATTTTGATAATCATTGTGGTATTGCTAAAATTACTTTTTCTGTTGTTTCTTTATTCTAGGGCAGTGTGTGTGTGTGTGTGTGTGTGTGTGTGTGTGAGAGAGAGAGAGAGAGAGAGAGAGAGAGAGAGAGAGAGAGAGAGAGAGAGAGAGAGACTTATGGTGGCCCCATAAATTTAATTGGGTTTTCTCAGGCAAATAATATCCAGAAATTATTGTGTCTGTTCCTACCTCTCAAATCTAACCTATATCTGGTATTCATTGGTGGTTTCCCATTGAAGATCTAACCAGGTCTGAGATAGGATCTGGTGCATTTAGGGTATTTTGCCCTGTTCAACATAAATTGATGTGGTGGTGGTGGTGGTGGTGGTGGTTGTGTGTGAAGAGGAAATCCAACGTATCTACCAGACCTGAAAGTTACCTTTAATCAAAGCTTCCAGGAACAACTGAACTCAATATTTGTTGAATTACATTATCTGCAATGACTAGAGAAATCTGGGAGTTGAAGTTAAACAAGTAACTTCCACAGATTTTGTTTGTATTAGACAATATCAGGGTATATATCTATATGGCTATTTTTTATCCATCTTTTTATTTTAAAAGTATTGTTATTTAGATATTGTTTGCAAATTCTAATACTCTAGCTTGTTTTACAGTGTGATTTCTCTTATTACGGATCGGGGTATAGGGTGGTAACCTGTGCTTGACGGGGTTGCACTCCCCCTGAAGTCACAGGTCCGCAGCTTAGGTGTCCTCCTAGACTCATTGCTAATGCTTGAAGCCCAAGCGTAGGTGGTGGCTGGGAGGGCCTTCACACAACTAAAACTCGTGCGCCAGCTGCAACCGTACCTTGTGAAGTTGGATCTGGCCATGGTGGTCCATGCCTTAGTAAACTCCAGATTGGATTACTGCAATACACTCTACATGGGGCTGCCCTTGAAGATGGCGCGGAAGTTTCAATTGGTCCAACGGGCGGCAGCTAGATTGCTAACTAGAGCGACTTACAGGGAGCGGTCAACCCCCCCCCCCCCTGTTTAAGGAGCTCCATTGGCTGCCGTTCATCTTCCAGTTCCAATTCAAGGCGCAGATTCTTACCTACAAAGTCCTGAACGGTTTGGGATCTGCCTACCTGCGTGACTCCATTTCTGTTTATGAACCCACACAATCTCTTTGATCATCTGGAGAGGCCCTGCTCTTGCTCCTGCCCCCTTTGCAGGCATAATTGGTGGGGACGAGGGAGAGGGCCTTCTCTATGGTGGCCCCCCAACTCTGGAACTCACTCCCTAAAGATATCAGACAAGCCCCCACTTTGGCGATCTTTAGGAGAAGCATGAAAATGTGGCTGTTCCAATGTGCCTTCCCTGAATAAAGGAAATAATTGTCCGATCTGATTAACCTCTCTCTATATGTCCTCTGAAGCACTTTATCTACTTGTTGGATTGATCTCCCTATACCACTCTCTAAAAACCCCATGTCTAGACATACCCTACTCTGTACACACCCATTGGGTTTTTTTTAAAAAAATTACATTTGGCCCTGCCATAGTGTTTTTAAATCTCTTCTTTGTTATTGCTTTATGTTTATTTATATTATTTATATTGTTTTTTCTTGCTTGTTTTGTTGATGCATTTGTATTTTGTATTTGATGGGCTTGGCCTCATGTAAGCTGCCCCGGGTCCCTTCGGGGAGATGGTGGCAGGGCATAAATAAAGTTTTATTATTATTATTATTATTTATAAGTGTAGCCAGCAGTCCTCTTTTCGGGGGCAGACAGTGAATATCTGGATATCTTTCAGAAGAGCCTCCAGAGGACACATTACCAAACTCATTGGAAACAGCAGTATGCCAATCATAATATTCAACCTAAATGTCAGGAACAGACTTAGCTGTACATGTGAGCTGAGCAAATGTCTTGGTGCCAATTAAGAGAGTCTTTTAAGGGCTGGATTTCTGGATTTGGCAGGTTTAGGTCTGAGGCTACCTGTGATAAGGTCAGATTCAAGTGAGCCTTTACTAAGAAAAGGAGGGTCTACTGCCAGGCTCCTTGGCAGATTGTTGATAAAAGCTGGAAGCATTCAGCTGCTTTGCTTGTCTGGTATGTGCCAGACTTTTTGGCCTCGTTGTTTTCTTATGCATCCCACTCATAACACACCTTTTAAAAAAGCAATTAGGTAAACAGGGCAAACAAGCAAAACTCTCCATCCCCATCACCACCTCTGGGCTAGCTTGAATAGGCCTTACAGATCTTGTTTATTCTGCTGTATGCGTGCCAAGAGACGAGGTAAGGCAGGCCTTGCCAGCTCATTGCCAGCCTTGCTTCAAAATCACTTTTCTATAATGGAAGGAAGGGGAGAACGACAGATACCTTCACGTAGTTACCTAGGACGACTGAAAGTAAATCTCCAAAAAATATGCACATGTATACGGGCCATTTGAGAACAATATATGAAGGACACGCCTTTCTTCTTCTCATACCAGGGGCAGGAACTATCATTTGAAGAGGCTGAGGAAAATTATTTAAACCAGACAGCACTGCTTTTTGGTTTTCTTCAGAGGTTTTAGTTTTCTTAGCCCATGTGCCTTCTCAATGAGATTCCTGAGGCTTAGTATCTTAGTTCCAGAGATGAAACCTAGCACTAATGCCCAGTATTTGGAAAATAGCATTCCGTCAGGCATAAGAAAGCATGTGTAGACACTCCATAAACCATCTTCTTCGAGATGGGTCAGAAAGTAGGCATGGAAGGCTGCACATATTGGAAAATTAATAGAGAAACACATTGTGCCCACCTGTGGGAGCCGCATGCATTTGTGGGCATCAGCATATTGCAGGTGGTTAAAAGTTGTGTTTAAATAGTCAGATGTCCTCGAAGGGAACAATAATCACACACATACTAATAAATCTGCAATGAAAAGGACACATATATTAAACAAGCAAAATGACTTTACCTACATCATCTGTAAATACTAGGATTTACTTGTGTGGTGCTCAATCCTATATTTAAAGTGACACATGATGATGGACTTAGGAACATGTTTACAGATTGCCCTCCATATCTACAGATTCTGCATCTACACTTTCAACCATGCATGGCTTGAATTAAAATTAAAATTGAATTAATTTAAATTTTAAAAAGTGAAGCTTGATTTGCCATTTTATATGAGGAACATAATAATACTACACCATTAAAAGAAATTTTAAAATAATGGGATTTTAGCATCCACACATTTTGATATCTACTAGAAGATTCTGGATCCAAATTCCTGTAGATACCAAGTCTGTTGAATCTTCAAAACCAGGGTCCTCAAACTAAGGCTCAGGGGTTAGATACAGCCCTCAAAGGTCATTTACCCGGTCCTTGCTCAGGGTCAACCTAAGTCTGAAATGACTTGAAAGCACACCACCACCACCACCACAACAACAACCCTATCTCATCAGCCAAAAGCAGTCCCACGCTTCCCATTGAAATACTAATAAGTTTATATTTGTTAAAATTGGTCTTCATTTTGATTATTGTATTGGTTTAAGTGTTTTATTGCACTACAAATAAGATATGTGCAGTGTACATAGGAATTCATGTTTTTTTCAAATTATAATCTGGCCCTCCAATCGCTTGAGGGACTGTGACCTGCCCCTCTGTTTAAAATGTTTGAGGACCCCTGATCTTATTCTTTGTCACAATACACTTAAAAATCACCTTTATTCCCATTTTACAGATGTAAAAGTTTAGTATGCACATTTTAAAAAGTAACTTGAAACTATCAGATTTTTAAAATCAACAATGGATTTTGTTGATGGCAGGGACAAATATATAACACACACACCCTGCCGCGCCCCCCCCAAACCTTAAGCATAATGCATATTTTATACACACATAAAGAGCTGGTTGCTGATTTAAAGCAAAGCTGATTTAAACTTAATTATGAAAATGTCCTAACAGAAACTGAAGCACTAGAAGCTGACCTGCTCTTCACCTCCCAGATAAATCTGGAGATTGGAACTAAGCTAAACCCTGGCTCTTTCCTTTTTAAAATATTCTAAATGTGCATATGGAATTTAAGTATTAAACAGACATGGCCACTGTTTTTTTTAAACACACACATGCGCGCGCAGACACACAATCTGTTTTTATATTTACCAAAACTGCTCAGAAAGGTGATGCACAAACTTCGTGTAGAGAATGTCTGGATCAAAGGGGGTTACTTCACTTTTATTCTGGTGTAACAAATAAACATTGCCTGGATTTGCAAGATCTTTACTGGGATTGATGCTTGGACTTGCTACATCTTTATAGACTGAAGGAGAATCACTGCTCTTTCTCTGGTATACATAAAATGTATTATATCTCTGTAAAAGGAGAAAACGGCTGTGTGATCTACATTTTGGAGTAATGAATGCGAGGGGAAATTCTGTTTTTGCTGGTGTCTACCCCCTCATCCCATATGCCAAATAGTGTCAGATTTTACTTAGCTAATCCCCTTGCTAGTGGTGAAAATCTTATCAGTATTTTTATTTCATCTGGGCTCCTGTAAATATGAGGTTGCCTTATCGCCACTGGCTAGCCTAGATTTACAGCTGCCAGAAACTTTGTATACATTAACATAATAAACATATGATGTTTAAGAAATGGAATGCAGCCTATTTTTTTTTACATGGTTTCCATCAATATTCATTCAACATCATTCTTATGTGGTATGGACCACTGTGGAAGAATTTTGTTGTTGAAACCCAAAAATTGAAATAGGTTTGCAGAAATGATGACTGTTATATGGGGAGGGAAGATATAGTTTTAAAAGACTGAAAAAAGATAAAGATAAAACACAAAATGAGCAGAAAAGATCTTGGCTAAGGATAAATAATGAACAACTTTTAACAGTGTGTTGCTGAAGGCTTTCATGGCCTGAATCACTGGATTGCTGTTCCAGAAGCATTCTCTCCTGGCATTTCACCCACCTTCAACAGGATTTAATGGGTTCATATTATTCCCTAACACAGGCATGGGCAAACTAAGGCCTGGGGGCCATATGCGGCCCCCTGGGAACTTACCTCAGGCACTCCTCATTTTCCCTGTCCTCTTGGCAGAAGGGCACAGTGGCCCACCACATCCTTATGGCAAAAAGATGGGGGAGGAAGGCACATAGCAGCTGAAAGCCCTCTAGAGTGCTCTCAGACACCATGGGTCTTGACCCCCTCTTGGCATAATGACAGTGTGAATTAAAAGTGAAAGAAAAGCAATGATTTATATAAGTGTAGTGCAATTAGTAATGAGTCACTTTTGGATAGACTCAACCTCTATGTGATCTACTGAAATGTTTGCAACCCTGTCTCAATTACAGGTTCTAGAGTAGTGGTTCCCAACCTGTGGTCCGTGGACCACCAGTGGTCCACAAGAATTAAAATATGGTCCGCAGCTTCATGAAACCCTCTTATAGTGCCGAGACCTATTAAATATGGTTTTCTGTTGGTGAGCAAATTTACTACTGGATGGCATATCTTCTTTGTCAGTAACTAGAGCTGATGTGTTCTATCCAATGCCATTTTCTGAATCAGCATGCCAAATAACCAAACCAAATCTAAAGTTCACCGAAAACTGATTTGTAACCCTTTTGGTACTAATGATGTAGAGTGGTTCCTAGTCAAAGTGGTCCCTACTCAATGTGGTCCCTGATTTTTTTTTAAGGCTGGGCACCAGTGGTTTAGAGGCATTCTCCAGTGCAGACTTTAAGGTGTTTTTTTTGTAGAAACATGTCAATTTTTTAAAAAATTACAGTCCAAAATGCTACATTGTCACAGTAAGTTTCTTACAGACATTGGTGAAAGTAATACAAATTTGGGCCCCCCAACCCTGCTTTAGTATTTTTATATTTCCTTTCAAAATTATAGTTAAATTTTGAAGTTTCCCCATATTTATAATGACTAAAAAATCTATATTCAAAAATCTAAATTGCCTCATACCTCATGCACACACATATCTGATGCTTCCTTGAAAGCTCTGAACTGAATTTACATCTTTAGCTTGAGGACAGAATATGTCTCTCATTAAACATGTAAAACAAAACAGATGAGATGGATTTCCTTTCATTTGCATAAGTGTGTATAATAACAAAGGATAAACCAAGAAAACTTGCCAGAGGTTGTGTTTGGTTGATGCCTCCTTTGTAGTACAGAACATCAGCTCTAATTGTTTGCCTTGCCACCAGGCACAAAAACCCAATTCTCTGTTCTTAATGGCTCCTTTCTGCGAAGGATGAATCGTGCTGTGATGGAAAATGAAAGTTCTCCACATTCACAGAGTTGCCTAGACACAGGAACAAGGATAATGGTGGTGGAGAAGATTATGCGTGGCGAACAGTGTTTTTATCCTTGACGTTCTTCAGAAGTGACATGCATTAAGAATTTATGGCGCAAAAGGCACAATCACCGTTTCCATTATTTACCAGAGGAAAACCAAAAGGGCTGTAGGCACATTATGCCCCATTTTTATTTCCCCCCACAATTGCATTGCAGATGTTACATATTTTGGTCAAGATGTAATGCAATACAATAGTACCCTTAATTCCCTCTTTCTCCACTCCCCCTTCGTATCTATGTTGATTTCCTGTGCTACCCAAAACAAGACCTTCTGGTTAATTGTTGTTTCTAAATCATATTTAGGTGAGTTTTTCCTGGGTCAATTTTATTCAAAACCCTCTGTTCATAGTTGTGTCTGTTTTAGTTCTTCTTTAGAAAATTGTTCCCTGTTTCTTTTGTAGCTGTTTTGGATTTCCCCCTGAGTATCACTACCAAGTTATCCATTTCTGCCAGATTAAAAACTTTTGTAATCTAGTCTTCTGCTGTTGGTATTCATGTGTTTTTCCAGTTGTTTGCATATAACCTTCTCTCCCCAATTATCAATATGTTTGATTTTAAAGAGACACCATGCCTCCATTGAAATTCACTAGCAACAGGGTATGATGGGCATATGTACTTTCATGTTGCCAATCATATACACTTTGCTATTATTATTATTTTTATTATTCATGTTGCCTGCCCTACAATAAACAGATTGCTATTGTTGTTATTGTTATTGATATTCATGTTGTTGCCCCGAGGAGGAGGATTTCAAAGATTGCAATACATTCATGTGAATCTTTATTGGCTTGAAAGCTTTCATATGTTAACAAAAGGTTTCCTAAATCAATGTTGTTGGCTGGAACACAGCTAATATAGTCTGGGTTCAAATCCAAGGAGTTTTGAACCTACCATAGAAGGTTCTTGTGAGGAATTAAGGGAAGAGAAAATACTTTGCTGAAATGGTAGTATGTAAATATAGCAAACCATGATGATGCAAATCCTGCATGAATATGGTCGTCCCATGAAAACTCTGTCATAGGTTTACTTTGAGGTCTTCATAACTCAGAAACAACTTGAAGGCAACAACAACAATTTATCTTCTAGCGTTCCAAAATATATTTAGGGAAGCATAATTACTGCACATGATGAATAATGACCTTTATTTTAATCACATTGGTTAAAAATGTGATTATTTCAAGACAGTTTTTCACTTAGTAAAGTTTTATCAGTCTAGCCTATCTAATAACACTGCCTTTATATGTGTGGTTGGAATTGTATCGATAGAGTATTTGCTGAAACAAACCATAAGTGGTTTTGCAATCTAAAATACATTTAGATCATATGCAAAAATGATGAGCCTTCCTTCAAATTTTAGTTCATCTGGATAAAGACTTTGGTAAATCCCATAACTGTCATAGGTGCATTTGGTGAGAATATGAGGGCCTTCTTGGTGGCTGTAGTACTCAGAAACACCCACATGAGGCTGGTCACTTCTCCATTTTTCATCCACCAGTAGTGGATTAATTGGTTTATTAAATATGGTATGTCTTTAATACTTTTGTCCTTAATACCTTTGTCCTCATTTTTATGTTTTAAATACTTATTAAAAGTTTTAGGTTAATGCTCTATTAATGGTATAGTAAGACTCTTATAATCATGGAATCCATACCTATGGGATTACTTACTTGAGCCTGGGGAGGAAATGGTCTCGGTAGGAATTTGACAAGTCTTCTGGACAATTCTATGGCATTCTTCCCCCAAAGTTTACCATAGAACCAACCAAATTCCTAGAGATCATACCTCTCTAGCAATCTCAAAGTCCTCTAATGCAACTCTGTAGTATATACATATCTGAATTAAGGTAATTTAATTCTAGTCATATTCATGATTTTACATAATCGTGAAATAGTCAGAATGAATATTCCCCAGATACAGACATTTTACTCTATAGCTTATTTAGTTGCCTTTTTGTACTATTTTGATTGGTTTTTTAAAAAAAAAACCCTTCGTTTTTTAATTTGTTTGGTGAGCCATTTGGTATCTGGAATTGAAATAAAGACAGCACATAAATAAAATTATAAAGAAACAAGTAAATAATCCTAAATTATGGTGGGTTATTTTCTTTCTCCTATCCATGTATATCTGTGTGATCTGGAAAGGATCCATGGAAAGTTAACTCATTTTAGATTTTTGGTTGAAACATTAATCAAGGAAGGGCCAGTGGGTCTTTCCTTGTGTTCCCAAAACACATTCAGGGATGCACTTACACTTTTTGGTGCCTAAGCAATTAGAATAGGCAGCTGTAATTTCAAAGGATATTTATTCATACTGTTTTTCCATTTTAAAAAAGTTTATTTTGGAAAAATGTGGCATGGCCGACTAATCAGATTCAGACATGTGTTTATATCACCAAGGGCTAAGGATGCTAACTCAGATGACAATTGCCTGTATTCTGGATCAGAATAGTTTGTCCTATATAATAGAGGTATGTGAAATGGCAGAAATCTGTTTCAGTTTTGTTTTAAATTTCATATCTCCCTCCCACATCCATTTCCTTTTGGGAATATTCAGGAAGATTTGGGGGGGGGGGGCTGATTCATAATTTGAAATCCGGACCTTGGTTAAGATCTGGTTCATTAGTGTTGCACCTCAGATCGCGGCAGTCCCCCCCCCCTAGATCACACACACCAAGCAGATGCTATAAATGTACTTTTATTTAGAATAAGAAATAGTCCAAAGGTAGAAAGATGCAAGGCAATTCAATTCCAAGGCAAAAGGCAATTCAAAATAGTTCCAAAACGGTAGTAGAGAAAGCTGGCATAAATCCCAAAGTTGCTAAGGCAAAGCAAACTGCTCCTGCGGTAGACAAGAAATTGAAACCCAGGACCCAAGTCCTTCCAAGCTGAACGTAGCTTCAGGTCTGACTAGAATGACCTGGGCACAATCTAATAAAGAGAACTAACTTCTATGTAACCAACGCACCCCCTTCCTCAAACTCCAATCTCTCCGGGAGGATCTGATGCTAGCCCTCTTCGGCGTCGAGTATTTATGTCACAGCGGATAGGCAACAGAAATATAGAAGTTTAATTCCCCATCGGCCCAAAAACTCCAGTCTCTGTTCGAGTGAATAATGAAACTCTCATTCAATTCACAAGGTAAATATATAACTTTGTATTGAATTGTATTTAACAATAACTGGCAAAACATCGAAAAACAACAGCCATCACAGCTACCTTTCTAAACATCCTTTCCTCACAGATATCAAATCCCAACTGACAAATCCCAACTGTCACTTTGTAACGGAAATTCCTCAAGGTTCCATTTAGCAGTCTTGAGACAGCGCCATCTGGTGTCAAACATGTCACACTGTAGGTCATCTCTAACTGCGAAAATATATCTTGTGCTGACTCATGAATTGCTATTCAAAATGCAATAATCTGACTCTCCTCCTTCATGAGCAACACAAGTACACACATTACTTATAATAACAATATCTTCTTACAAAATACATTTAATTTACAATTAGTCAATGCTTTTGTAAACATATCAGCCATATTCTCATCTGACTGGACATACACAGGATTAATAAAACCATCCTGTACTAACTTTCTAACATTTTGGTACCTTACCCCAATATATTTTGTTCTCTGCTTTAATCCTTCAGCATTTGATATTGCTATACAAGATTGAGAATCAGTAAATAAAGATATCTTATCTTCAAAACTTTGGAACTCGTTTACTAGAGCCTTTATCCACTCTAGTTCTGTACAACAGTCAGACAAAGCAGAAAATTCGGCTTCTGCCGTGGATAAACAAACGTGTGACTGTTTACGAGATTTCCATGTCACTTGTATCCCACTAAAACTAATTAGATACCCGGAACATGACAAGTTTTGTTCGTTGTCACCAAAACTTGCGTCTGCAAACCCCTTCATACCGCTTTCTTTTGGACAATTTTTAGCTTTTTGTCACATGTTCCTTTCAAATATCTTAACACTCGTTTTACAGCTTGCCAATCAGTCAACGTTGGTTCATTCACTCTCCTGCTTAGTACATTAGTGGCATAGGCGATGTCAGGCCTAGTCCAATTTGCCAAATACAAGAGGCTCCCAGCCACTGATCTATACAATGTTTGATTGTCAAACATTTCACCTCTATCAAGCTTTAAAAAATCTGGTACCATTGGAGTTGCTACTGTTTTACACAGAGTCAATCTTGTTCTCTCAAGTAACTCAAAAATTTTCTCTTTTGATCTAGACAAATATCTTTTTCAGTTCTAGTTACATTTACGCCTAAGTATTTCCGGACTTCTCTAAGATCTTTTACAGTCATACTTGAGTTTAGTCCCTTAAAAACTTGTTCCACATCCCTTTCGGATGGTGCTAGTACTAAGAGATCATCGACAAACACCAAAACAAATGTTTGCTTTTTTAGACTCTTTTCCTTTCTTATATAGACATGTATCTACACTGCTTCTTTCGAAGCTAAGACCCTTTAACTTTTCGTCTATACACTGGTTCCAGCATCTCGCTGCTTGTTTTAGCCCGTATAATGCTTTCCGTAGTCGATACACACCAGTTGGAGTATCTTTTTCAAAACCAGGTATTGCTCTCATATATACATTGTCAGTCAGCTCTGCGTTTAAATAAGCTGTGGCAATGTCAAAGTGCCTTATAACATACTTTCTTTGCACACCGATGCCTAAAGCAGTCCTAATTGTTTCAGGTCTAATCATTGGAGCATATACCTCATCATAATTTTGATTGTAAATTTGACCAAAACCTTGTGCAACCAATCTTGCTTTGTACAATAATGAACCATCAACTTGTGTTTTCCTTTTAAATACCCACTTGCAACCAATTACCTTTACATCTTTGGTTACATCTGCTTGTTCTAAAACATTTAAAGAATGAAGTGAATCAAATTCCTTCTTCATTGCTTTTACCCAACAATCACGTTCATTTTTCGGTCTACGCAATGCTTCAGCGTAAGAATTAGGATCTTTCCACTCTATACTTCCTATTTGCATGACTTGGTACTTGGCTGGTGGAATTCCTTTAGTGATACGTGTGGATCTCCTAGGAATCTCATCCTTAGTCTCCTCCACATCCCTAATCTCCTCTTGACAATGTCCATCAACCTCTGTTACAGATTTGGACACTAAGGCAGAGTTTGTGGCGCAAAAATCATGAAAATTACTTTCTTCAGATTGTTCCATGCTTTCTTCCACATTTGCCTCATCTAATACCTCTACAACTTCAGATTCATTCTTTACTCTAGAAACACTTGGGGTTATGAACACTTCAGTGTTCGCATGAATTCTATCCCAATGAGTATTATTTTTGAACTTTACAGATCTGGAGACTGTGATCTTCTTCCCTGGAGAAGAGCCATTCCAGAATCTATAGCCTTTCGTTCCACCTTCATATCCAAAAATTGCATCTTTACCCAATGCTGATCTCTTTTGTCTCTTTGCTGTATAGGAATTAAGACATTTGCATGCGCACCAAATACTTGAAAATGATCCACCTTTGGATGTCTTCCATAAAACAAATAGAATGGGATTTCATTTACACTTGAGGTCCATAACCTATTCAGCACGTAATTGGCAGTGTTAGCTGCTTCTGCCCAAAAACCTTTGGACATTTGTGCATCCTCAAGCATTGATTTTACCATGGTTTGAATTACACCTAAGCGACGCTCCGCAATTCCATTTTCTTTTGATACACACGGATTTGTTTTCCTATGCCAAATTCCTTTATCCTTAAAAAAATTCTTAAGTCTTTCATTCACAAATTCACCTCCTCTATCAGATTGAACTTGTTTAACAGTCAAATCAGGAAATTGGTTCTTCACAAAATTGTACCATTCAATAATTTTTTCATACACCTGAAATTTACCTTTCAGAGGGTAACGAAGCCAAATCGAGACCTATCATCTACTATTACTAGTAGAAATACATTCTCTCCAATACTCTTTGAAAAAGGTCCAGCTAGATCCATGTGCACTAACTGTAACTTAGTTGTTGCTCTATCACTCCTTTTGGCAACAGGATAAGCCTTTAACTTTGTTTTGTTACAGACAGCACACTCTAAATAATTTCTGCATTCTGGTATTTGAATGCCTACTAGCTGTGCAGTCTTTCTAATCATATTATAGTTCATGTGGCCAAACTTCCTGTGTAGCATATGCAGACATCTGTCACCATGCAGAGGTTTCCCTTCCAAACTCTGAATACTATTTGTAGACATTTTATTACTAGCATTCATTCTATAGAAACCATTTTGAAATTTTACTTCCTTATACATACCTGTATTTTTATTACTCATTTTACATAACTCCCCTTCAAACACAATGGATAAACCATGGTCTGCAAGTTGTTTCACCCCTAGAACATTGTGTTCTAGCTCAGGAAGTAAATAAACATTGTCTAACTTTAGACTAAGTTGACCAATTTCAACTTCTCCCTTTGTTAAAACCTTGCACCTTTGACCATTGGCTAGACTCACACAACTTTGCATAGAACCAGATAAAGGTTCCTTCTCTGCTAACAATTTACTATCCTTAACAAAACTCTTTGCACTCCCAGAGTCAATAATCCAGGGTACCTGAGGAATAAAATCATTGTTACATTGTAAACTCATCAACAGACAGCCTGAATCAGAGTCTTTTCTTGAATTGTTGATCTGTTCTTTCTTGCTCTGTGCTGATTCACTCTTCTTAAACTTGTTCTGATGACATTGTCTAGCTTTGTGTCCTCTTTTATTACAAATGTAACAGATGATGTCACACTGGATTGTCTCTTTCCTCTTCATATTGAAGCCTTTGTTGACTGTCTTCTCCGTTGAAAGTTGCTGGGCATTTCTTCTGTAACAAGCCCAGTTCTCCAATCTAGTCGAAACTAAGTCGAAGTTGATGTCCTCTTCTTTCACAGATTGCATGGAGTCAATGAATGAGTTGTAGCTCTGCCCCAAACTGCTTAGTAGAATTAAGCCTCTCTGATCTTCTGTAAAATTGGTGCCCCTTGCTGCTAAATCATTAAATAGGCACAGCATTTTACTCAAATGAGTCTCTCTGGCACAATCTTCCATTGACAGAAGCTTCAGTGAAAACAGTTCTCTGCTCAATAAAACTTTTGAGCCTCCAGTAGCCTGCTGATACAGCTTTTCAAGCCTTTTCCAACAGTCAGCGGCTGTTTCTTCCAGAGCTAAATATGTGAGGTTCCTATCGTCAACTGACAGGATGATGGTAGCCCTTGCCTTGCCATCTATCAACCTGTCTGCATCAGAAATAGGTCGATGTGTTAAGCAGGATAACAGCTCCTCCTTTGCCAAAACTGCTCGCACTTTGGTAGCCCATATTAAATAATTTGAGCTGCCTCTGAGTTTTTCTAAATGATGCTGTGTTCCAAATAATGCCAAAATTCACTTCAGCTTTTTTCTCTAACACTGAGATAAACAGCGACTTCTGCTGCAATTTGCAGTGTTATTCAAAAACTTTTTTATGAATTATGGGTTATGTAGTATCTCTGTGCCTCTGCAATTCTGGATTCTGTGTTCTGGGTTCTGGGATCTGGGCCCATAACCTCTTCGGCGTCAGTATTTATGTCACAGCGGATAGGCAACAGAAATATAGAAGTTTAATTCCCCATCGGCCCAAAAAAAACTCCAGTCTCTGTTCGAGTGAATAATGAAACTCTCATTCAATTCACAAGGTAAATATATAACTTTGTATTGAATTGTATTTAACAATAACTGGCAAAACATCGAAAAACAACAGCCATCACAGCTACCTTTCTAAACATCCTTTCCTCACAGAAATTCAATCCCAACTGACAAATCCCAACTGTCACTTTGTAACGGAAATTCCTCAAGGTTCCATTTAGCAGTCTTGAGACAGCGCCATCTGGTGTCAAACATGTCACACTGCAGGTCATCTCTAACTGCGAAAATATATCTTGTGCTGACTCATGAATTGCTATTCAAAATGCAATAATCTGACAAGCCCTCCTGTCAAATTCCTGATCATTAGCGGCCCCAGGTGCAGCGCTATCATGCTGGGAAACTCTGTCCTCCCTATCCTCGGAATGCTCGCCTGGCAAGGGAGTGGAGAAGTTCTCGTGGGAATCAAGGTCGCTGGGCCTCTCACTGTCTAATTCAGAACTAACTTCCATGGAGTCATCATTATCCCCATCTTCAGGCCCATACCCATTTAACCATTCATCACCCCAGGCTAATTCTTCATCTGCAGACCTGTATCCATCTGGCCACCCTTCAGCCTCGATCTGACCCTGGGCAGCTGGAACCCCCGGTGTCTGTCTATGACCACTAGGCTGGAACATCACAATTAGCGCCAATGGGGAAAACTGCAAGGCTCATCTTTCTGTCATTTTTATGGCTATCAGGATGAAACTTGCCACACTTGTAGAACACATTTACAATAGTAATCCTGCCAAGATTCAGAATGTTTCAGTTATCCCCTGAGTTTTAAGGATTTTTAAAAGTTTGTACAAATAAAATGTGTTTTAAAAGCTAAAAGAGATATTCCCTTAAAATTCTCTATAATAACAGAACATGAATAGGGCATTCTTCCTGCAGTTTTAGAAAAATCCAATCATTCACTGATTTTTAGGATTTTTTTAAAAAAAATTAAGCATCTTGGGTACGTCATACTCTCTTAGCCTCAGGTGATTGCAAAATAATTTTTTCTTGCTATTGGGATGAAACCTAACATACTTGTAGGCCGCATTAATGACTGTGAGCCTACATTTTGGTTATCTGATTTTTAGGAATTTTTTTAACCTTCTACAAATACAATTTCTTTTTTAAAAAACAAAAAAACAAACATTTCCCCTAGAAATTCTCCACAGCAACAGAACATGAGTAGGGCATAATTCCTGCAAAGTTTCAGAAAAATCCGGTCATTTACTGATTTTAAGGAAACTTTTGAATCATTCTCACTTAAAATGCCCTTTTAAACTACCCCCCAAAAAAAACTCCAACAAAAATGCATGCCCACCCACACCTCCCTAGCAAAATTTGGGGAATAAAAGCTTGACAAGTAAGATAGATGTCAAAATAAAAAGATTTCTCAAAAAGTTAGTAGCTAAAGTAGCAGTCCTAAGTTTTAAGAAACAGTCAGAAATTCGCAGAAAACAACCCGAATGGAGCTGAAATGACACATTCTCTCTCCAACAACACATCACTCACAGAAAATGGAGGAGCTCCACATGGCTATATGTAGATCAGCTTTGCAAAAAGCCACATGATTGGCTTTCTTCTTCTGAATGGCTGGCAAGGAAAAACTGTGTGCATATGTCTTTGTCAATCGCACCAGCCACTCGCTGCCTTGGACTGGGTAAAAAAAATGTTACAATGAAAAAAAGTCCAAATCAACATTTTTTTTTCTGAATTTGTCCAAAAGATTCAGACGCTTGTATTTTGATTTGTAAATGCTTCAGAGGGGCCCTTCCACCATCATATTTCGGCAGTTCATATCTCCAAATTGCTAAATTTGCCAAAATCCAAAACAACATTTCAAATTTTGCACACCTCCACTATATAATTTCATTCTAGGTCAAATCTGATTGCCTGTCATGTGTCTTTTCAAACTAACAGGCAGTACAAGTGAGGTGAATTCAAGTAGATAGGAAATTTCAGTGGGAAGTATTATATCCTTATTTCCTTTAAGCCTTCTCTTTCATGGCAAAAATATCCAGCAGTCAATATTTTGCCTTTGTTTTCAGTTCCCCATATTCCAATGGAAAACATAAGCATCATACAATGTATTTTCTACTGAGAACAATTGAGACTTTAAAATGCTTACCTTTGGCTGGATCATGGCATCTCTGGCTCTCTTCTTATAGAAGCTATTATCACACCTTGTCCTTCATTTCTGGGAGTTCATAATCCACTTAAGATCTAGCCAAAGAACTTTGTCCCAGTCACTTCATCAGAAGAAACCAGACATCTCTCCACCAAGGGATGTGCAGAAGGCCGCATCAACTGACTGAAGAGCTGACAGCAAACTCCAGGGGGATTCTCAGATTTATACTTCTCAAAACACATCATCTTCTGTCAAATTGCACTCAATATGATAAAATTATGGAGTCTTGCAAGCCTGGATGGGGGAAGAATCTCCATTCCAAACAGAGACAAGGGATTACTGGCTGAAAGTCCGTTCTTCAGGGAGCAATCTAAATGTTATATTTACATTTGGATTGAAATTATTTTGAGGGAGGAATTTAAAATGCAAATATTTTAAAAGCATAAAATATAAGGAGGAAAACTAAGTGTGACTACTTCTGTTTTCCTTAAGAATGAATAAAGTGAACATTTTCTCAACTTATTTATTGGAATCATAATAAAACTATAAAGCCATATAACACAGAACATCCAGGCAGATAATTCACAATATCTCCTTTGAACGGGATTAACTGAGTCCACACTGTCATATAATCCAGTTCAATGTGCATTTTATACAGCTGTGTGGAAGGGGCCAGAGATAATGGAGAATATGAATAACTCTTCTCATAGATCTTCCCATAAGCTTATGTAGAACTGCATCCAAATATTTTTTACCTTAAATTTCTGGCTATTGTTCTTATCCTGCTATAGATTCCTTTTCTCCTTCCTTTGCTTTACTCATGAGATATGTTCTCTTAGCACATGGTTTCTACCATCAAATAACATAACCCACAGATTTTAACCAAGTTTCATGTGTGCCACTGTTAACTACATAAGTCAGAGAGAAGGGAGCCAGCTCATTCTCACTCATACACACGCAGACCCATAGAGAGAGTATATGCTGACTCAGTAATCTGCTTCTGTTTTTAATTTCCTTTCTCTCATTTCCTTTCATCCTATGAGAAATAACTATGAGGTAAATCAAATGCCCTATCTCCACAGGCTGCCCTTGGCTTGGCATATGAGGGCCTGTAAAGAAAGGCTCTGTCAACCTTGTGGTTGCCTGACAAAGCGGAGGCCTGTTCGTCTTAAGAGCATTTTGTTTCCCACATGCTAATTGGCTTTCTGCAGATCATGCCAGTGTCTATGTGTTAACCTGTATGTCATGCCTCCCTGTTTAAGAAACAGAGCTGGTAAAGACATGAGAAGTACTTGGATGGATGGATGGATGGATGGAAGGGCGGATGGATGTATGAATTTTGTTACTTATAACATTCAAGACATAAAGAATGATTAATATCTGAAAATTGATAAAGTAAAAGTTAAATGGTTCGTAGATGGGTTTTTTATTTTTCAACTCTTACTGCTCATACTCTGAAGCTTTAAGGGATTGACAAGTGTGCTGGAAGAAGCTTCATATTGTGACTTTCCTTAGGCTTTTCCCTTTCAACAGAGCTATACAGTTAGCAGTGTGATATATTCTGCTTGGCAAGAGATTGGACTGCCTTCCATCTGGAAACCGATATCCTCACTGCAGAAGAACATGAGGATCAAGAATAGGGCTTCACAGCCACCTATGGACCCACCGACAAAACACCACATCTGGAAGACAATCATCCTCACACTACGAGGGATCACCTAAGTAAGTAAAATACACTACATAACCCATGATGACAACAAAAACAACTATCCTGATTATAGCTGCTATTAAAAGAACATGGGTTGAGCATCTCTTATCCGACATCTGAAATATTCCATAATCCAAAATTGCCCACATGGTTGGCTGATATAGTGGCACTTTTACTTCCTGATGGTTCAATGTACACAAACATTGTTTCAGGCACAAAATTATTTTAAAATATTACATAAAATGTGTTTTGAGATAAATAAATTCCATTTTTAGACTTGGGATGCAGCGTCAAAATACCTCATTATGTATGTACAAGGCAAACCCCAAGTTACAAACATCTGACTTAAAAATTACTTAAGAACAGGGGTGAGACCACAGGAATTGAGAAAAAAAATCTAACCCTCAGAAGGAAAATTCACTCCTGGAAAAATTATCATGTGGAAAAGATCCAATCCTTGTTTCCATAACAAGCCAATTTTTTTCAAAATCCAATTATCATTGGGACAGAAAGTGAGGTGAAATCTTCTGAACAGGGGCACAGAAAGCAAAACACCACGGGCCTGTTAACCCTTCCCTATTCTAGCCACAGATACTCAGAGTGGGTTTGAACAACCATACATGGATGGTGCTTTCCTTAAGCTAGCTAAAAGCATTCAAAATACCTTAAAATTTTCATCATATCTGGTTTAGTCCCTTGGTTCCCTGTGTGCTCCAGTCTCCAGTGTATTCAATGTCTGACTTTTTCCATCCTTGTGCATTTAAAGGTAAAGCAGTTGGGAAATCTGAACATTTAAAAATTCTGTCATGTCTAAAGTCATGAAAAGAAATTCTGTTATTATCTCTAATATAACACAGGTGTTTTATAGGCATTTCTGCAGCCTGTGTCTGACATGAAATGCAGCAGAACAATAACGTTGTCAGGTTTTTTTCTCTTTTTTTGGTAACACTATCCTAAATTGTATAGCTGAAAAGTTCTCTGTCAGATGACAACTGCCATTACCTCAAGAGTTTACCGACTCCCAGAAGGTTTTCCAAGACCCCTTGGGCTCCTGCATTTTACAGATTATGTTACAGAACTAAAACATACATTAAAATGTGATCTTGGTACAGGCCTAGTTATCTTGTCAAAAGCAATGGAGTAGCAAAGAAAGGACAAAACCATCAAAGAATTAATGCTAATTGCTGAGCATCATTTAAAATACATATTCTTCAGAGGCACATTCTTTCTTTTCCGATATATCTTGTATATGTACAAGCACAGAACTGTAAACACAAGATGTATTTGGAAGAAATTAAAAGTTGAAGAAGGAAATGTTTTGCTCCCCCTCCCCCCACAACCACCCAATAAAATCAGAAAAAAATGGATAACTTTCTGAGCCAATCCAAGGTTCAAATATCAACCTCATCAGTCTTCTTTATTCTCCAAATATCTTTCTTTCAATCCCTTCCTGATCCATAGAACAACCTCCATCTTGATACCAATGGGAGCCACAATAGTAGTATGTAAGAAAGAAGAAGGTCTGTTCCATCTTCTTCTCCATTACTCTGGTGATTTGGGACGTCTATTGAGAGCTATTACAAGGGTTATGAGAATAAAATTGGGCAGCTAAATGGTTCTTCCAGTTCTTCAGCTCCTGTCTCCACTGCCTTTTGAGGAAGGGAGGTAGGCAATTTATAGGATACTTTCAGGATAGGAGTGATAAGGAAAGAGACACAAAGAGATATTTAGTATATAACTTTTTGTACAGTGTCAAAATTTGAGGGCTTCAAAATTTCACCTCTTATTTCAAACCCCCTCTTCTTCTGAATCACGAAGGAAGAACTTCTCGACCATCTTTACTTAGCACATTGGCTACAATTGTTTGGATATTTAATTTTTTGAATTAATAGTCCCCATTTGGGCTACTGGTTGCATTATCTGGAGGATATTGGATAGTTCCTTTACACTGAGCTCTGGAAAAAGCTCCACTCACATGGAAAAGACCAGTCTCTAACTCCCTGCTGTAGAAAACTGCAATCTTAATGGGGATATTACTTCTCCCACCTTTACTGGTGCTACTCACTAAACTTCATATGGATCCCTGTGCTTTCATCTGGGGCAGGGAAAAATTATCTAGTGGTGTAAGAGGATCAAAGGCTTTAACTTTTCCTCTCTTGGCAACCCCTGCCCAAGAACACAGCATGTAATTCTTCCTATTTCTACATACTGCGATCCAGAAGGAGGGGAAGTCATTGCATATCTATATGCATATCCACATAAATGTGTGGTCTATAATCTATCAGGTTACACCCTATGTGGCTCTAATGGCTAAAAGGATTTCCCATTCTAGGGGTATTTTCACAAAAGATACTGGTATCTATGTGAGGTCTGGAATATGTCCATTCTGAATGCTTTTAAGGTATAATACAAAAGAGGCAGTTCAAGTCAAATATTGTCCTCCAGATAATGGAGTCAGTAGCACATTGGATGAACAGACTGAGAGGGGGATGATACATTTTAAGGCTGATAACCTGTAAACATGTGAGAAAGTTATTGTGGATTCCTTCTGAACAGACAGACTCAGCACTGCACCAGAAGTGTTGTTTTTCAAAACAGTGTTTGTGCATTTGAAAGTTACAAACAGCCTTTGTGCAATGTTCCCATCCAGTTGGCATGCTAAAATAGGCCCCTTAAAAGCACACAATTTTATTGGAATAAAAGGTGTGTGTGTGTTTAAAATATATTCCTCTGAATGTTCAGTTTACATTTTGTACTGAAAACAGTAAGGGAGCTTTCCTTCAAAAATATTTATTCACATCGAGTTTCACCACCCATATCCAGCCAACCCCCACCCCCCCAGGCCTGGCTCCCCATGGATTTAGCAAGGGACTTATATGCATTTTTCAACCCACCTACAACCACCCTAAAAAACTGCAGACAGCAAGAAAAAGTCATTTTGCTGTCTAGCCTTATTAAAGAATATAGCCAGTTCCTAATAGAAAGCCCTCATCCCCTCCCCACACACCCTCAGCACACCACCCCTTAAATTCCTCGCCAAAGGAATTTAGTTCACCTCCTTAGAAGCTGCTTATTAAAAAGGCAGGCAGCCTGGGTCTGTGTTTTCAGGTACAAGAACAGCAGCACAAGCTTAACTAATCTATATTTTTATTACCATAATTAAGCTATGCACTTGCTAATAAAAAAGGCAACACTTTAAATTAAGTCTCCCTTTCCAAATTCTGCATTCATATTTATGAAATGATTATACTCATACAGGACCTTCTTTAAAAGACTTATTAGAAAGCAAGTTATAAAACATGGTCTTAATAAATGCTTAATAGCTGTTGCTCAAGCAAGCTGTTAATCTCAGTCTCCTCCCCAAATGGTGGTGTTTTGGAAACAATTCCCCCCCCCCAACACACACCATTTTGAATGACTCTAGTAGGTTCAAGCATGCATACTATGTAAAGATATGGTGCATGCACTCCTCAAAACTTATTGGAAGCACAGTGTGAACCATAGGCAAGCCAGCACCCCACATGGGTGGGCAGATCTTAGCATTTGGAGGCATGTTTTACCTTTTTACTAGAGTCCTGGGATCCACCTAGTAGTGGGATACCAACATCTGGCAAACAGTTGGAGTGAAGCAATAAGATCAAATATACTGACCTCACGTCAAGGGGAGATTTTGGGGCCAATGCTGCCTCAGAGGGCCAGTAGTCCTTGGCTACTCAACATTTCCCCATGTGGGCATTCAAAACGACCATAAACAGTGCTGTGGCAGAAAGGTTTGGTCCTTCTCTTCACAAAGAAAGGGATGGTTCTTTTTTAAGTAAGAGTTTGTATTGACCCATGATCTTGTTTTTGGAGGTTGATTTCTTGCCTGAAATTTTTAAATTCAAACACTATTATGAAGAGTAATAGCAGTGTTGGACAGTGCATGACATATTCCATGACCAGACCAAGACATTTCATTGCATAAGTGAAAGACAAGGTAACATCTTTTTCAATGCTACATGGAAAGGATTACAGAGCTACTCACTGAACGTTTCATCAGGGCTGGAGACAGAACCCACCATTGGAAGAAATAGACTAGCTTATGACGTGGACCACAGATGCCATGGAACACAAGGCTCTCTCCTCTAACATCTTGCCACCTTCTCCTAACATATGCACCTTGTCACAAAGAAGATTTGACTTTACACGGGGACTTCAATTCAATAGAAAAAAATAACACGAAGTTGCAGTGAAGGAGTTTTGCATACTTTGCAAAATGCCACTTGTACAAATCTCAAGGCACGTCTTTCTGTAAGAGTACATGTTGGATGAATCTCCGATAAGAAAAAAAAAGTCTTCCCCTAACACACAAACATAGGGATAACTTTGTGAAACTCTTTCACCACAGTTGTATTTTTAAAGAATTTCTGAACATTTTACAGTCAGAATGAAGGTTGCCCTGAAAACTTCCTTGACAAGCCAGTCCTTTCCTAGTCAAGCCTCGATGTCTGGCAACAATGAGGTCTGTATCCCTCCCTTCCTCTCTGTGCACCCTGAAGAATTAAAAAGGCTTTGGAAGAAAATGGTGCCAATATTCAGGAGTGGTTTCAATGTGTGGGGCAATGTATGTTGGGGGCCAATTCATCAAGGAGGCCTGTTCAAGGCTCTAAATAGTGACACCCTCTGCCAGTTTGGCAACTAAACACCACACGGCAGAAACCCAAAATAAATCCCTCATCAGAAATTTATGCAAATTTTCTTCCTGGAGCTAACACCCAAGTGTACCATCTACCTTCCATTGAAATACCATGGCAACATTCCTACTGATTTTAAAGGAGTTGGATTGTGCCCCAAATTTTGGGGTGCCAGATTTAGGAGCAAAACTTCACAGTTATCTGCATGCTCCAAATTTCCTGAATTAAGGCAACCTAGACAGAGATAATGCATGCAAGTACTGAGATCAGAAAGGAATTGGACTGTTTCATTTAGATTTCTCTTATTATCATGTCTATTTCAAGTGATTCAGAAACATTATCTGAGAACATTTGACTAGATCAAAAAATCCCTGTTAACAAGATTCATCCTCAATGTTAAGCTTGAACATTTTTTGTCTTCAAAAAATCAATCAGTTTTTAGAGAATACTTGAATAGTTACTATTTGATAAAATATTTGGGGAAAGAGGTCTTAGAAAATGTAGTTTCCATGGAAAACAACATGTCTCCTAAGTAGTCAAGATCACCAAAACCTTCAGCACTGTCTAAAACATTTGCCAGGGTCCTAGGCAATGATGCCAAGAACAGAAACTTCACAAAGAAGCCCTATTGTTGTTGTAGACATATGGTGGAAATATTTTTAAAGGTTTATTATGTAACTCATTACAAAGCTGGAAAACTATTACCATCAGCGAGGCAAATAATTTTAAAGCTTTATTTAATATAGTCGTCATTGCTCTTTCATTATGGTCATCATGTCATTTTGTTTACTCCTGAGAATTTTCTTTAATCTTTTGTATATTACCCAGACAGCAAAGTCTAGGGCTGGAATGCAGCCAGAGTGGGTCAGCCCATTGCCTTTATTAATTTATTAGCCATGCCCAAGGGCTATAATATAGGGTGACAGGAGCCAGGGAAAGAGCTAATGTTTTCAGCTGCAGGTGAAGAAACATTGTCTGGATACTAGGTCTACCCTTTGAGAAACAACAGAAATGAAAAGCTTAAACAGGTTGAGTACTCTGTATCTTAAATGTCTGGCACCAAAATTATTTTGGAACACAAACATTTGCATATATGTACATAATTAAAAGTTTTGGAGATGGGATCCAAGTCTAAACACAAAATTAATTTATGTTTCATTATACACATAATTTGCCAATACTATTAAGTGTATTAAGTTTTATTGATTTTGTGCACAAAACACAGTGTGTGTACATGGAACCATCAAAAAGCAAAGTGTCAAAATCTTACCCACTTACACGGGCAGTTTTGTATTTTGAAGCATTTCTGATTTCCAGGTAAGAATACTTAACCTACACAACAGTCAGTCTAGCTTTGGTAAACTGAAGCCCTGTCATCAGAACTATTAGAAATGGTCATCTGTTATTCAACACTTTTCATATGTTTCAGGTGGGTAGTTCTGAAATAGCATATGGCAATATAATTTTTTTTTTAAAAAAATTTCTTTAAAAAGTATCTGAAGCTTAAAGAGTAGCTGATAATGTGAAAAGAAAAACTAACACTCCAACATTACAAAGGAAACACTTTGGCAGGCTAGGGATAGAGGATAGCACTTACCTCTCCCCTGGCACACTTAGGCTTTAAACTGGGTCACCTTGCATTTTGGGCTTCTTCAGCCACCTGCAGAATTCTGGGGAATATATTTTGGGATGGTGAGTACCTCTGTAGTTGATAATTCAAAGGACTACACACTAAATTATAGGGTTGTGAAATTTGGCTGAACCATGATCTGTTTTTGGTATCCAAATTTTGTTGGACCCACAGATCCATTTTGTGAGCCTCGTGAAAACCATTTTCAGATACGCAGCTGAAAATGCAAGAAAATTCAGCCCATTGGTGGCAATTGGGGGGGGGCTTCCCAGGATCTCTTTGCCATCATTTTAAGGCTAACAGGATGGAAATGGCCACACTTGTTAACCCCACCCCCGCCAAGTTTCATAATGTTTAGGTCATCCTCTGATTTTTAGGAAATTCTTAACTTTCTAGAAATAAAACATCCTTTAAAATATCCAACAATGTATCCCCGCTGGCCCCACCCTGCAACTTCTCCAGGAGCAGCAGCAGGGCACCATTCCTTCCTGCCAAATGGCAAAGATGCAGAGTTCCATATCACATAGCTCACTATTATACTTTTTTTACTAATAAAAAACCAGCAACTTCTTCTAAAGCTTTTACATTTTTTTGTTTTTACAACATACTGGAAGAGACCAGTCATCATCCACAAGCAAGCAAGCAGACTGTTTCCTTATTAGAAAAACACTCCAGTGTGATCCACTGGGAGAAACACTTGAAAAATGTATTGTGGGAAATCTGTAGCCATGTTTGGAAAGAAACCCAATGTTTTTGGGGCAGTATTATTGTTTTATGTCTTATAGTTTTTCAGAGCAGGCCATCAGCATCACTGCTACAGAAAGGTATGGCGGCAGCAGCCCCTAAAAGGGCGATAGAGGGGCTCAGGGACAAGAGGAGAAGGATGACTTCAGGTCAGTTGGGCATGGTAGCAGCAGTGCTTTAGCTGGCTGGCAGGCGAATGGCAACTGGAGAAAATGGGGACTGGGGCTGCTAGTTGTGGCTGGATGCAGCTGGATGCTTGCTTGCTTGCATGTCTTGGCCCAGCTGGCTGCCCAGCTGGCCACCCACCCACCTCTTAATTTAACCAGCTCTCCAAACAAGGGAATGGTAGTAGGTGGTGGAACAGGTACCAGTCAGCATGTCATGGCCTGGCCGGTTCTATAGTGTAACTCTGTAGGCAAAACTTGAACAAAAGCCAAGCCTAATGTATATTATTTTAAGCACCAGTCAAATTAAATGAAATGCAGAAGAAATGAAGAGCAAAGAAAGAGATATTTTGATTAAACAACAGAGGGCAGATCCAGACAGGCTGTTATCCCAGGAGAATCCACATTTATAAAAAGCGGATTTTCCTGGGGGCCGGTTCACACAAACACCAGAAATCATGCACTTTCTGGGATGGGTGTTCAGGCATTCTCCCGAGACCAGCCCAGGAGAACGTCTGGAGGCCCTCCCCCCAAGTCCCCAGACCCTTCAGAAAAGTTTTTTTTAAAAAACCTTACCTGGCCTCTCAGAGTAAACTCTCAAAGCAGCTCTCCCAGCACATATAAATGATGTGCCAGGAGAGTGGAGGGAGATGCTTTTCCTCCCCCCCCCCTCTCCTGGTGTATCATTTATATGCACCGGAAAAGCTGCTCGAAAAGTATACTGGAGGCTGGGTAAGGTTTTCTTTATTTTTCAAAGAGGTTTGGGGGCGTGGAGGGAGGAGGGTGGGTATTCCCACCATTTACCGGGCTTATTTAGCCCAATAAACGGTGGGAATGGTGTCTGGACTATAGCCCAAACACCAAAAGTAGTGGATTTATCCCATGCTTTCCAAGAAGGCATGGAATAAACCCACTATCTAATTAATTTTCCTGGTTTGTAATGAATTAATTTGGGTCTGTCCAGAACATTGTCTGGACAGCCCCTCCTTTATTGCAGTAGATTCCACAATAAAGGTACTGTCTGGATGGGACCAGGGAAAACTTGATGAGATTGCAAAGGAAATAAATTATTAGGTATTCATATTGGAAGGTAGGTACTTAGTAGGTAGGTACTGATAGTAGGTGGTTTTTCTGAGAGTGAGGTTTTTCTGTTTGCTGAAATTCTTATTATTAATCTTTCAAAATATTTTCTGAAGGAGGGGAGTGAGGCGAAAAAATATAGGAAGTGGAGAGAAGAAGTTAAGGAGGGTGGGGCCAAAGTGCTGATGAGTACAACCTTATAGCCTATTTTGGATGAAAAAGCTGGCAGTCAAGCCCTCTGCCATCTAAATAAGCTGAATACCATTTTTTTTAAAAAAAGGATATGGACACAGCCCCACTAAATTACATTCCCAAGAATTCTGCAAGTGGCAGAAGAAGACCGAAATGCAGGTCTGCCCACTTTAAAGCCCTAGTGTGAGAATGTGTTAAGAACTCAACTTTCCCAGGTGTTGGCCATACTTTTAAAACATGAATTGGGATGCCTTTTCTTTTGGGACAAAATATTTGTGGATTTGTCTAAAAGTAAGTACTGTAAGTCTGGGATACTATAAGAATATTTTCTCTTACATTTAGAGTTCCATTCAAAGTAATAGGATTACTTACAAGAAGAGCTTACTTTTAAATCAATTCTTGCAAATGCAATATAAGCAATTAAGCCCTTTTAATGAAAACTTTCTGGTAAAGGTAACTTATAATATATCATAAAACCTGGGAACGTCAGAAGAATGGGTGATAAAATTGCAGCAGAGTTTATACATGAGATTCAAATTGCAAAAGAAATATATTTCTTTTTATATATATAAAAGAAGAATTCCAACTGGTGAATGTGCATAGACGTTACAGTTCAAATGTGTGGCAGCCTTTGTTATGTATAATAACATTGCATGAAAATATGGCACAATTAAAAGAAAAAAAGAATTATCTGAGATTAAGAATGACCCGTCTGGCTGGGAGAGCGATACATGGGAGTTGGGCGCTGAAGTTTATTATTTCAGTAGCTGTAGTGAAAATTCCCTCCGGTGTACTCTAAGAGAAACCAACCACCCCTCTTGATTTTTGGAACCAGTTTCCCCCACCCTCATTGACATGGTAATGGGCTTTGTTGAATTCAAAGACGATTACATCAGAAACGTGTGGCCTCTGGTGGGTTTTCCAAGGCTTATAAAGCACACAAATTATACAAAAATATTGGCCTGAAAAATTAGTAAGCCTGAGGAGTTTGTGTTGTTTTAGCCATGCTTTACTGCAAGGAAGGAAAACTGTGGCAGCTCAAGACCGCTCAACAGTCTTTCTAGGCTACTTTCTTCATTATTTTTCTTTTTGGTGGGCTTACTTCAGATAAAAATGTCTGTGTTTTTAAACCAAGGGAAAATTTTCAGAGCATTAACCTCAGAAGATCTAATTATATTCTTAATTATGCTGGTGGGATGCCATTTGCCTACATGCAACTTTGTCCAGCTTTCATATGGTAAATCAACAAAAGAAAGGGGCATACTGAAAAGAGGGAGAGGGCATTGAAACTGGTAGACACACTCATAGCCACAGAAAGGTATTTTTGTATCACAACAGTTCAATTGATATATAAACAGCTTATTTTTATTTTGTTGCTGCCAGAGGCAATGGCAGTATTTATATTAAATTACTCAGTTGTCCTGCTAGATATGTAGGACATGTCTGTGATCTTCCTGATCCTGTTATATGCAATGTATGCAACAGTTTTCTCCATTGAAAGACTTGTGTTAAGTGGCCTTCAAGTCCCTGTCAACATATGCCAACTACAGAAATTTCAGAGGTGGTTTTACCTGTTCCTTCCTCTGAAATATAATCTATAGCATATGATATTTGTTGACAGCCTTCCATCCAAGGGGGACATAGAAAGAGCCTCCTCGAAATAATGATGATGATGATGATGATGAATGATGATGATGAAGGAGTAAATACAGTCGGGCGTCCCTGGGCAACATTTCTCATAAACAGCTAATCTTTCCAAATCCAAAAGCATTGCTTTTAAACATTTGAAACATTTGGTGTGTTTTTCCCCCTCCACATATGGATGAACACCAAAGGTCTTTATCAAGGCCATTGCTAACTATTGTGTCTATTAATAAAGAAGGGTTGTCACTCGCTAAGGAAGAACTACTGGCCAAAATGTCTGAAGACATTTCGTGTGACATCTTATATATACAGGAAACACACAGAGGCATCACAATGAGAAGACCAAAAATCCTCAGAATGCAACTGGCAGTGGAACGACCTCACAGACAATATGGAAGTGCCATTTTTATATGATCTGGTATAGCAATCCCTGCAACCTCTCTCACAGAAGTGAACAACATTGAAATCCTATCTGTGGAACTCAATAACTGCAGTGTATCATCACTCTACAAACCACCTGGGGTTGATTTCTATTTTACGCCCCCAACCAATTGCCACAATCTCAAGCCCATTTTATTGTGGGAGATTTCAATAGCCAAAGCTGTGTCTAGGGCTATGATGTGGGCCGACAATAGTAAAATGAGCCTCCTCCATGACAGTAAATTACCACCATCACTTAATAGTGGCGGATGGAAGCATGGTTATAAACCTGATCTGATTTTTGCAAGTGACAGCATAGTCCCCCAATGCATTAAAGGGGTTGATAAAGTCTACAAGCTATCTGTCATTGCTCCCCCTGATGTGTGATGGGAAGTTGCTGCTAAATGTGAAATAAGGTTGAACACAGTGAAAGCCATCCACTACATAGCTACCAGCCTCCTCCCAGTAGACTCAAATCAAGAAAAAAGCTTTATGGAAACTACCACTCCTCTTGGCATCCCTCCAACAACAGCAAGGGTATCCCTCTGGGCAGCTAAACCAGGAAATCCCAACTGGATGGCCCCCCGCAAGGGTCTTCCTCCAGGGACAAACCAAGAATGGGTAACTTGGAAGTCTCTGAATAGACTCAGAAGCAGACTAAGCAGATCAAAAGACAACCTGGCAAAATGGCACTACCTAAAAGAATCCCATACTGTGTGTGACTGTGGAGCAGAAAGGACAACTCCGCATCTGTATGTACATGTGCCCAGCCTCATGTACAGAGGAGGAATTGTTGGAGGCTACAGACAATGCCGTTGCTGTTGCCCGTTTTTGGTCAAAAGATATTTAGCCGCCTGCACACCTATTTTTATCAGTTTTATACTAATTTGTGCAATGCTTTTGATACGAAATAAATAAATCCAAGTGCTAACCAGGATAAGTCTTAGCATCAAATGGGGCCTGCTGTCTTTAGGGCATTTTCAAGGTGTCAGTCCAAGGAGGCTCATTTTTACTGAATTTGGGTTTGACAGAGCCAGTATGGTGTAGTGAAAAGATTCAGGGAGATCAGGGTCGGAATCCCTGATTGGCTATGGAAACCCATTAGGTGACCTTGGACAAGTCATACTTACTCAGACTCAGCATAAGGTAATGGCCAATGTCATCTGAGTGTGTTTTGCCAAGAAGAGTTTGTAATGGGATTTCCAGAACACAAAGGGTGCATCTACATTGTAGGAGCTATACTGACTCAATGCTATAGAATCATGGGAGTTGTATTTTGCAAGCTCTTTAGTAGGCCCGTTTTCGAACTTCGGATACATCTGAAATTCGGATGTAATTCGGATGTTTTAGATTTTCGAAGTGATTCCAAAGAGAGTTAAAGAAACAGGAAGTGGATTAATTCAGAATATATTCTGAATATATTGCATTTAAAATGTTTTAAATTTTTATTAATGTGTTAAATGTGTTCAATATTTTGTACCAGTGTGGCTAGTTTTGTCAGTAGTAGCGGTCAAAAATGGAGGGAAAGGGAATCCCCCAAGTTTTGATTGTCCATTCTGCAGGTTTCTGCGCATTGCGCAATCACGGACGCCATTAACGAAACCATTCCGAATTCCGGAAGTATATCCGAATCAATTCTGAAAAAACTGCTGAAAACTTCGGAAGTCTATCAGATACGAGGCGCTAGCGTCCCCTACATCCGAAGCATGTTTTGAAGCCAGTTTTTCCATGATAAAACAGGCCTACTCTTAAGCCTTCTCTGCCAACGAATGTTGGTGCCTCAGAAACTACAACTTCAAATATTCTATAGCATTGAACCATGCCAGTTAAAGTGATGTGAAACTCTATTAATTTTACAGTTTAGATGCACCCCAAGTCAACTTGGAGCCACATAATCTGGGTTTGAGTCTCAGTTGTTTAGACATATGAATAGAAGTTCACAATCTGTGAAAAATTATTTTGCACCAAAGGAAAAGAAATGACCACTGGGTGCACTATAATAACATCCTTGTTATAAACATATAGTTTTAGAAACACATATTTGAGCAAAAACCACCTAGAAATGAAAAAAGAGGAAAAATACTGAATTTTCCCCATGTTTAACTCATGCATGTAAAATACCATACACTTGATAATTTTTTTATCTTCAGGATGCCCCAATCTGTTTGGACAAATGGCATGCCACTAACATAATTCAAGCATTTTGTTACAGACAACATTCTTATATCCCTTCTTTGGGCAGTGGCTTGTAGTGACTGGAATATATCAATTTCAAGAGGACATTCAGAAAAATATACCCTTGATCCAATCAACCCAAATTGAAATGCTATTTAAAACTCTGTATTTTGTGCTGATTTCATTTCACTCAAACTTCTGTCATAAAAATAACTTTTTTTGCTTTATTTCTGTTATTGCTGTTGTTGCTTTCATGTTGCAAAGTGGCAAGGGAGTAATCCAGGACAGAGACTGGAGCCAGGGAGTCTGTGAACATGGATGTCATGGAAATATTACATCTGTGGCAGTGCAGCTAGTTGTGTTTGGCTGAAAAAGATTCAAGCGACAAATTTTAAAGGCTCTTTATGCAAAAAGAATTACATATATCATGCTCTTTGATACTACTTTTTGTACGCCTCTCTTTCAGGATGGCAGCGTGATTTTTCTTTCTTTCTGAGGCATCTGATTAAATGAAAATTAAATGGTGGTGATAACTTTCCCCAAATAGTAGGAATGCAGTTCCCAGGGATACAGTCCAGGAGGTATTGATAAAAATGTGTTGATATAGGTTTATTGACCTTGTCTATCTGTAGAAGATAAAAGTACAGGAATGCAAGCTCTCTTGCTTCTAATATGTTTGCTGTATGCAAGTCTGCAAAATGCCTACACCTTGAATACATATTTTTGAAAGTCTTGAACATTCATGGAGGTTGCTGTGTCTAACACTGACCTTGTCTCTTGAAGGTGTTCAGATATGTGTTGCTGCCAGTCCAGAAAATTCACCACCTAGTGGCACAATGAGTGAATAAAGCTGCTATACTGCAGAATCCACCCCATCAATACACAAGACAAAACCTAAGATGATACCAAATTGGGTAGGATAGCTAATACTCCGGAAGACAGGATCAGAATTCAAAATAGCCTTTACAGATTAGAGAGCTGGACCAGACCTAACAAAATGGATTTCAATAGGGACAAATGTAGGATATTACACTTAGGCAGAAAAAAAACCAAAATGTACAGATACTGGAAAGGTTATGCCTGGCTTAACAACATTCCATATAAAAAAGATCTCGGAGTCGTCATGGACAACAAGTTGAACATGAGCCAACAGTTTGATGCAGTATCTTAAAAAGCCAATGGGATTTTGGGTTGCATTAGAAAAATTATAGTGTCTAGATCTGGCATGGGCAAACTTTCTAACTCCCCAAGTCCTCTCCCTGCCCTTTCCTCCTCTTCCTCTTTTCTTTCGGAGGCAGAAATTGAAGGAAAGATGGGAAATGTTTGGATTCTAAAAGGGTTTGTCTTGGTCAAGATGGTGGATGGGAGAGAAAAAATATATTCATGAAATCCCATATTGCCTGCTTCTGAGATAGAATCCTAGAGCTGGAAGAGACTCCCAAGGGCCATCCAGTCCAACCCCCTGCCATGCAAGAAGGCACAACCAAAGCCCTCCTGATAGACAGCCTCTGCAGAAAAGCCTCCAGAGAAGGGGAGCCTATGCCACTCTCCAGCAGCTCTTATTCTTAAGAAGTTCTTCCTAATCTTTTCAGTCAAATCCCTTTTCCTGCCATTTGAAACTATTGCTCCATTGTGCCCTGGTCTCTATAGCAGGGGTGCTCACACTTTTCCAGCATGTGAGCCACTTATAAAACAACCAAGTCCCAAAGATCTACCTCCCCACTACTCAGAGAGACATAAAAGCAAAATATTTGGAAATTTATTTCAGTGAGAGCGATATAGTACATTTTAAGACTGAATTCAACTAAATGTGAGTATAATAAGCCCTTGAACATTCCTCATAAATGGCATGGGAGCCATACACACTGTGTCTGCAATCTGCCTGGGATCTACCAGGACAGCCTTCGAGATCTACCAGTAGATCACGATCTACCTAATGAGCACCCCTGCTCTATAGCAGCAGAAAGTTAGTTTTCTCCCTCCTCCTCAATGGGACACCCTTTCAAATTTTGAAAAATGGTTCTCGTGTTCTCTCACTACCTTCTCTTCTACCAGCTAAACATCCCCCGGGAGGAAAGGAGGAAGTAAAAAGAGAAGGAATCGAGGGAGCAAGAGAATGATAGAATGAAGAAAGGGATGAAGGGGATAGAGGGAGGGAGGGAAGGGAGGGAAGGAGGGAGGGAAGGAAGGGGAGAAAGAAGGAAGAGGGAAGGAGGAAAGAAAGAAGGAAGAAAAGACAAAAGACAAGGAGGGTAGGAAGGAGAAAGAGAGAGGGAGAAGGAGGGAGATAAGAGGAAAAGAAGGATGGATGGAGGGAGGGAAGGTAGGAAAGGAAGGAAGGAGGAATGAGAGAAGGAAGGATATGATGGTGAGAGAGAGGAGGGCCTGAGAACCTAGCCCAAGAGATTGCATCCGGGCCCCAGACCTGGGTTTACCCATACCTGGTCTAAATCAAGGGAAGCCATGGTGCTCCTCTATTCTGCTTTGGTAAGACCTTACCTGGAATACTGTGTCTAATTCTGGGCACCACAATTCAAGAGGGATATTGACAAGCTGGAAAGTGTTCAGAGGGAGGCTACTGAAATGATCAAATGTCTGGAGACCATGCCCTATGAGGAGCATCTAAAAGAGCTGGGTTTAGCCTGCAGAAGAAGGTTGAGAGGAGACATGATAGTTATTTTTAAATATTTAAAAGGCTGTCATAAGGAAAATGGAGCAGGCATGTTTTCTGCTGCCCTGGAGACTAGAACTCAGATTTCTGAGTTCAAATTATAGGAAAGGAGATTCCACCTGAACATTAGGAAGAACTTCCTGACCATAAGAGCTATTCAACAATGAACTCTCTGCCTTGGAGTGTGGTAGAAGCTCCTTTCTTGGAGGCTTTTAAACAGAGGCTGGGTGGCCATCTGTTGGAGTGCTTTGATTGTGCTTTTCCTACATGGCAGGGAATTGGATTGGATGATCTTTGAGGTCTCTTTCAACTCTATGATTCTATTGTATATTAGCACAAATCATTGAGAACAATGTGAGTCAACAAATGTCAATGTCAGGAGAACCAATGTTTTGATAGGACTAGAGATTTTGGATGTCTGGGCTCTCATATTGACCAATGTGACTGATGTCTTTTGTCTGTTCTTACAGAACTAATTCCAAGGAGGAAAGGGACTTATCAGTACATTCTATAAGTGCAGTCTACTTTTGTTGGGGGATGTCAGATTTTGAGTACACACAAGTCTGATTGTAACAACTGCAAATTCAACATGGATCAAACACCAGAAGCATTTTATTCCTAATTTGCCTCTTATCCCATCTTGTGATAACATTCCAGTCTTTCTTTCTTACTACGCCAGCATGCCTTGCTTCAGAAACCAGACAGATTCTCATAGTCTTCCTTTTAGTTCTCTTTCCTAAGTCAGTCCTTCTGCTTGTTCTGGCTTCAGTAAAGATGCTAGTGCAGTCTCTGCGCTGCTCAGGGATCCAAGTATGGTTTGTGCATCCAGCTGTCTCAAGGGATGAGCCATCTGCACACACTCATTGTTGGTTGAGCTGTATGCAGAGTCAAATCAGGAGACACCTCAGCTTGCAAGTCATTATCCATGTTACCCACTGTGCCCAGTACCACAGATTGAAAGAGATTTTCCTTCTCAGTGGACACATGCATTTAGAAATGGCTCTGTTTTGTCTGCCAGTTTGGTAGGTTTGAAAGCAGAAGGAGACATGGTGCTAGGAAAGACGTCTATTCCCCTTGCAACTGCTGGCAACATTTACCTTAGCCCACACACACATGATTAATGGCCCCCATCATTCAAAGAAATAAGTCTTTTTATTCTGGCCACTCACAATATTATTATTATGAGCTACTGATTTCCCAAAGCCAATTATTGTATGAATCAAATGTTGCATCTGCCCACGTAAGTGTAGAAATGCATAATATGGGACCAGCAAAACGTGAAGTAAAAGGGCTTCATTCCCTCCTCCCTGCTTTTCTCCTCCTCCTCCTCCTCTTCATCCTCCTCCTCCTTCCCTCCAGTATGTCATCTATATACATAAGGCTCCTGGCAGGGGAAGCATGGCTTTAAACAAGCAAATGGGCTGAAAGCTTTGGAAAGGGCTTTCCAGGGAAAAGATTTAAGGGGGGAGGGACCCATCATACTGAAAATATATGTCAACATTTTTATTTTGGAGTGAAATACTGTGAGGCCCATGTTAGGGTGGGGATAGGGGGCACTCTCATACTTCAGGGGCCTTTCCTAAAGTTTAAGATTTGGCTATGTGAAGGGAGTAGTAAAAAAAACTTCACAATTTCTCCCAGGAAATCTGAAAAAGATGAAAGGGAGTATGCTGTTATTGGCAGAGGTAATGCAGTGGAGAATAGCAGCATCCTTGCTAAAGCTGAAAGCCAAGGGAGCAAGGAGCAAATTTAGAAGTGAGATAAAGTATAATTTGACTGTGTGGGTCTGTCTGATGTCTGAAACTACAACCGTTGGCAGGCAGGAGTAAAGGGGAGATGAAGGAGAGCTATCTTAGGGAAAGATAAGGAACAAATTAAGGCTGAAGCATCTTGGTTAATAACTAGCAAATGTCCCAGGGAGGAACCAATTCCTAACTTGTCAGTCTTATGGGTTATGCAACATAGGCATACCTGCACAAACAGAAGCACACAAACAAAGAAAATGGGACAAGTTATTAATAACTGTATTGTCAAAGGCTTTTGTGGCTGGAATCACTGGGTTGTTGAAGGTTTTTCGAGTTGTATGGCCATGTTCTAGAAGCATTCCCTCCTGATGTTTTGCATGCATCTGTGGCAGGCATCCTCAGATGTTGTGAGGTGTGTTGGAAACTAGGCAAGTGAGGTTTATATGTCTAGAGAGAAAGAAAAGCCAGGCTTTGAAGGTACAAGGCCATTTAATACTAATCAAGGGGGCCAACTGCAACATTCACACTTGCCTCAAACAGACAAGAGCTCTTTCTCCCACCCTGGACATTCCAGATATATAAACCCCACTTCTCTAGATTCCAACAGACCTCACAACCTCTAGGGATGCCTGCCACAGATGCAGACATCCTTCCTTAACCTATGTGTATGATTACATAGACACATGCACATGCTATCATTTTAAATTCAAACAACTGGAAATACATCAGAACATTCCATAGTCTTTCCATTTAGCATTAGCAGATGTATTTTGACTCTGAATTCACTGAGGTCAGAACATGGGATCCCGCAACACAGAGCTTAAGAGAATATGTCCTTAAATTTATTATCGCATGTTCAGATGAACACTAAGATTGGCCCGGGGTGTGTTAATTCCTGTGACTTGTTTATTTCATTTCAGTGAAGGTGCAACTATGCAATGCAGGATTACGATATTGAAGGACATTCAAATTTGCATTTCAAAAATTCAACAGTCCACATTATATGCATGAGCGAATCTTTACAGAGGAAATGGCATCCATCCATAAAGTTGGTAAAAAATTTATTCAGGACCTAAAGGGGATTTCAGAGCTGGGTCCTAGGAATCATGGTGTAAACAAAAACGGGGTGGCTGCTGTGAGTAGACCTCAAAGGGAGGATATGTAAAGAACAAACGTAGATGGATATCCAAAATGGTAAACGTGAAATAAATTTATAGAGAGTGGCAAATAGCCAAGGCTGAAGTCGGCTGCAATAGTGAAAACTTTTTTACAATTCAAGCCGTGCAATAAACGTAAATAACACCGCAAATGGTGTAAAGGTGATTCCAATATGACAACAATAAATTCAAAGAGTTATTTTAGAGTTCATATCATGAGTCAAAATACATGTTCATATAATAAAGGTCCAGGGTCTGAGATGCATTGCCACAGGACAGGTGAATTATAATCCAAATGGAAACACCCAACCGGGTGTATTTGTAATCCGAGTGCCCGATGGCAAGAAGATAAACAAAAAGGCCGACGAGGAGTCGTTTGGACGCAAGATCCGCCTCTCGTTTCGACCCTAGATGGGTCTTTTTCAAGGCCGTAGTAAATAGATCCATCTACGTTTGTTCCTAGGAATCATGCACACAGTTAAGCAGTAATGCATGAGCATATAAATCTATGACATATGCATTTGCAGAAAATATTTTGTCAGGCTTTAATGGGTACTATTTCTAACAATTACTTTCATGGTACATTGCCATGTCACACCCATCTGTGACAATGCATGCACCACAATGTGTCCCCGTTAAGATCATGCCGTGTACATGCTTCTTTATTGCAGTTGTAACATGCCACATGGTTCTCAAACATATTCTGCATGTGTGTGTGTGTGTGTGTGTGTGTTCATTCTTTGAATTATAAGATTTAGGAGCAAGTCTGTTCTTCAAACAGTAGATTGAGCATACAATGAGACCAGAATGAAATTGGTGTACATGCCCATGGGCATATAAAATTTAGTCATCCAGGACCTCCCATGAAATTGATACACCACTCCATGGATGAGCTCTTTTGTGTGTAGTGAAGGATTCAGGTACATGTCAAAAACACTGGGTGAACCGTATTACAATCTCAGGAAGAACAAAATACACGTTGCATATCATTCAATTAATAACTCATGTTAGCATTTAGCATATTAGCGTTTAGCAAGCTGACAATAAAGTTTGGCGAAAACAAATCATATATCATATATTTTGTGTCTTAATACACTATTTATATACTCATAAGTAAGCAGAAGTACATCACAGTAAATAACAGCCTAATGGCATATCTATGTTCCCTGTTTGGGAGAAGTAGTCCATGCAAGTACTGAGGCACAGTGGCAGAACAACATAAATTGCTGGCGAATCGCCTAAATAGTCCAAAAGAATATAGTCAAATGGGACTTGCAATGGATTTATGTAAGCAGAAGTACATCACAGTGAATAGCAGCCTAATGGCTTATCTATGTTCCCTGTTTGGGAGAAGTAGTCCATGCAAGTACTGAGGCACAGTGGCAAATAACATAAATTGCTGGCGAATTGCCTAAAGAATACAGTCAAATGGGACTTGCAAATGGTACTCAGCGTTAGTCTGTGAAGGAGAGTAGCGCTGGTCGCGAGTAGCCGAAAATGAAGAGCCAGAGCCGCAAAGGGTCGCGAAGAGCCTCCCAAGCGGGAAGAGGGGGCGGTAGCCGCCCAAAGCCGACGACAATAGCGCTGTGCCGGTGCCTGGCGTTCGGTCGTTTCGAACACTTTCTTCTTCAGGGCTCGCTGGTAGGAATATTCCTCTGAACCCACTGGGGGTTTGTCTTAAAATTGAAAAGATAAAAAGCATTCTATAATTCAAAGTAAAGTGACGCGTACTCATACGGTTTAGGAATCAATGGTTGCCATATAGTTACCATCAATAGTAGAATTTCAATCTTGGGGAGATCCGCTGATGCCATCCAGTGGGGAATGGTGAATGGGTGTGAGAGATGAAACTCATTTAAAGGAACATGACATATTGATGTCAGCTGTGTTACTTTCAAGTATAGCGTTTAAAGAAAGATGGTCATTCAGTCCACCATAAATCTCAGTGCCCATTTTTAAGATCCAGGCTGTTTCTCTCTGTTTTAATCTCTTAATGTAGTCAGAGTGAGGTAATTGTTGTACTATTTCTAATACAAGGGCCTTGATTTCGTCAGGGTCATGCCCATGTTCAGTGCAATGTTGATACAGGGCTGATTCATTAGACTTCTGGCGAATTTTACTTTTGTGTTCAATCAAACGTTCTTTTAAGGTCCTTGAAGAAAAGCCCACATATTGTAACAAACAGTTACACTGGAGTAAATATATTATTCCCTTTGAGGAGCAGCTGGAGAAGGAAGATAGAGCAAAAACTCTGCCCTTTGAGGTGCTGGTAACAGTCCTGCTCTTCAATATGTTCTTACAAATTGTGCAGTGTCCACAAGGGTGGCTGCCCACTGTCTCTTTAAAGAACAACTTGCCATTTACACAACTGTTAAGACTGAAAAGAAATTCCACGTCATCTCATCACTATCAACAAGAAGCCAAGAAAATGCTGACTAATTTTGCTAAGAGGGGCTACCCTGAGAATATATTGCTGACTGCAAAAAGGAAAGCCGACAATACCCCAAGAAGCACCCTACTACAACCGAAAACTAGAACAAAAAAAGATCTTCTAGTCTGGCCTGTCACATTAAATCCACACAATAAAGACCTGGTCCACATTGCACGTAGATATTGGCCCCTTGTGTCACACATAAAGGGGTTGGAAACCTTTCCCACTGTCGCCTACAAAAGGACACAAAATATTGGTGATCTACTAACCCATACAGCACTTCCTCATCTCATTAGAAAAAGTACCTTGACAGTGGGCAGCCACCCTTGTGGACACTGCACAATTTGTAAGAACATATTGAAGAGCAGGACTGTTACCAGCACCTCAAAGGGCAGAGTTTTTGCTCTATCTTCCTTCTCCAGCTGCTCCTCAAAGGGAATAATATATTTACTCCAGTGTAACTGTTTGTTACAATATGTGGGCTTTTCTTCAAGGACCTTAAAAGAACGTTTGATTGAACACAAAAGTAAAATTCGCCAGAAGTCTAATGAATCAGCCCTGTATCAACATTGCACTGAACATGGGCATGACCCTGACGAAATCAAGGCCCTTGTATTAGAAATAGTACAACAATTACCTCACTCTGACTACATTAAGAGATTAAAACAGAGAGAAACAGCCTGGATCTTAAAAATGGGCACTGAGATTTATGGTGGACTGAATGACCATCTTTCTTTAAACGCTATACTTGGAAAGTAACACAGCTGACATCAATATGTCATGTTCCTTTAAATGAGTTTCATCTCTCACACCCATTCACCATTCCCCCACTGGATGGCATCAGCGGATCTCCCCAAGATTGAAATTCTACTATTGATGGTAACTATATGGCAACCATTGATTCCTAAACCGTATGAGTACGCGTCACTTTACTTTGAATTATAGAATGCTTTTTATCTTTTCAATTTTAAGACAAACCCCCAGTGGGTTCAGAGGAATATTCCTACCAGCGAGCCCTGAAGAAGAAAGTGTTCGAAACGACCCGGAACGCCAGGCACCGGCACAGCGCTATTGTCGTCGGCTTTGGGCGGCTACCGCCCCCCCTCCCCCGCTTGGGAGGCTCTTCGCGACCCTTTGCGGCTCTGGCTCTTCATTTTCGGCTACTCGCGACCAGCGCTACTCTCCTTCACAGACTAACGCTGAGTACCATTTGCAAGTCCCATTTGACTGTATTCTTTAGGCAATTCGCCAGCAATTTATGTTATTTGCCACTGTGCCTCAGTACTTGCATGGACTACTTCTCCCAAACAGGGAACATAGATAAGCCATTAGGCTGCTATTCACTGTGATGTACTTCTGCTTACATAAATCCATTGCAAGTCCCATTTGACTATATTCTTTTGGACTATTTAGGCGATTTGCCAGCAATTTATGTTGTTCTGCCACTGTGCCTCAGTACTTGCATGGACTACTTCTCCCAAACAGGGAACATAGATATGCCATTAGGCTGTTATTTACTGTGATGTACTTCTGCTTACTTATGAGTATATAAATAGTGTATTAAGACACAAAATATATGATATATGATTTGTTTTCGCCAAACTTTATTGTCAGCTTGCTAAACGCTAATATGCTAAATGCTAACATGAGTTATTAATTGAATGATATGCAACGTGTATTTTGTTCTTCCTGGGATTCAGGTACATGTCAGATTATATCAAATTATGTAGGCCACAGGTAAAACTATCCTTCAGAATAGGCAGATTCATGAAAATGATTTCATTTTTTAAAAACAAAACCCAAAAACTGGAAAGAAGAAAAGAAATTCTGTCTTGCAATCCATGCCTGTCTGTCAGTTTTCCACTCAAATGTCCTTCTGTGCTGATTATCCTGTTGCCTGGCTTTTGCATTGCTCAAGGGCCATTCATATACAGTACACAGTGGAAGTCTGAACCCTAGACTCTGTTGCTACAAGTGGAGTCAGAATACATCAGACTCTTGAGATACAAATCTATGCCATTGAAAGGTGGTTTCAGTCCTCATGTTACAGAAAAGAGAATTTGGGCCTTGAGCCACCATAAGCAAGAACCCCTCTCCTGGTTTCATTTTTGAAAACCCACCTCTTATTTATAAACCTTTCTTGGGTTCTGTTTATGTTGCTTCTAATTCCTACCTATTTGTCAAATCTCACCTAAAGCTGAAAGAAAAACTGTACTGTCGAAGCAATTTGGGAATTGCCCCTCCCCTTCCCAATTTTGACAGAGGGAATTCCAAACAAGCTGAGTGATGAAAACCAGCCCTTGAGCCACAATTATTCGTGTCTGCTCAGCAACGTCACCAAAAGGCACCGGGGTGTAAATATTCCCTCTCGGCACATGTGCCACAGTTCTCGTTCTTGTAAAATGTGTCAGACTCACGTAGGGCTTTGCACTCAACAGTCACATTTGTTATGGGACAAAAACACGATCTACAAATATTTTCTATATCATAATTATATAAAATTAATGGAAACTTCTTTTTGCTGCCACAACTCCTGTTTCTCTCTCTCTCTCTCTCTTTCACACACACACACAATCTCTCCTTCTTCATCCCATTACAAGCTCAGCAGCAAATTATATAGGAACATAAATATAATTGAAGTCATTTTATAGTGCAAACTAACTGCAAAAGTGGGGAAATGAAGGATGGAACAAGAGGTTTTCAGAGCACCTTAGGGGTTCCTCAGACAGCAAAATGAGTTACTCTACAACCTCAGTTCTAATTACCCTGTCTTCAATGTTTTAGAGTAAATATGCATCAATTGTTAGCATTGTGCATTTGTATATTTATTTGAAGCATTAATCCAGATATCTCTTTCTCTGAAGGTTTTTAAACAGAGGCCGGATGGCCATCTATTGGAAATGCTTTGAATGCATGACAGAATGGGGTTGGATTGCCCTTGTGGTCTCTTGCTACTCTATGATCATTATCATATAATAAAACCTCATGCCCAGATTATCTAAGACAGTGTTTCCCAACCAGTGTGCCGGGGCACACTAGTGTGCCGTGAGCGATCATCAGGTGTGACATGGGAAATTGTAACCTGGGGGGGGGGGGGGAGTCTAGTGTGTTGAAGTATAAAAACCCTAAGAAACCTACCTCGATAAAGGCACAAAATTACAAACACCCCCCCCTCCCCACCAGTTGTCTACTTGGTCTCCCTCTCCATGCATTGGGAAGGCCTGCCTCCCTTTCCCCAAGTAGAGACCTCCTCTTGCCTCCTGGGGGTTCTGTGTGGGAAGTTTGGCCCAGTTCTATCATTAGTGGGGTTCAGAATGCTCTTTGATTGTAGGGGAACTATAAATCCCAGCAACTACAACTCCCAAATGTCAAGGTCTATTTCCCCTGAACACCATCTGCATTCATATTTGGATATATTGAGTATTCATGCCAAGTTTGGTCCTGATCCAACATTGTTTGAGTCCACAGTGCTCTCTGGATATAGGTGAACTACAACTCCAAAACTCAAGGTCAATGCCCACCAAACTCTTATAGCATTTTCTCTTGGTTATGGGAGTTTTGTGTGGGGAGTTTGTGTCTTTCTGCCATTCCTTCCAGGATATCTATGTTGAGTTCATTGAAACAGGCCCAGGTTTCACACGGAGTGTATAAATATTTATTTATTTATTTGTTTGTCGCGTTTCTATACCGCCCCTCTCAGCCCGAAGGCGACTCGGGACGATTTACACAGGCAGTCTCTGCCCTCAATATAACACAGCAACAAGACAAACCCTTCCCCCCCAAAACATAACACATATAATAACAATTTAACAATTAAAAACATACAATTGCAGCCTCAGCGTCATGTTGAAATCAGTTTCCATCGCATCGTCGTCATTCCATATATCCAATTAAGCCTTATATTTCATCAACAAATGCCTGCTCAAATAGCCAGGTCTTGACTTTCTTGCAAAACGTCAGGAGGGAAGGGGCCAATCTGATGTCTTTAGGGAGGGCGTTCCAAAGCCGAGGAGCCACCACTGAAAAGGCCCTGTCCCTTGTCCCCGCCAGTCGCGCCTGGCGGGACCGAGAGCAGGGCCTCTCCAGATGATCTTAAACATCTCGATGGTTCATAGGGAGAGATGTGTTCGGACATTAAATACATTTTAAAAACATATTAACTATATGTATTACTGTGTTAGAGTGTCATTTTGTGTCATTTTGTTTGGTTGTGTGCCCCAGGATTTTGCAAATGTAAAAAGTGTGCCGTAGCTCAAAAAAGGTTGAGAAACACTGATCTAAGACACTGTATCTCCTTTATACAAGTTGGCCAAAGTTTAAGACATTTATAAGTCAGGGCATGAATTTCCCTTCTATGGAAGATTTGAATGGCCCCTTCTCTGCTCTCTTCCGACTAACAGGGAAATACCTTTTTATTTAGACTGACCTTTAGTGTATAAATGATAAATATGAGGAAGAAGAGTGTTTTGAATATGATATGTTAGGCTTTTATATCATTATTACTTACCTTATATATTAATTTATAGGTTGATCTCATTATAAGTTGCAGACAGGTTTTGAGACCAGAATTCTGGATTTTGAATTGATATGATCCATGGATAAGTTGGGGGTCATTTCTTGGAGTGGAGAAAGTATCAATGCATCTCTGAGCTCACTCAGCTATTTAAAAAAGCCAGAAGTAGTGACACAGCTAAGAGAATAGAGGAGGTTGATGCTCCTTTTATGTTCACCCATGATGAACTAAGCTCTCTTCTTTCATCACTGTACTCAGAGAAGGGGATAGTTCTTTGTGTGTGTGTGTGTGCGTGTGTGTGATAAATATTAAGGTACAGTACTACTCACATTGACCCATGGATAATTGGACCCAGTTTGTCTGGGTTGATTTTTTTACTATAATTTCTAGACTTATTCATGAGTGTATAGCATAATTATGTTTTAGATGTGTTTTATCTGTTTGCTTTTTTGACAGAAATATTTATTTAGCCATGGGATTATTAGATTTTTGTTTTGCATTTTTTGTAAGTTGCTCTGAGTCATATGTGAGGAGAAAGCAGGGGCGGCCCAACCTAATTTGGGGGGGTACGCGAAGAAATTTTGTCGCCCCCGCCGCCGCCGCCGCCACTCACCGCCGCCGCCACGCCCACATCGCTGCCGCACGCCTCCGCCCGCGCGCCTCCGCCGCGCGCTTTGCCGCGACAGCGCCGCCGCCGCCGGTGGCCCCATCGGCCGCGGCACACCTCCGCGGCGCACCTTTCCGGGCGGCGGCGCATGCGCAGACGCACGCGCACTCGCTCCCAAAGCGTCGGCCGCTTTGGAGCCAGCCAGCGCATGCGTTACCCTGCCGCCGTCCGCGCGTCCGCAGAAGCACCTACAGGCGCTATAGCGCCTGTAGACGCTTCTGCGCATGCGCACTCCCTCCCACACGCGCCTGCCGCTTTGGAGCCAGCGCATGCAAAGCAGGTTTTGCGCATGCGCGCTGGCTCCAAAGCGGCAGGCGCACTTGGGAGGGAGTGCGCGTCGCAGAAACGTCTACAGGCGCTATAGCGCCTGTAGGTGCTTCTGCTGCACGCGCGGTGGCGGCGCAGGGCAGTGTGGCGGCGGTGGGGCGCGCGAGTCGGCACGGCGGCGCCTCCCAGCCGGTGGTGCCCTCCCAGGCGATGGCGCTCTACGCAGCCGCGTAGATCGCGGAATCCCTGGGGCCGCCCCTGGGAGAAAGGCAGGAAATAAATAAAATAAAATAAAAAATATTAAATGAAATTTGTTGCCATCAAAAGCTGTGGAACATATTTGTCTCTACAAATACAGCACAAGGAAGTGGCAGCATATTGTGTTCCCAGAAGAGATGATCCACTAGAAAACATAATGCTTGGAAAAGCAGTGAATAGTAGAAGAGGAAGAGCATATTGCAGATGGATGCATTCAATCAAAGAAGCCACAATCCTGAGGATCCTTCCACACAGCCATATAGCCCTGAATATCAAGGAAGATAATCCACGATATCTTCTTTGAACTGGATTATCTGAGTCCACACTTCCATATAATCCAGTTAAAAACAGATAATGTGGGATTTTATTCAGCTGTGTGGGAAGGCGTGAGTCTGCGAGACTTGAGTAGGCTGTTGAGGATAACTTAGGTCCCTTCCACACAACTGAATAAAATCCAACATATTCCACTTTGAACTGGAAAATATGGCAGTGTGGGTTCAGGATCCTTCCAGATAGGCCATTGTCCTAGGAGCATCTGCATTTAAAAAACACAAATGTTCCTGGGGGCCCATCTACACCCACCCCAGAAAGCGCTTGCTTTCTGGGGTGGATGTCCGGATGTTCTTTTGGGACTTCCTGAGAGAACAACGGGGCACTGTAATCCCCTCCCAAAAAACCCTCCAAAACAGCATTAAAAAATAAAAGAATTTACCCAGCCTCCATGAGATGGCTGCCAGAGACCTCCTGGCAGATGTGCCAGAGGAAAGGGGGGACAGGGCTTTTTAGTGCTTTGGAGAAGGGGGTTGGTATTCTGTTTTCTGGGCTAATTTAGCCTGGAAATCTGTGGGAATACTGTCTGAACTGCAGTCCAGAAACTGGAAGTAGTGGGTTTATCCCGCGCCTTCCAAGAAGGTGTTGAATAAACAAACAATGAAATTAATTCACTACAAACCAGGGTTTTCCTGGTTTGTGGTGGATTAATTCGGATTTGTCCAGGATGTCATCTGGACAGCTCCCTTTTTATTGTGGAAGTTTCCACAATAAAGTGACTGTCTGGATATGCCCTCAGAAAACCCAGTTCAAAGACAATGTTGTGTCATTTTCTGCCTTGATATTCTGGATTATATGTCTGTGTGGAACGGCCCTTAGAGGTCTTTCCTCCATAGATTCCTTATAGAGCAGTCAACTTTATGGCAATTAATGACACAAACTGGAATTCACTGTCATGTTACTTCAGATGCAGGTGAGACTGTAAGAGCATGAACTCTCCTCTCTTTGGTGGAGTTTCCAAAGAAAAAACTGGCTTTGCAAAATTGGACCTAATAATGTATTTGAAGGCAAGTACTTCTCCGGTTTTCCTTCTCAGGCCAAGTTGTGCAGCAGATCCTTTTAAAAAAAAGGGGGGGGGGTTGTGTCTTATCTGCAATAATTTTATATCTGTAAATGTTTTGTTCCATGCAAAAAAATAGAGAAAGCAAATCATGTTGTCCTTGGAGTAGGTCAGGTGTTAGTGATAGTTTAATTGATTCAAACATTACTTTAATTGATTGGGGGAAAACTCACAGTCAGATAAAATCTTTTTGAATAATCTTGCAAAATGTCACAAAATAATAGAGCAACAGTTTCAAGTCTCCAGGCTGGTTATTAAGCAAAATGGCATTTAAACTGCAAAATGGCACTGAGAACATGTAGTCCTCTAGACTACACTGCCTCTTTTATCTACTCTAAGATCCTTGCCCACACAAGCAATGACAAGGAGCTGCAGGCAAGAAGTTTGCTTCCCTGGCCAGTAGCCGGTCTCTAGCTATTGATGAGTGGATTTCCATTATGTTTGTTCATGTCACCAACAGGATGCTGAGCATTGTTTGGTCCTGTCTTTTTAAAAATCAAAAATCCATTTCACTAGGACTGTTTCACACTACACAATTTTCGTGTTATGACTTCACTCTAACTGTCATTCCACAATTCCATAGGATGTTTCTGTGACAGATTACATAGAATAAAAGTATGGTCTTGGACCTCCTCCAGCCCTCAAGCAAAATATACAAGTTCCTCTGTAGGTTCAGAAATGAAGTGAATGCAAACAAAGTTATTAAAGATGTTATTGCTACTCCTTCAAACATACTGCACTTTTGAAGGGGCAAGAATTGGTATTAAGATGAAATTGTTGCATTCAGTGAATACCTAACCATTAGAATTCATTTTAAATTCAAAGGTCCATCTCTGCGTTTATGTAGCCCTATGATACATACTTTCTGCAGAAGTTATTTATAATGGATAAGACCCATTAACCAAATCCCCAAGGTGAAGTTACTGTTTATACTGTCTGTCGTCTATATCATGGAATTAAGACTTTATGAGAAGAATGTGGCTGCTCTGAAAATCTAATTTAAGTAATCTAACATTTCTCATTCTGTCTCAATTGTATATCACAAGTGGTACTCAGAATGTTTAGACTATTTCACTGGAGAGGTTAATGATCTATCGAGTCCTTAAGCTTCTGAAGTCAAGGCAGATTACTAAATATTACAACAACAGTGCAAAGGCTGATAAAAAGTGTAGTTTGCTCAATAGAAAGAAAGGAGATGATTGGCTGGAACTTGATGGAATGAGATAAACATAAAAGAATGAGGAAAGACAACTAAGTGCCTGACAGGAGGACTATGACACATTGAGTGGGAGGAAAGTAGAGCCAAATCAAACACTAAGAATGAGATTTTTGTGGAGGAGGATTTCATGGCAATCTGGGTGAATGGGTGTAGAACATTTTGTCCTTGTCTCACATTAAGAGCACATGAGTGGCCATTTGCATATAGTATCTGGGAATACCAACACTGTTATGAAGAGCTTTTGTATGAGTTTGGTAGATTTAAAAATCTTGGCTCAGACTCTAACTGTAACTAGTCACTCCATTAGATACCCTGTGAAAACAATTCCAGAGAGATTTTACTTCTACTAACAGGGATCCCACAGTAGGAATAGTGCCTCCTATTCAAATACCATTCAGGTTATGGCATGCTTTGTATCATAGAATCATTGAGTTGGAGGACACCTCGTGGGCCACTCCAATCCCCTACCAAGAAACAGGAATCACATTCAAAGCAGGGGTGCAGGGGATCAGCTATAGATTTTATTCTAGATTTAAAAACATTATCCAGGGTGCTGAACGACACATAGATCACATTCATTAAAATCTGCAATGAAATGACTAGGCTCAATATCCCATTTTAGAATAGAGAAACAACTGTGTAAAAATTGGGAAACCACTCAATGTGCTGTTATGGATCAAAGGTATTACCATCTAGAGAACTCCCCAGAGCATGAAGTTCCTCATCCTGCTCTAATGCTTAGCTGAAATCAACTTTCTTAAAGTAGATGCTTCCAAATGTTTCAGCTTGATAGACATCGAGTATATTGATTTCATTTCCTCAGGGCCTTATAGCTTCCTTAGTATTTCTTCTATTTAGGGAATATCATACTTGAGAATAAACTAGAAATGGGAGACTAGCAGCTTACAGATGTACACCTTCTCATTTTAGATCAATTTTCTTTGCCCTTTTCTGGATGCTTGCACTTTTCTTCCAAACCTTCTCAGCATTTCTTGTCAGGTAATTCCAGACTTCTAATATCTTGATCACCCTTTTCTGCTCTGACCTGCCAATGTCACTGGCATGCACTCTCATTACCACTTGTCTCTGTTTGGGGGGTTGGGGATACGACTTTGAACTGTTGACTTGACTTTCCACATTTTTTGTTTTAATCTGAAGATATATTACTGTAAGCCATCTCAGTGATCCCAGTTGTGCTTTGGAATGAGGTGAATTCCCATAATTAGGTTTTCAGGCTGTAACCTGTGAAGTTGCATCAAATCATCCCACTTGGAACTAAGCCACTGTCAAAGGTATTTATTCAGAACAATAATTGATGACATGTAAGCTGTTGCATAACACAGAACTGGAACAAATATGAGGAAATGCCTCTGATTTTGAGTGCAAAGTCCACAACATCAGTTAAAGGAAAGAACATTTTCAAAAATTCCATCCCCAAATTTGAAACATTTCTTCAGTAGTATCATTCATACACAATCTTCAAAAATGAATACATGCCAGCCATTGAAAATTATGTTTTTTCCACCTTAAGTCCCAATACTCTTTTGGCAAAACCGAAAGCCTTCTATTTTGAATCTAATGACAATAAAAACAAATATAAAGAGTTTGGTTTTTTTTTAAAAAAAAATCTTGCTGGTACGATTACAGTTTCCAGCATTTCTCTGACATGATCTTTAAGAGATAAAAAAAAGAAATGTAACAATACGTCTTCCCTCATTAATGTTGAGGAAATATCACCTGCCAAATTTCTGCTGAGCACAAAATTGTTTAGAATACCTAACATGGTATAATGAGCCCCACTTAATCATCAAGTAGTCAGATAAATACATTTGGCTGCGGAATTGCCTGCTGGAGAATTCACACAGAATTGTACTATTAGAATATTGTACTGATATTTTTCTCCAACCAATAAAAAAGTTATTTGGACATTAAGCATCTGTAACTTTATACCATGGTACAGGATTTCTGGAAATCCAAAAAGTTCCAAAAACCTTTTTTTTTTGCTATTGATATGACTTCTGCCTTTGATAATGGTGGAGACAGAAAACTCAGTACATGCTGGGTGTATAGTTAACACTTTTCCCTTCTCTGACCCCTCATTCATTATGTATATACAAAGACCAGCATTTCAGAAAATAGAAGGGAAAAACCAAATCTGAAGAACCTCTGGTCACAACCATTTGTGATACAGGAGATCCAACCTTTATGATTTAGGAACCTATTCCGTTTCAAATGACAGGCTTTACAGGCATGTTGGCTGAATTTCTCCCAAAATATTATTTTATATTAACCAAATTCAGATTTTAAAATTTCAGTATTTAAGACACCCGTCCTAGGTAAATTTCCTCCTTTGCAGTTACTTCCAGTAAATTGAATCAAGCTTATTCCAAAGAAACATATAAATGAGAGGACACAGTTAAGAATAACAGTACAGAAAAGGTTAATGTTCTGTCACAATCCACTTTCCTCTTAGCTCTGAGGACTCTATGTTCTTGGAAAGGACAAAATTACCTTGACTTGTTGCTTCCTTGCTTTATTATCTGTATTCCTGTAACCTCCTTAGATTTGGGAACTGCTTCAATCTAATTATTGTAGACATAGAACTGAAATGCCTCTGGTCAGTGCTATACTTTTCAGAATGATCATAAAACCATGGCTGGAATGTGCTTATTAGGCATGAGAAAAAAGTTATGAAAATGATTCGTTTCGTAAGAAATTCGTAAGAAATGCTACTTTCGAGCGTTTCCGCACCTGGAACGCCAACCAGGAAGTGGACTTTCTTTTTAGAACCTCGGGGCCAGGATTTTCTTAAGTGTCGTTATTAGGTCGTAAGGGGGGCATAAGGGGGCACCCTCATTCTCTCTCACCACCCTCCGCCTCCCTTGCCAATATTATGGCAAGACAAGCCCTAAACTCGCTCCCTCCCTCGGCTGGAAGGAAGCCTGGAAAAATGTAAACAGAGAGGATTACTCAGAAGTAAATCTGCAAAGGAGGGCACTTTGGATGAAGGGCCCTCCTTTGCAGATTTACTTCTGAGTAATCCTCTCTGTTTACATTTTTCCAGGCTTCCCTGCCTCCCTGCCTGCCAGCCAGGATCTAAGGCATCAAAGAGTATTGGGGTGAGAAACCAACCTAATGTATAATAGAATGAATGCTACTGTAAGTGCCAATGCCTAATATTATAAGTAATCCAACTGGTCATACCTAATTCCATGCACATGCAATAATACAGCAGTAATAACAATAACAAGAGGTAAAATTCAAACCGAAGTATTCTGAGTGGTCCCTGCCTCATGCAAACGGGCTCATGCGGTGCAAACGGGCTCTTACGGTGCAAACGGTGCAAGCGGAAATTAGCCCGGGAAAAGCCAGCTTGGGAGCACACACATACATATTCTTGGGAGGGGGATTTGTTGCAGAATCCCGGCCTCATAGAGAAGATTCTGCAGCAACCCCCCCCCCCCCAAAGAATATGTATGTGTGTGCACCCAAGCAGAAAACGCTGTCTTTTCCCGGGCTAATTTCCCGGGCTCACAAAGAAGAGCCCGTTTGCACCGCATGAGGCAGGGACCACTCAGAACATTTCGGTTTGAATTTTACCTCTTCTTATTCCCATTGTTATTACTGCTGTATTATTGCATGTGCATAGAATGTAGGTATATGACCAGCCTGGGCAAACTTGGGCCCTCGCTCCCTCGGGATCGGGGTGAGAGAGAGGCAGCGAGGAGCGAGGGGGGGGGGCTCCTCCTCCTTTTCTTTTGCTGCTTCCAAGAATAGAATACCCCCTCCCTCCCTCCTTCCCTCCCTCCTTCCTATTTGGAGAGTCCCATCTAGAATTCAGTGTGATTGATTCAAGTTTTGGCCTACAACTCCCAGAAATCCCAGCCAATTTACCAGCTGTTAGGATTTCTGGGAGTTGTAGGCCAAAACCATCTGGAATGCACATGCTCTGGCATACGAATTACTAACGGATTTCGTTAGTACTTAAGTTACATTTCCGAAATTTTGGGGAAATTTTTGTAAATCTTTCTATTACTAATCAAAAAAAAATCCCCCATTTGCTTTACGATTCACCATTTTAGGATTCTAAACCATGCCTAGTGCTTATAGCATTGGTGTACAAAGAGATCATTTTAAAAGAAAGCTGAAATTTGTATGGGCTTTCATACCAGATCTTCCCTACTTGAGTGCTGGACTACAACTCCCATCATCCTCTGCCAACAACTAGGCTCCCTGCCTTTTAATTCCTACTTCCCCACAGTTTAAAAACATTTCACAAGCCCTTGCCATATAGTCTCCAAAAAGAGGGCAGAAGCACACAAATACATTTTCATTCAGATTGAGCTCTTCCAACACTTTGGTTTCACTGGAAAAAACACAACAATAAAGAGCTTGCCCTCTCCTATCAGTGTGAGATGTACACATCATCATTGTATCACTCGCAGCCCAGTATGATTGCCTTCTTGGTGGTGGATCTGTAGGTGTCTGCAGAGACTAGGGGTGTGCAATATTTTGTTAGATGTTGTAAGTCGTATCAAATCCATTAAATTCATAATTATGATGAGATATTCAATTATTTATTTACATCATTTCTACCCTGCTCTTCTCAACCCCAGAGGGGGGACTCAGAGCGGCTTGACAAAAGGCAGCAATTCGATACTGATACACAATATAAATATACAATATAAAACCATAAACATTCAGCATTAAAATACAGTTAGCATTAACACGTAATACACATTCACTTAAGTGAAAAACAGTGTTCTGTCCACAACATGAGCATTGAGCCATATCCATCAACTTGTCATTACAATTCCACTCCAAAGTGCTGCATTGTGCTAATGTGCAAAAGCTTGATCCCATAGCCAAGATTTTACTTTTTTCCTGAATGCTAGGAGGGATGGTGTCGATCATATATCGCTTGGAAGCACATTCCACAGGCGGGGAGCCACCACCGAGAAGACCCTATCTCTCGTCCCCACCAACCGCATTTGAGAAGTTGGCAGGAGTGAGAGCAGGGCCTCCCCGGATAATCTTAAATTACGAGGTGGGACGTAGAGGCAGATGCGTTCGGACAACTAAGCTGAGCCAGACCCTTATAGAGCTTTAAAGGTCAAAACCAGCACTTTGAATTGAGCTTGGAAGTGGATCGGCAGTCAGTGGAGCTGACACAACAGGGGGATGGTATGCTCCCTGTATGTAGCTCCAGTTAGTAATCTGGCTGCCACCCATTGGACTAGTTGCAGTTTCTGAACTGTCTTCAAAGACAGCCCCACGTAGAGAGCGTTGCAGTAATCTATTCGGGATGTGACCTGAGCGTGGACGACCGTAGCCAGATCAGACTTCCCAAGGTAAGGGCACAGCTGGCACACGAGTCTTAACTGTGCAAAAGCTCCCCTGGCCACCTCCGAGACCTGGGGTTCCAGGCTCAGCGATGAATCTAGGATCACTCCCAAGCTGCGAACCTGCGTCTTCAGGGGGAGTGTAACCCCATCTAATACAGGCTGTAACCCTATGTCCTGTTCGGCCTTATGACTGCCCAGGAGGACATCTGTCTTGTCAGGATTAAGCTTCAATTTGCTAACCCTCATCCAGTCCGACACAGCAGCCAAGCACTGGTTCAAAGTCTGAACATCCTCCTTAGTGACAGGTGGAAAGGAGTGACAGAGTTGGACATCATCCACATACAGATAATATCTTACTCCGGATGATCTCCCCCAGCAGTTTCATGTAGATGTTAAATAACATCGAGAACAGTACTGAACCCTGAGGAATTCCACACAACAATGGTTGTGGGGTTGAACAGGTGTCACCCAATAACTCCCTCTGGGACCGACCCTCCAGGAAAGATTGGAGCCACTGCAGAGCAGTACCCCCAAGCCCCATTTCTACGAGGCATCCCAGAAGGATACCGTGGTCAACGGTATCGAAAGCCACTGAGAGGTCCAGAAGGACCAACAGGGACACACTCCCCCTGTCGAGCTCCTGGCGTAGATCATCTACCAAGGCCACACACACTCTAGCCTCCTCTTATTTCACTTCAGCACTGCCAGCTCCTCAGTAAACCAAGGAGCTGGTTTAGCTCAGTTACTCAATAATAACCCGGTGGATAAAGGTGAGAGAGATTAACCCCCCTCAACGTGCAGGCATGGCTCGCACCAAAAACTTGAGACTCAAAACTTACCCAATACTTTTTTCACTTGAAGTTTGGAAATCTCAGAAGCCTCCCAAAGTCAGTTTCCTTTTCAGTGCAAGGAAGCAAAGCCAAGCCAAAAAGGTTGCCTTCCCTCTTGATATTAATGGCTTTTCACCATTAGGAGAGGGAAGCAGCAGGGAGAAAGAAGAGTTTGCTGGGAAAGAAACTGAAAAAGCACAAAATTCTGGTAAATGTAGTTTGGGAAGGTGGGGAGCACTATGCCAGAGAATTCAAAAGGGCCTGCCCCAATCAGGATAGGGGAGAGATTTGTCCTCTGCAGCAGCAGCTAGCCACAGTTCCAATAAATTGTTGAATGTGCAAAGAGGAAGAATGACTGATACTTCTAGTAAGTAAATCTCTGTACTGGGCTGGGAAGAAATCTCTAAATGGAAGTTCTATTGGTTAATATGAGAGACCTTCAATGAGATCTCTGTTGTGACTTTAAAAAAAGTTTTTCTCAAAAATTAAAAAAATCCCTAAAATTAGTAGATGTATGAATATTTCTGAAAGTTGGTGGAATTATACTCTGTTATCTTATTTCATTGTATACAAAATTCAAGGAAATTGCTATTTTAGTGTTTCTCTTTTTTTAAAAAAACCTAGTTGTTTATAAAAACTGAAAATTCCCCAAAGCTCTGTGGATAAGTGAAATGTTTTGAAACTTGATGTGATAACAGTGGTAAATGTGTTCTACTATTATATCAAGTGTTACCCCAATTGCTGTAAAAATGAGGGAGAAATTAGCCCATAAAATTTCCTCACTTGCTCAATTATTATAACAAAAAAACCCAAATTTTTTGTTATTTTTGTTATAGTAATGAAATCTTCAGTTTAGAAAAAAGCTCCTGCACCCCCTAATTTTTTAAGGAGTTTTGAAACATTTTTTTCATCCATCGCTCAACCCTAGTAGTGACCTATTCTTTATCCGTATGTTCTATTGCAGTGAGGACATTGGTTTCCTCATGTAAGGTGGTTCCAGAAAGGGTTGGCTTGACAGGCCTTCTTCTTGAAACGTTTCTCCCTTTCACTCTCCATTTGTGCCTCTTCCAGATCCACAGCACTGTTGGTCACAGCTTACCTCCAGTTAGAGCACTCAAGGGCTAGGCCTTCTCAGCTTTAAGCTCATCTTGAAATCTCTTTTCCTGTCCAACAACATTCCATTTTCTATTCTTGAGTTGAGAGTATAGTAACTCCTTTAGAAGATGGTGAATGCCTGATTCAGGCAATGTGGCCAGTCCAGCGAAGTTAATGGCAAAGGTTCATCACTTCAGTGCTGGTGGGCTTTGTTTCTTCCAGAGTGCTGACATTTGTCTGCCTGTTTTGCAGAATTTGCCTGTTTTGCCAAGAGATTTGCAGAATTTTTCGGAAGCAATGCTGATGGAACAATTCCAAAAGTTGAGTGTGACGCCTATAGACAGTTCATGTTTTGCAGGCTTATAATAGGGTTGAGATTATAATAACTTTATTAACAAGCATATCAGTTTCCCTACAAATGTCCCAATTCTTAAACACTCTCTGCTTCATTCAAAAAAGGGGGGGGCTGCATTCGCAGAGCTCAGGCAGTGTTGTATTTTGGTGTTGATGTTAACTTTTGTGTAAAGATGGCTGCCATGGTAAAGGAAATGATTTGTGAATATTTGATGGGGGGGGGCTTTCTTTCTATTCTTTCTATTTTTAATCAGATTTATTGTTCTCTTATGCAATTGTTGGATTTAATGTACTCTTATGCTATGCCATGAGTACAATTATGATGGAAATAAAGGATATTGCAGGAGGGAGGGATGGAGGGAGGGAGGACAAACAATTGTTGAAAGCTTGTTGAAACTGATGGGAGATGGAGTTTTCTTACTGACATTATTATTAGATTTGCTAAAATTATATTTCTCAACAGGCAGGTAAGAGAACTGTAACTATTCCTATTAAGTACAGAAACCCCAAATAAAATTGTCAACCACAGCATAACCTTGATAATAAAAAATATCATGAATACTTATAAAGATGTGCAATCACATTCTATTTATTTATTTCCGGCATTTTACCCCACACTTTTCAACCCCCGAGGGGGACTCAGAGCGGCTTACAAAAAGGCACAATTCGATGCCCACACAGTAAAACACAATATAAAACCGCAGAAACATTCAACATTAAAATACATTAAAATTCTATTCGAATACATCTCATGGCTGTTAGGAAAAGGAACCAGCATTAGGTGCAGTGAGGAATAATGATGATGATGATCAGCAGCAGCACTATTATCAGTTATTTTATATAGTGCCATTACCTTACATAGCACTTTTTAAGTAGAAGAACAAAAAACACTTCCTTGTCCTTAAGCTTACAGTGTAATATGAGTTATCAAGAAAGGAAATATTGTTAATTATTTAATTTGTACTTGTGTTTTACTTCCAGGGATGAGCAGAGTGGCTTACAGGATCATTCTGCGGCAGCCAGATTGCTAACAGGGAGCATACAACCCCACTGTTGCGTCAGCTCCACTGGCTGCCAGTTTGCTACTGAGCACAATTCAAAGTGCTAGCCCAAACGGTTCCGGCCCAGCTTATCTATCCGAACGAATCTCTCCCTATGAACCTTTGAACCCACCAGGGATTTGCGATCGTCGTCGGAGACCCTGCTCTCGATCCCGCCTGCTTCACAAGCATGTCTGGTGGGGATGAGAGACAGGGCCTTCTCTGTGGTGGCCCCTCAGCTGTGGAACTCCCTGCCTAGGGATATCAGATCAGCCCCCTCCCTCCTAACCTTTCATAAAAAAACCCAGAAAACTTGGCTCTTTGAGCAAGCTTTTGGAGCCTCAGCATAATCAGACAAACTTGAATCGGAAAATGACCTAGGAACGGCTAAGACGACAGAACAGATAAGGACTAAACATGACTACACAGTTTACATTTTTTATTGCTTACTGTTTTGATGCTTTTAGGTATATTGTAATGTGATTTTTTATTTTTATTGATGTATGAATTTACATATGGCTTTGAATTGTGCTGACTGTTTGCTGCCCTGAGTCGCCTTCGGGCTGATATGGGCAGGGTAGAAATAGTGTAAATAAATAAATATACTCTATGTGAAAATGGTTTGGCTGATCAGGTATTTTGACTCGGATGGGTTTTCAAGTAATTGAATGGCTAGGGGCTAGCATGTGGCAACAATTAAATGAGCAGGGCCTAAAATGGGTTCCCTTACCTACCTTTTTAAACCACACCTCTAGTTTGAGAAACATTTTCAATTTCTTTGATCCAGATAAAATTGGTTGTAAGCAACAATGTAAGTCTCACACTCACATAATCACACTTACATACACTCCCAAAGGTTCCATCTTCTTACACTTAAATAAACATGCTGCCGAATTATAAAAAACCAAGCAAGTGTTGGAGAAAAGCAAAAACTTATGAAACTCTTCTTTCTTCAAATTGCTGGTTTCATATTTTCTTGGCAAATTGGAGATTTAAAAATTTTAAATTGTTCAAACCATTGAAACATCATTATGCCTAATATCTCATTATATTTAATGCTATTTGATCATGATTACATGTATCAGGCTTGGGCCTCTTTGAAGATGATATTCTTATTAGTTGCTTTTATATTTATGTTGGGTGAGTTAATTCAAAGAAAGATAGACCAAATTTAATTTTTACCATTTGGTTAAAAAAGGAAGTTCAGCAGGCAACACTTTCCCCAACTTTTCATGGCAAGATAAAATTTTCAGAATGTCATTTTTTTTTCTGTGAAACCATTAAAATATGGGAACATTGGGTCTTTTGATTTAATATGCAGCTTAATATATGTTGTGCTTTTTGTTTTCCTGGCTGCATGGAAGATGGGTGTGAAAAATGTAAAGCTAAGAGGAGGAGTCTACACCTTCACCACAACTCCTCTGTCTTGCATTTCAAAATGTTAATATGCCAACCCAGTGACTATTAGAATATTCAAGATTTGGTCTCCTTCAATATTGAGTTAATGACATCTTTTTCCAAAGTCACTCTTAACTCCAAGTTCACATTCTGTCCTAGCACAGCTCTGTGTGCCATAAAAACTTTGAATTTCTGTTTTGGAATCAACAGTGGGACTGCAAACAGGAAGCAGGAAGGACTTTGTGTGAAACACAAAATGCCAGAATCGAAGAAGGTGCAATTTTGTTTTTCTGGGGTTGCCTTTTAACAGGTTTTGCAACGACAGCAAAATAGCAGCAGCAAGGTCAAAAGATAAGCAAAAGTGTTGAACTCTTGCAAATGCCTACATTCATGATACATTTAAGGGGAGGGGGCATGGGAGCATCTTATTTCTAAACGGTGAACTTTGCCAAAAGTAAACTCCCTAAGCATTCCCTTCAGTTTAATGACTCTTGAAACACATCGGTTAGCATCAATAGCACGTTCAAAGGGGATGGGAGCATTTTATTGGCTGTTTTTGTTTTGTGTATGATTCTAAGACAGCTTTTTCTATTACTGCCCAGAAACAGAAAGAAACATATACAATAACAACTTAAACCACCGCAACTCTGGCTGGCTAAGATCCTATAGCATAGTGAGAGATTACACCACTGTAGTTATTCCGGTGTTACACAGATCATATAATGCAGTTCAAAGCTAGCTTCAACCTGCAGCAGCTATATGACATATGTAGCCAAGAAGCTTGCTTTAAGGACTTTTAACCGCCTTAAGCTAAAACAGCAGAAAGCCTGGAATAAGCGCAGGGCCGGCCCCGCCCATTCCGCCGCCTACGCGGTCGCGTAGGGCGATGGTACCTGGGAGGGGCGTCGCGAACTGGGAGGGGCGCCGCCGCGCCGGCCGCCCCGCCCCACCGCTGCGCCTCCGCAGCCAGCCACGCCACTGCCGCCACCGTGCGCACGGCCAGGCGGGGCACCCTTGTGCGGCCGGGCAGGATGCCACTGCGCATGCGCGGCCGGCCGGGACGGCGGCGCGTGTGCGCACCACCGCTCAGGACGCACTCACGCGGCCAGGCAGGATGCCAGCGCACATGCGCGAGGGCGTCCAGGAGCCACCGGGGAGGGGCGCAAAAATAAGGTTTGCCTACCCCGGGAGAGGTGAGGCCGCCCCTGAGTAAGCACCACGGCCACAGCACAATTGACTCTGCAGAATACAAAGTGCTTTTTGAACACCCAATATGCTGATACACATAACATTTGGAATATGGGGGCTAACAAAAAATGCCCAAGGGTATAGCTTTGTAGCAGGTGGCCAATTCACCTCCTGGGAATTGAATACTTCCACTACTAAACTGTCATTTTCTTCTTCTTTTGTGGTCCACCTTGAGTGTCTCTGAAGCGTACATGCGCAACCTGCCAGGCAAATGAGAAAGAAAACATTCTCTATGGCAGTCAAGCTATGGGTATTTCAGAATCTGGAACTGGTTTGAAGCTACCTTCTGTGGTTAACATAATCCCCATTCTTTTTCAGAAATAGCAATGTAGTCATCCACCCTGCAAAACCAGTTTCTGCCAAACCAATTGACCTACATGGTCAATGCAGATGAGCCTCTAGGGTGCAAACTGTCCTTACGCAACAGGCTAACCATGACAATGATACTTTATGTTACTTCATAATTACGCACAACAAATATGTGTTTGTGTAGGGTGAAAATAATTTTCTAGAATTGGTCTGCTCTCTTATGACCTCATCAGATGGGGCTGAATCGAGCGGCTTACACTGGTTCCTCTCCAGTTTAGCCGCAGAGCCCACTGACTCCCTTCCCACAATATACAGCTATTTCCTGTGGGGCTCCATTGCTAGACTAAAGCAGAACCAGCATATGCCACTGCTGCAGCAACACAAGAGGCTTCCCATGTTGCATTAGCAACAATGGGAGGAACCTGGATGGTGGACACTTCCCCCTGTGGGAAGGGGTTAAGTGTAAATCAGGTGATACAGTGCATGGGGTGATGGGCCCCCTCCTGCCAAGTACCGCTGGATTCACCATGATTTGTGATGGTTCCAGTGACCAATGTGATAAGGACATTAATCTTTGTGGGCATTGGGTATTTCCCTTCCTATGAGTAGCAACCACACGAGAAGAGGGAAGTATATATTGTCACTGTACATCTGAAGGCAACACAGAGCCATATCTGTGATCAAGACTCCATGATTGTATATGCCCCAGTTCCAAGAATGTCGATTCTCTGGTTATAACGTAGATCAGTACAAAATCTGTACATTTCACTTAACATACTTAAAATGTAATAGAGTTACAATCTCTGTGTCCCTATTTTAGCTTTCCAGTGATACAGTGAACATTTGCATAAAGCTAGCATATGGAAAGATGGCATCTACAATGAGGAAGCCTACCAAATGCAGAAACTATACTATCTTGTTCTTGATCATAGGGAGAGTCCAATGCACATTTGGCGGGATTCCCTCACTGAAGATATTTCTCCAATATATTTAGAAAAGAAACAGCATGGGACACAGCTGTGTAAGCAGAGTGAGTTGGTTCAGTCCTACACTCCCCATCACATTGACTTTCTGGCACCTGTAGGTTTCACCTGGGACTGAATGTTTCCAGCTGAAGTTTTTATTGTATAATTATTACCCTGTTTCATTCACAAAATGTTTAAAAACACTACAGATGGCATTGTCTTTTCAGTGCAACCCATCTGTGTTTATCCAATTCTCTTTCCTGTTGCTTTCTTGCTGGGGAAAAATAAGGGGAAATGATGGAATGCATAGATCATGCCTTTTGCCAGAATATTAAGAAACCCTAATCTGGGAGTATTGAAAGCACAAGAGACTATAACTGTTTTAGGAATCCATTGGTACTTTTGCAACATCAGTAAGCTTGACACCTCAAAACTATTTGTGTGCCAAGCAGGAAAACAACAGAAACAACTTAAGCTTCATGGAAATTCTGAGTTAAGAAGAAATTAAGACTGACAAAGATAAAATTAGGTATCAAGGGGCATGCATATTTCCTGCAATAAACATATTTTCCACCTCAGAACAGGTTTCCCTCTGAGAAACATGCATCAGGAACCAAGAATCTACAATTTGGAAAGTGCAATTTTGCAATCAAACTTGTAAATTAAAGCCATATTTACCTTCCAAACAGCAATCACAAAACAAAGTACACTCAATGTAAAATACATAGCTAAGAGCAATCACATGCTGTGGCAAAACACTTTAAAAACTACTTGAGGGAACATCTCTTTTAAAAACATATTAAGCATTTCCAGTATAGTATCTTAAATCCCAATTTAGCCACACTAAATCCAAGTCTTGGGGAAAACTGAGTTTTAAGTAGAGGAGTTGTTATCGTCATCATCACCACCCAATTTGACGGAAAGATAAACAGAGCTTAAGTACTGACGTTCTTTCCACTGCAACTTTATGCACATATTTGCATACCTTATGCACATATCACAACCCTTGGTTTAGGCAACAATCCAAGACACACTTGCTTGGGATTAAGACCTATTGAACCAAATGAGATAAAGGAAATACAAATTGAACTGAAAATGTGTACAAATTTGTTGTGTGATTTCAGCTCCACTAAATTGTTGGTTCAAGGCCCAAAACACCTGGTTTCCAAAGGATTGAATGAGACATAGGGCCTTTCTAGACAGTCTCTATACCCCAGGATCTAATCCCAGGGTTTATGCTTTAAACTGAATTATTTGAGTCCCCACTGCCAGATAATCTGGGATAAACAGAAAACCTGGGATCACTTTCTGGGATATAGGGTCTGTCTGGAAGGGCCCACAGATGGGTTGAAGGCAAAAGCAGAGGTTTATTCTCTTATGGTCAGAGAGGATGTCAGTGAATAAAGCACTGCAAATAACTGTCATAGCACAATTGTGAATACAGAGCATATTTATTAAATTTGACAGCTATTCAAGATACACATGCAAGCACCTGATTGGCTCAGAACTTGTCCAGCTAGGGTCCACTTTGTAATTGAGAATCCCTCAGATGTCATCGCTGGTTGGTCCCCACTGTGGTGGGAAATTCAAATAAACTGCTATTGTATTATGTTGAAGATTCTGTTCATTTATTGATCTGCCCCCAAGAGGGGCATAATCAGAAAAGAATAGTTTTGCAACCAATAATGGCTTAATGTCCTGGTTTTGGTGGACACAGTGGAGTTCAAGATAAACTATGGGTGCTTTAGAGAGATGACCATCTTAGTAAGTGCAACAAGAATGAGTCTGGCTGGGGGCATGGGAGAGGAATCATTCCCACTAATATCCTGGATTGTATCAAGTGAATAGGAAAAGCACACAGGGTCTCTGATGCAAACCCATTGTTTGTTCCTCTCAAGCCTTCCAGTTTTTTTGTAAAAGGATTTTGGGGGGAGGGGTGGTTTCCTGGAATCCAGGGTGAAGTGAAGCAACATGCAAAAGGAATTCATGAGAGGTTATCATGAGGTGAAATGGAAAGGCAAAGCCTCCATGGAACTGTACCTCATAATTCATATTTTGGGGTCCGACTCTTATAACAATTGAAGATTTTTGGGAATTGACTGTTTAATTAGCCTGAAATAATGTATAAAACATTTGCTAGTTTTTTTTCTATTTGTTTGTTATTTGGCTTATCTGATTGGCATAGGTGCTACTAAAAAGTTATGAGAAAGCTGCAACTTTTAATCTTGGGTAAACTCATCTATGTAACCATCCCTTTTCCTTAGAATCTGCATAGTACCCCTTGGGGAGATAGGGTGTAATATAAATAAACTTTTTATCATTAGTATTATTATTTATACTACAGAGGTGGCTGGTGCCATACCCTTCAGTAGGGTAATAAGTCCACTCCACGTTTTAGCCCAATCTGTAAAAGAAGTATCCAACATATGGAACCTATTTTGATGATAGCATTCAGCACATTAGACAGACAATTCAGAGTTCAAAGTCCAGAACAAATCCACCACCCAACTGCCATGGAATCCACCAACTATTCCTGGCAAAGGAAAATGTCATTCCTTTAGGGCAAACCTCTTCAACTTGCAGCTTTCCAGGTGTTTGGGCCTTCAGTTCCCAGAAGCCCTAGCTAGCTTGTTTAATGGTCAGGAATTCTCGGAGTTGATATCCAAAACACCTGAAGGGCCACAGGTGGAAGAGTCCTGCTTTAGGATGCCATCCATATCTTGGTGACATCGGCAGCTGTTGCTTCATTATGCCTGTCTTCATCTCAGATATATTATATTTTAACAGTAATCAAGCACAGCCAATGGCGCAGGGTGATAGGAATTCCAGCCCAATAACATGTGGCCACACTTTCCCCCACCCCTGCACTAAACATCTCTTTCCCTTGTTATGTAACTGATCAACACTTTGGCTAGTACATACTGTTGATCTGGATAAGATTATGCAATTGTATTGATTATATGTTAGGCCATTCATCAACAATTACCTCTACAGCTATGCCACAAAGCTGCTATTCTACATGTTATGCTGAACAGCATCATGGCTTTCTGTTTGCCTCTCTAATGCCAGAAGAAAAGCAGGGAGATTAAGGAGGCAACACCCAGTCTTGTCACAGCCCATCAACTCTTTTCCCTTTCTGACTGGCAAATAATCCTCCAAGGCTATCAAATATTAAATGGCACATAATGGGATACTTCCGTTCTTGGGAACCAAAACAAGATTTGTGAGGTCATTATATTCAGCCAGTATGATTATTCTTCATAATACAGATAACTCTGTGTGCCTTGTGGGATTTCATTTTACCTGCCTTGCACTTGACCTTTATCTGAAGTTTTTGTTATGATATAACACCCAGAATTAAGGAAATGATTCATGGCACTACTTATGGAGAAAAAAAGCTTCACTAACTTCCCAGTAACTGCATCAGTCAAAGAGGTCTTTTTATCACCCACTTAAACCCATAGCATTTTCCATCCTGACTAATAAATTAGCATTTGAGAGAAGGTAATCAGAGGAAGCAGATTTCTCTGGAATCATCTAAACATCACGGAAATAAAAAGAGACACGTCTACAAGTCCTCTTGTGTATTCTGTAAGGTCGGTTTTATGCCTATGTTCCTGTAGAAGGATGTCATATGATGCTATACTTGTTCTTCACACAATAGCTCTTTGAATTGATCCTGCTCACAGGATTAGTTCTGAGAAATATATGGCTATTACTTGTTCTGATGGTCTGGTTAAAACACAGTTTTAGTCTCCTCTAAAGTAGACCCAATGAATCAATAGGAACTTGATAAATCAACAATGACTATTATTGTATTTTTGGGTTCATGGGCCTCCTCTACTGGAGACTAGTAAAGATTTTGCATTAGGTTTTCATATATATACTATTATAGCAATTACAGGTATGACCTTATCCCGTTACCTTGTGTCATTGTATAGAAAATTCAAGGGGAGATAGCTCTTGTTTTTTTAATTGTTTATAAAAACCTTGAAAATTAAAGAAATACATTCAAAAATACACTGCACAAATGCTCTACAAGTGGATTTTAAAACATAATATTTTTTTCTCAAAATGTATGAGATATTAATATATTTCAGTTTTCCTAGCAAAGCAGTTGATTGATTCAATCTTAAATGCAAGCAAACTCTATTCTGTACATCAGGAGATAAAATGTTTTTTGACCTGAGAGCTAAATTTCAATTTTGGAAGGGTTGCATTCTAAAAACACACATGAACTCACGTTTAAAAAAAAATAAAATCAAATATCAAAAACTCTTGCCTCTATGCCTGCTACAGACTTCTTTGCCACCAACAGACCCAGCCCATCATTCCCAAGTAGAGTTTAAAACCCTTTACCACCAATCTCATTCCTCCTGCCAGATTTTAGATCCCTTTTCAATGGAAAAGAAATTTAAAATCTGGCATTAGGAGAGAGACAAGAAGATGCTTGATGGAAGAGAAGTTTGAAATCAGGGTGAATGTGCTGGGAAGGGTGATAAATGCAATGAGGGTAGATACTGAAGGACAAGCAGAAGGGCAGCAGAAGAAGTCAGGAGAGGAAGCTGAGCTAGTTAAGTAGCAGTTACAAACTCCTGAATAATCAAATTCACAGAATATGAATATGGGGAGCTGATTGTAACTGAGGCTGACTCAAAAAATTGGAAATTTTAAAAAGAAATCGATCAGAACCTTTCATAAACAGCATAGTTCAGTACGTAGATAACTACTCTGGAGCAAGCTACAGAAGAATAGTTTTCATGTCTGCAAAGCCAGTTCAATTCCATGTCTGAAAAAGCACTGCTCAGTTCCAGTAACATTTTTTATGCCTGAAGAGAAGAGTTTGATGCTTTGCAGAGAATAATAGCCAGTGACTGGTAATAGCCAGCACAGTTTGATATATATCATGCACCCCTAAGCAATAATTATTCTATGCTATTGGTTTTAAAATAGGAAAATGGAAATTTCAGCCAAATGATACCAGATATTCATTCCATTGGAAAAATCCAGTTGACAACAACCTTTCATCCCAGCTTGCTGGGATGGGAGGGCTTTGCCCCTCCCCTGCCACGAGGAGAGCAAGGTTCCTTGGAACCTTCCATGCCCAGAGGCGGGGCCTTCAGCGAGGCCACGCCTCAGCAAGCCATTCTGTGCTTGCTTGCCTTCCCACCACTCCCACCCATTGCTATATTTGAAAGGCTGCCTTAGGTGCCGGGTTTGGAATTTTACCTCTTACTGCTGCTTTTAAGCCGGGGAGGGGTTTTGCCTACCCCCCCCCCCCGGTTGTTTAGGGGCTATTGGGTGTGGTGAATTGATAATCAGGTTAGTTTAAATAGCGAAGTGGTTGGTTGGTAGGGAAATTCCCTAATTGGTGTGCACCTTAGGCACCCCCTTCAGGGGTGAGGGCCAGTTGGTTAAAATCCTCACATTAAAGTTCTGTTTGTTGGGTGAGGTAGAGTTAATGGCCCTGGAATGGTAAGAGGCTATTCTCAAGCTCGGGAGAATTGACATCTTACTCATTTCCCTGTAGAGGCTGGATCTGGTTGTTAGTCAGGCCAGTCTCGGCCTTCGCCCAGAAATTGATGGAGGTTGAATTATTGATTCCTGACACCCCCTGAGTTTAGTTGAGGGGATTTAAATAGGTAACAATAAATGTTGCCCAATTTTGACCCAAATTGCATTGTCTGTGTTTTATTGTCTTTGGCTCGTTATTCGGGGTATGGGTGGGCAACACATTTCATGAGAAAGGGGAGCTTGGTGGGGAAACATTTCAAAAATTATCACCATGGGACAACAAAGTATACTACAGGCATTTACATCACTATCTTCATTGAACAGTTATCAAGCCAGTTTAACATGTTTATCTCTTTCTGATCCTTGCTCTGTAGTATATCTGAAATTAATTTACTTATGCTGATGATGGGGATAGCCAGTAAACACCATAGGATGTTTTCTTTGGCCATTCCTGTGGTGTTCTTGTAGAATTTGTGATATGGCAACAATATTTGTTGGCATTGCTGCTCTGTCTGCCACATGGAAAATCTGACTAATTTTTTTAAAAAGAGAGAACCTTCAAGATGTTACTGATATTAGAACAGGCAGCTTTTTAACTGCAAGGCAGGGTCTCAATTAATGGGAATACATATTTAGCTGACTTATGGACTGTGTCTCCTGCCAATTAGCTCCATCTCAATGTTCTATTCGTTGCCTTGAGTCAATAAACAGTTCAAGATTTCCTGGACACAGAAAATGGCTTTCGATGCCAAGTACTGTGGGTATATTGAAACCATACCTACAACAATAGCCCTCAACAAGGGAACACAGCTAACTAATCACAAAAAGGAGAAGTTAAAAAGCTTGAAGCAATGTAACACTACGAATCAGGGAATTCACTGGTTTGTATCAAAGAGGAATATTTGAGAGAGCATCCCTATGACTACTCAAAATAAGTCCAAGATTGCAATTTGACTAAACTTTAGGTCTGCATTGTTCTGTATCACTTCTGACAACATCCCCCCCCCCATTTTAAAATTACATACCTCAAATGCCTTTACAATAAGGTTTGATTGTTAGGCTTAGTGTGATAGACTGAGATGGGTGAGTCATTATCTGTCATTTATCTTGGACTTAAAGGTAGCGGAGGAAGAAAAGAAGTCAGAACCAAGCAGGACATAGGTTATTATGCTGTAATTTTGCCAATTGATTTCATATTTATTTCATTTTCCTTCAGAATTTATGAAGGGTGGTTAAACAGACAGGGTTCCCAAATTTGGCAGACAGTATAATCATATAAAATGTTGACTCCATCACCGAAGGCAAAAAAAAGTGTTACATTTGAATCTTAAGGCCACTTCACACAATATAATCGCATGTGTGGAAAATGTATGTTGAAAGAATTACTTTGCCATAGTGAGCTCAAGACACTGCTATGCACATCAAAATAGCTTTCTGAAGCTATTTCAGTATGTGACAAAATTCATAAAAACTGTGTCCTTGCTCAGCTTGGTGGCAGGCCTATTGAAGAAGGCCTAAGAAACCTTTCAGATTTAACAAATGTTTCTGATTTTTTTGAATCTCGGCTCCCACATTACCATTTTGCAAACTATAAGAGCTCCCACTAGTAAACAAGTGTGCACATCTTGCATGTATCTTCTTTAAAAGGGGAATATCACTCCCAAAAGACCTCACGAAGCATGATTCCCCACTTAAACAGGTCCATGCTACCAGTTTGCCTGATTTCAACCCTGAAGTGCCCCCTCCCCCAACTAAAAGTGAGTCTGTTCACACAGCAATAACTATTGGAAAGTTCTTCTTACGAGTGTTTAGTTGGAATCTCCTTTCTTGTTTACTGAATCCAAGTCTTCTTCTCCAAGCAGCAGTAACAAATTTGCTCTGTCTTCTTCCTGATAGTTTTTTAAAAGTGGTGATCATATCATTATTCTTTCTTCTTCAGTTCCTTGTTTTGTGTTATCTCAAGCACACCTGCTCTGCACTATCTTTATACTAAAATACTTCTGGAAAGCTACGGAAACATTGCTTTATTTCTCCATTCTAATTTCAAACATATTTTATTGTGGCAAGACACAATTGCTCGTTGATATGACTAATACATATGTGTACCCATGCAGAACCAAAGCTTACATTGCGACTACAACTCCCAAGATCCTCCAGGCAGCCTGAGCATGCTTTCCAAGGTCTGCAAGATACACCCAAAACGTTCAGGAGGAAATGTGTACACTCATTTTCTTTAGCTTTTATGGACAACTCTGGAACTTTCTTACTATAGAAGTTAGATAGCCACCTTCCCTACTATCCTTTCATAGGTGAGCTTTTATTTCAGCAGGCCTTGGAGTTGAATGCTCAAGAGGAAAAATATATGCTAGGTTGACCATTTGTTGTTTTGTTTTAACTGGCTTTGCATTTAACTGCTTTTAATTCTATTGTTGGTTTACATATATGTTCATATGTTTCTATGATAGGAATTTTAAAAAAACTATCTGTATAAAACTTTGGAATCTAGATTGAGTTCTCAACTGGGGTGAAAAGGGGATGATATCTTTTTTACTACTAATGTTATTGATTGTGACAGCCAAGCAAGGCTTGGCCTGTTTGTACAAGAGATGTGCATTTATATCTTGTGTATGTTTGCTGTCACTGTTAGCAGGCCTCTTTGCAGTTTTTAGCTGGGGTTGTTGGTTTCTTGGGTGGGAGGGGCTTATCTTCTTAGGATTTCCCTCCAAAATATCACCTCAGAGTCTCCCTCCAATCAGCAACTCAGATTTTCCCCTCCATTTTTCCTCTCAGGGTTTCCCTCCAATTTTGAAAGGTATAAAAGGGGGAAACCACTCTGTTTGGCTTCAGTGACCACCAGGGATTTCAACGCTGCAGGGACGGGGCTGAGCTTTGCAGAGCCTCAGCTCCAGCCTGCCACTATTCCTCAAAAAACAACTATAGCTGGAGTCAGCAGCAATCAGAATAAGCAGCATTCCCCAGTCACTCATCCATAGGCCCTGGCATGACAGCATATTAATACTACTACACAAGCAAAAAAAACCCACATTGCATTTCTATTGAGCCTACATAATGCTTCAGGCCAGTGACTAGTTATGATTGTGGAAACTCCAGTTTATACACCTGCAATACATTTCCCATTCAGTTCAATGGGGCTTCTAAAGAATCAATTTTAATAGAGAAACAATTCATGAAGTAATATGTCTGTAGATGGAGTCCTCATTTTGCTAACAAAATATACTTACAATGGCTGTAAAAATGACAAAATATAAATAGAGGGGAAGTGACAGAAAATGCAGACATGAAACCCTAGAATGACTAAAAGCAGATAATTTTCATGGTATTTTAATGTATATTATGTGACATTATATGCTAAAATGTAGAGAGCAACACCACATAATTTGAACAATATGAATACTGGCCCATGTGATAATATTTAACACATGGCAGCAACTGTGTTGAATATCTGAACATGAATAAGCAGTCTATGTTGATAAAAAGGTGTTCTCTGTAATGAGAGTATGCATAACCTGTCTGCAGTTTGAATGATCTTGTGCCACACTAATTACAATCACTGCAAAGAGTGCATAATATTAAATATATAGTCATTTCCATGCAATAGATTAGATCAGAAATGCCTGCCAGGTCAAGGAAGGGGTTTTGATTAGGGGAGGATCTCACTAAAAGATGGTTATCCCCTTTTATTTCACTTTTCTTTTTGCAGTTTCTTCCAAATAATGTTTTCTAAACATGCAAAAAGCAAATCAGAAAGAGAAGAGAAAATACCTGTTAAAGAGAACTGTGGACACCTTTTCTTAAATGAAACTGTTCACAGCCTCCCTGAAATCTGCTTTGACTTGAATACTATTATTGAGACAAGTCCCATAGGTTTAATCTGGGTGGCTGTACTATTGCTAATGCTTCCATTTCTGCAGCTTGAGGATATTGACAGAAACCTTGGAGAGAACCATCACATGTACACTAAATTCTTGCCCCCCTCCCCCCCGGCTTCCGAGAGCAACTTGAGTACAGAAAATGAAACAGCAAGGGAAATGTCCACCCTTTTATCAGCCAGCCCATAACATTCCCTTTTTTGGGCAAGGTTCTGAGCATGTGATGCCCTCCCAGCTCCAGGGGTTTGGGGATAAAATGGGTTATTGAGATCCATTTCCATTTGTCTAGGGCAGTGGTTCTCAACCTGTGGGTCCCCAGATGTTTTAGCCTTCAACTCCCAGAAATCCTAACAGCTGGTAAACTGGCTGGGATTTCTGGGAGTTGTAGGCCAAAACACCTGGGGTCTCACAGGTTAGAACATAAGAAGAGCCATGCTGAATCGGACCTCAGCCCATCTAGTCCAGCATTCTTTATCACACAGTGGCCCACCAGTTGTACACGGGGATCTCGAGCAGAAGGGAGGGCAAAACCCTGACCTGCTCCCGACCCCCACAACCAGTAACCACCTCAACCAACTCCGGTCTTGAATGTCAGAGAACCACTGGTCTAGGGGATAAAAACAGCATTGGTCATCTTGGTGGTACTGCTGGACATCTCAGCAGATTTCAGTACTATCAATCATGTTTTGAGCAAATCTCTAGAATGGGATATGTGGATATTGTTATGCAGTAACAGTAATTCAAATAAGACAGAGGTGTTCCTGGTTGATCAAAAGGTAGATCAAAGAATAGTAACTCCCCCTGTGCTGGTTAGAATGCCACTCACCCCGAAATGTTAGGCTCTCAGCTTGGGTGTACTCCTGGACTCATCTCTGAGCTTGAATGCCCAGGATTCAACAGCAGCCATGAGTCCACTTGCACAGCTAAAACTAATGTGCCAGCTGCACCAAATCCCTTCAAATGTCAGATTTGGCTACAATGACACATGTCCTATTTGGATTACTGTAACACACTCTACATGTATGTGTTCGGAAATTTCAATGGTTCCAAAATGCTATGGCCAGATGTTGACTATGGCCATTTACAGGGAACTTATAACTCTCTTATAACTCCCTGCCCAGGGAAGCCAGAATGGCCCCCTTCCTATTGGCAAGCAATAATCTTTTTATTTTTAAAATCTTTTATATTTTAAATTGTATTTTAATTTAACAGGGCACATGAAATGAGAACAAAGGGGCAGAAAGCAAGAATTCCCACAGAAATGATGTACTTTCTTCTCCAGGGAGAGTCATTATTTATTTCCCAGCCCTTTGTGTTTTAGCATTTTTAAACTGCTTCAGCATTAGTGGTATCCTGACAAGTACTCTGCATTTTCTGATCTTGGTTTTGAGCATGGAATATACTCTGTTTGGCTGCAACACATTATCTGGATTATTCTGGATTTTCCAGTGAGTTTTTAACATGCTGTTTTGGCCTAATGTAGACTGCAGCACACATTGGGGATGTATGTAGTGTGGACACTCCACTCTTGAGCTGGCTTCAACCTGCATTATAGAACCTGTGTAGAATTGCCCTCAGGCAGAATCTATATATGCAGCTGGAGATATGCAAGAACAGGAAATTATTCATGAAACACCAAATTGTACTTTAGATTAGTAGAAGCACACTTAGTTATGATTTTATAAGGACAAACTATCTAAAAACATAAGTAACAACCAATAAAATTGTTATCATTTATCTAATGTAAACAACAATTGATAGTAAACCCATAAGATGAATGTGATATAAATTACAAAACGACTGCTGCCACCACTAGTAAATTAGTAGACATTAATTTACTAGAACTCTTGCTTGTGCTGTAATGCATATGGAGTCGTTCCAAATGATGTAATACTCAGCTCTGAAGCACAGGCACTCATTATAAGAATCTCAATAGCAGCTACATCTTCAAAGAGACACCACAGTGAAGGCACAGCTATGTTGATCGATTTTAACAAAGTAGTTCGCCCATTTTTCATCTTCATACGTAGTGAGTTTTTGGTAAAACTAAATTGTCTATTTGCGACCAAGCTTACTTCCAAATACTTTTGATTACAACAGGGGTTCCTCTCAGAAATATATTGTTCCTCAGTGAAAATTCTGTCTGAAGGTCATAACTTCAACCCTACTTCGGCTGAAGTGATAGAAGGCCACTAGGCCTTCCCTGTTTGGAATCAATGGTCTTTGGGACAGAATGATGATCTTTTGCAATATTCATTGCTATAGATGTACACATTATATCGATCACAGTAATATCTCTGCCCCCAGATTTAATTTTGTATAAATCTCTAAAACAAGGATTAAATTTTCTATTTGTATTTTTCCTTTCTATGAGTGACAATCCCATTTTTTATCCCCTCCTGTCTCCCTTGTAACCCCCATTCAAACAATATTTTTATTAGCTATGTTGTAGAAAGTACAATTCTGAATGGACTTACATTCAGTAAAGCCCATTGAAATGAGTATGTGCAAATGCAACTAACATTCCCTTGGTCAGTGCTCCAGCTTGACTTCTACATCAGAAAGCTAAATTAATGTAGATAATTGAAATATTGCCCAGATTTTTAAAAAGATAGAAAACAGCACAGTGATTTTGAAATAAACATTATCCATGCACTAATATAGTCTGAAGGCTAGCTGGGCCTGACTTAGGAAGTGATGTTATGTGGGGAACCCTTAATTCTAGCAGTCTCAAAGCAGGAAACCTTTTCCTTGAGGAGTAGTTCACTTGAAAACTGCAGATTACAATTTAATATTAACCAGATTTCTACATTAAATGTGATTTCCGAGAACAATTTGATTTCTCTCTTACCTCCAGTCCCTTTAGATGATCAAAACATTGTACAACAGCAAGCAGCTCCTGGAATGAGACCACGGGCTGCCTGCAATTTAAACGTCAGCCTTTGCAATTGCTGAACAGCATCAGATTTGGCTGTCACTCACTTGCTCCACTGTCAGTCTCAATCTGCTTCTGAGCTTGTGCTGTTCCCATATGGCCTCGGGTTTTTCCATTGCTTGGTTACACATAATCAAGCAGGGTAGGAAAGGGAAACAGCCTTTGTTAGCATGAGTCATAAATTGAACCATGTGGTGCAGATCCAAGCTTCATTCATAGAATCGGTGCCAGCTCTACCATTAGGTAACTGATCTGTGGGGTCAAAAAGTGTGGTAAATTGTGAGCTATTTACTTTGTTATTATTATGTGTTTTACTATCAAGGATGAAGAAAGGTGTTCGGGGAAGGGGGTTTCTGCCTTATGTCTCATCCCCCAAAGCTTTGCTGACTTTTAATGTGATTCATTCCAATTGGGGGGAAATGCCATTTTTGCTGTACCTAAGACTATTCTTTTCTGTTATATTTAAATAAAAATAAATATATTTATCAGTTATTGATTTATGGAAAGTAGTAGAACAAGATTAATCTAATTCCAACTGACCCACTGTTCACATGACGAGGCACACCTATCTGCTTTTTCCTGCATTCTGTGACCAAATCACCCTCCCATTGCCATGGCATACCTCCATAAAACTCCCAAGAATATCTGGCTGTTGCCTTTCCTTCTTCCTAAAAATATAAGTGGCTTTGCTGATGTCAGTAAAGGCACCCAGCAATGCCCAACAAGTCCCCAAAGCTCTGTGAAGGACCACCATTAGTAACAGAGGACTGCTAAGTTAAAGTGACAGTTCAGTGGGGGCAAAATGGTTTCATCCTCACTGGATTGTCTTGATTCTAGCCCTCCAGGATGGAGAGGAAAGTATAGCAATCCTCCCAATTTAGTCCCTGTAAGATACTGGTAGTAGGATTTCTTGGGAGTGATAATCAAGTGCTTAGAAATTGTCTGAGCATCTGAAGGAAAGTGTAAAGTAATTAAGGCAAATTCTTTGTGTATTATACTTTTGTTCAATGTTTACAAGACCAGAGTTCTGAAGTGTTAAAAAAGGGAGTCGTTATAATTCCAAGAATTATAGATAAATAAAAGAAGTTGTTTTCCTTTTTCAAAATAGTAAAAATCTGAACATTGCAAACATATGATCTCTGGTACAAAATGCAATTTGTACTCTCCCACCTTTTTGCTGCCTTCACAGCTGCAACACAACATGAAGGAACAGCATGAACTAGCCTCTGTCCATGTGACATTCCTCCTCCACCATACAGGAAGGCCAAAAAAAAAACCCCTAACTATAAAAATCATTAAAAATTGACGCTGCCAAAGGGGTGGTGTTATCTTATATTAAAAGGCCACTGGGATGTAATCCTAGTTGTGAATTAATTACTGAAAAATGGAAATTAGTTCCATGTGAATAGTTTTTGACAATATTTCAATGTGAAGTCGTTACAAGGACTGCATGATGTTCTCTTCTGCTCTTCCTTTAGGAAGAATATAGCTTGCCTCGCCTAACTGACCACTGAAATGCAAGCCAGAATTCCTGCAGCGCTATGTGATAATGTAACACTAATCCAGCTTTTTCCCGCTGATATGATGCAAATTGATCGGAAGGTTAACCACAATAATGCCTCCTGTGGTGAAGAATCACATTGTGGCCTTCAGACAACCACTCGCTGGAAACGTTTATAACACATTCAAATCCCTCCCATCTTGTGCAACAGCCTCAGCTCTGTTTTGATAGGCCACTGTACCAGATTTGGCTCAAAGAACAAAACCACCCAGAGCCTATATACAGTTGTGAAGCCAAGGTTTGGAAATACTAAATGTTGGCAAGCATGCAGGAAAAGCACATTTCCCCCTCCCCACACTCTTCAGCTTTCGCAGTCTGTCAAGTCATATGGTTTTTCCGTGAATCAACGCCTCTGTGAAAGTCAATGGCTTTTCTTCTTCATTAAACATTACAGTTCTCCTAATGTGCTATGAAATTTTCTGACCTGAAATAGTCTCTATGGTGAAGAATACCCGGCGAACATCATGTTGAGCCTTGACCCATCTCTGTTTTAAAGCTTTGAGGGAACTCTAATAAAATTCAAGACACTGAAATACAAAGAAACACAGTCAGCAGATAAGATTAAGAATAAAATTACAGCTATTTTTAAAAATAAATTAAGAACAGAAGAACAGTCTTGCTAGTTCTGTGTTCTCTTTTGACCAGCACCCTGTTGCCAGGAGTGGTTGGCCTTTGGAAAATGTAAAGCACATCATGAATTGCATTACTAAGCCCTTTCCTTGCATCTGGTTCTAGGAAGCTGTTTCTGAAACTATTATAATTTATCAGTCTAAGGGAGTTAGAAATGGCAAAATACAGGATTGCTTTATTTCATATACATATTTTCTTCCAGGATGGTTCCAGCACCAAACATCTCAGGTGTTGAATGTACCGGCCTTGTGTGGGATTTGCAGGAGAGTGTAACCTTTCTGCTGGTGTACCGTGCGCCTAACGCACCAGTAGACAGCCTACCAAAACTGCTGGAGGCTGTGTCAGATTGGGCTTTGAGGTTCCCCAGGCTGGTTGTCCTGCAGGACTTCAACGTTCATGCCAACATGGCCCCCTTTTCAAGAGCAGCAAATGATCTAGTGTCATCCATGGTGACCCTAGGACTCTCATGTTGTAGTACTGGGCCCACACATCAGGCTGGACATACCCTGGATCTGATCTTTGTTGCTGAAATCCAAGTGACTCTAACCTCATCTACTGAGGTCCCATGGTCGGATCACTGTGCCCTGGAAACCTGGCTTGAGCTGGCCATTCCTCCCTGTAAGGGCGCCGAACCAATTTGGGGTCGCCCGAAGAGACTTATGGAACCCACAAGGTTCCGGAATGCTCTGAGGGATTTGGAGACTGTCAGAGTCTTGATCGAGTTGCAGGTAGAAGCATGGAACATCAAACTCTCTTCTGCTCTCGACGAGATTGCCCCTCTCTCCGACCCCGCAAAAATCGATCACCTTGGTTTACCGAGGATCTACAATTGATGAAGCGGGAGAAGAGATGGCTAGAGGATGTGTGGCGGAAGCGCCGTGACGGAGCTTCAAGATCAGCTTATAAGTTGTTTAAACTTATGAGCATGCTATCAGAGAAGTGAAAAAAATTACACTATGCTACCCTGATAAAGTCTGCTAGCTCACGCCCAGCTCAATTGTTTAATATTATTTGGTCTCTAACAATGGTCCCTACCGTCCCAAACAGCAATGATTTGGCCCCATCAGCTGAGGCTTTCCAGAGCTTTTTTACAGACAAGATCTTGTCACTCTGCCGTGAACTCCCTGCCACGATTGATACAGTGAGAGAACTCGAGACTCCGTGGCCATTCGGCAGGCCTACCTTCGACCAGTTCCAGCTGCTGGACATAGGGGCAGTCGATAAGATCATGGCTGCAGCTAGACCAACAACATGCTCCCTTGACCTGTGCCCTTCCTGGCTGTTAGATCTTGCCTGGAAAGGCTACGTGGACCTCTATTGAAGATAATAAACAGCTCCCTTGAGCAAGGAGTCTTTCCAGAGAGTTTGAAAGAGGTGATGGTAAGTCCACTGCTGAAGAAACCGGGTCTAGATGGCTCGGCTCCCTCCAATTACCGCTCAGTTTCGAACTTACCGTTTCTGGGTAAAGTGATTGAGAGGGCAGCAGAGGGACAGCTGCAGCAGTTCTTAAATGACTCAGTCAGATTAGATCCGTTCCAGTCCGGCTTCCGTATTAGACACGGGATTGAGACCGTGCTGGTTGCCATCACATACCAGCTTTGCTGCCAGTTGGGCCAAGGTGGGTCAGCGCTGCTCATGTTATTGGACCTTACAGCAGCATTTGACACAGTAGATCATGCATTATTGATCCACTGCCTAGCTGTGATGAGAGTCAGGGGGACCGCCCTTAAATGGGTGGCCTCCTTTCTCCAAGACCAGGGACAGCGGATGGAGAGGGGAGGAATGGTCTCGGAAACGGTCCCCCTTGAGTGTGGGGTCCCCAAGGGACCATCATCTCCCCTCTGTTATTTAACATCTATATGCATCCACTAGCCCAACTGGTGCATAGTTTTGGTCTGGAGTGCTATCAGTACGCTGATGACACCCAGCTGGTGCTGAGGATGGAGGGCCGGCCGGACTCTGTACCCGATTATTTCCAGCGGTGCCTCAAAGCCGTGACTGGGTTGCTATGGGCCAGCAGGTTGAAGGTGAACCTGTCAAAGGCGGAGATCCTTTGGCTGGGTCGTCCGGGGGGGGGGGTGGAGCGCCAGCTGCCTGTTATGGATGGCAAAGCAGTTCGCCCGTCGTCCCTTGTAAAAAGCCTGGGGGTCCAATTGGACCCTTTGCTCACGATGGAGGCCCAGGTCTCCGCTGTGAGCAGAGCGGCATTCTTCCATCTGCGCCAGGCTAGGCGGCTGGCGCCCTACCTCTCCGATAACAATCTAGCTATGGTGATCCAGGCCACCGTCATCTCGAGACTAGACTACTGTAACGCCCTCTGCATCGGCCTTCCTTTGTCAGTGATCCGGACACTCAAGCTAGAGCAGAATGCTGCTGCTCAACTGCTGGCTGGAGTGTTACTGACATGCCACATCACACCAGTCCTACAGCATCTGCACTGGCTTCCCATCGATTACCGGATTGCCTTCAAAGTGCTGGTATTAACCTTCAAGGCCTTGCATGGTCTGGAGCCAGCGTACCTAGAGGCCCACCTTTGCCTGCATATCCCCCAGAGATCACTACGGTCCGAGGACCAAAATCTTCTGGAAGTTCCAACTATCTGAACTTGCCGCCTGTCATCCAAGAGACAGTGTGCCTTCTCGGTGGCAACGCCTAACCTATGGAACGCCTTACCTGAGGAGGTTCGAGCAATAACAGACTTGCCCTCCTTCCGGAGGGCTTTCAAGACTAACCTTTTCCAACAGGCATTCAATCTGTAATGGTCCTGCCTAGTCACATTTTCTGTTTTAGTTATAAATTGTTTTATTGTGTTTTTAACTGCCGTTCTATGAATGTTCTATGTATGTACTGTGAACCACCATGAGCCACTGGGAATGGTGGTATATAAATTTGAAATAATAAATAAATAAATAATATATGCTAAAGCTCATGTCCCCATAGACATACAAACAAAAATGTAGGCAATCATAAACTTTTTGATAGCTTTAATCAGAGATCAAGGGTGATGAATGTTATTGTTCCACTGAGATGCATTAAACAGAATACATTTATTCCAAACTAATAACAACGGCTCAGCTGAAATATTGATAAATATTGATAAATATTGATATTGGTGTGCTAATTACAGTGTTCCCTTGCTACTTCGTGGTTTGCTTCAAAAAATATTAATTTAAAATATATATCATGGTATTTTTGCAGTTTTGTGGGGCTTTGTCCCCACCGCTTTCTGAGGCGCTTTCCCTCTTCAGTCCTCCTTCCCTCCAGACTTAAAGGGCCTTTCCTTCCTTTCCTTTACTTATTGAGTAACTTACTTTGATTTATTTATTTTATTTATTTAAATAAATAATTTAATTGACTTATCGAGATTATTGAGTAACAAGCAACTCAGTATGTCTGTCTATCTGTGTGTGTGCACATGCATTGAAGAGAAAGGAGGGGGGTGTTTCTACAGGATCATATGCTCCTCAAACCTCTGGCATTTGTGATTTCTTCAAGTCGTAAAGATGTTTGTCAGTCATAGTACATTATTTTCCTCTCCTCTGTATCTTGCATTTACTAGGGCGGGGCAGGGTGGGAAACTAGCTTTGTGTGGGAACGAATTCCACAACCTGCTAATACATACCAAGAAGGCCCTCTCCTTTGTCCTCACTATATGTGCCTGAGATAGTTAGTGCTTTCAAAATAGGAAGAAAAAAACAGCCAAAATTTATCATATGTAGAATTGACAGTCAGAAATTGTTCTACCTAAATACCAAATGGAATTATTGATTGCAGTTTACTTAATCATGTATTTTTATGCAAAGTTAACACATTGTCCACATTTATAAATTAACCAATTTTTGTTCCTGTTAGTTTTATTTGCCTGTGGCACACTCTCTTGCAGCAGTTCTCAACCTTCCTAATGCCGCAATGCCTTAATACAGTTCCTCATGCCTTAATACAGTTCCTTATTTTTGTTGCTACTTTATAACTGTAATTTTGCTACTGTTATGAATCATAATGTAAATATCTGATATTCAGGAAGTATATTTATTGGCTAGACCAAATTTGGCACAAATATCCAATATGCCCAAATTTTAAGGCTGCTGAGGTGGGGGGATTGATTTAATCTTTTGGGAATTGTAGTTGCTGGGATTTATAGTTGACCTACAATCAAAGAGCACTCTGAACCCAGCCCACAATGCATCTGTACCAAACTTGGCATTCTACCTACATGGTCAACATTGAATACTGGTGTGGTGGGGGGTGTGGTGTTCCAGACTAGTGGGCCAAGCCAGGTACCAATGGTGCCAGAGGATCAGGGCCAGAATGGGGAGGATGAAGGGCCTGGGGTGGACACTTCTGTAGATGCAGATCTATCATGCGATAATGATTGGTTGCATGGGTATTGGCCCCAGGAAGGGGTTAATAAAGATTCTATGGAACTAAGTTTTGAGACTGCTAGTAAGAATTCCAGTAACCTTGAATCTCACGGGAACCCTTCTCCTTTGCCAGCTGAGGCTCCGGGAATTAGGCAGGATGAGCCTTCTCACCAAGATATGAGTCCACCTGGCCCGGCTAACCAGCTGGCTGGTTTGGATATAAAGGCTAGTATCAGATCTACGGGAAGAGATTGGAAGTTGAGACAGGGAATTCAGTGGACTCACAGAAAATAGATTCCTTTTAAGACTGGTTCTGGGAAGATTTCAACAGACTCGAAGCTACGTTTGGAGTGGACGTTCCTTGCTCTAAGTCTCCAAGTTCAAGTTGTTTGCAGGAGCGGATTGCCCTGCTGTATCAAGTTTCCTGATTACCGTTGTTTCGGTTTGCCTTTGTTTTGGATTGCTTTCCTTGGGATTTGATCTGTTTTGGATAACATTTACAGTTTTACCTTGGGACGTGTTTTTGCCTTATACCTTTACCTTTTTGGACTATTCTATTCTAAATAAAAGTAGTTTATAGAGACTGCTTGTGTGTGTGTGTTCTAGGAGGGGGCATGTTCCAGGTCTGAGACGCAACAGGGGGTGCTGTTTTTGAATTCTGAGAGTTGTAGTTTGCCAACATTCAGAGAGCACTCTGTACCAAACTGGTAATAGGACTAGTAAACTTTGAATACTGGTGGGGTTTCAAAACATTGACCTCAGAGGTTGGGATTTAAAGATCAGCCACATGAACAGAGCAATGTGCACCCAACTGTTGGACCTAGACCAAACTTGGCACAAATACCCAATATTATCACCTTTGAATACTGGTAGGGTTTTTTTTGGGGGGGGGGGACTGACCCTACATAATGGTAATTGCAGCTATTTTATTTATTTTTATTTATTTATTCGGTTTTGTATGCTGTCTTTCCCCGAGGGCTGAGGACGGCTTACAGAGAGTATAAAAACACACTTTAAAACAACCGAAAAAAATTAAATTCTTAGCTAAAAACTATAAAACTATTTACAACTGGTTAACTAGATTAGACCCCGAAACCCTGCTGGAATAAAAACGTCTTGCATGCTCTGCGGAACTTTGTTAAATTTTTCACAGCTCGCACATCTTCTGGCAGAGTGTTCCAAAGAGTTAGAGCTAAGATCGTAAAGGCTAAGATCGTAAAGGCTCGCTGTCTTATCGATGTCAGCCAATATGAGCAGCAGCTAGGAATCATCAAACAATTTTGGTCAATGGAGCGCAGTGACCTCTGGGGTTGATATGGGGTGAGACGGTCCCTCAGGTATGACAGCCCCCGACCATATAAGGCCTTAAAGGTGATAACCAAGACTTTGAAGGAGACCCGGTGCTCCACTAGTAACCCTGCATCCAGAGAACCCTGTGTCCCCTTACCAATGATGGATCAGAACCAAACTGGGCACACAGACCCTAACGTGGCCAACTGTGATTACAGGCATGGTTTGGGGGTGATTGACCTTGGTATATGGGAGTTGTAGTTCACCCGCATCCAAAGAGTGCTGAAAACAGCTGACAACGGATCTGGACCAAACTTGGCACACAGACTAAACATGGCCAATTGTGAATACTGGTGGGATTTGGGGAGGATTGACCCATGTTTTGGGGAGTTGTATTTCAACCGCATTTTCTAAAGGGAGGATTAATTAAAAAACCAAAAGGAAAGACTGACTTTTTTCTAACAGTGTTACAAATTACCTAAGCTGCTTCTGCTCCTCCTCCTCCCAATGCTGCTGGGACACTCTCAGTCCCATGTCCCCCCTACCTTTAAGGGACTCACTCGCGCAAGCCTCTCTCCAGCCTCACGTGTTCTCCCTCACCCATGCATGTGCACCACACTGCCATGTGCCAATCATGTATGCTCTTCCTTCCCTACTTGGAGTATCAGAAACACCCTTCCCCTAGCCAGTCACAGCAGGAGGAGAACTTTTGGTGGGAGGATTCACCATCTGTTTCCAAAAAGGAAAAGAAGGACAGCCGGAGTGATCTTCGGCCATCTCTGCCAAAGAGGTTCCTAAGACCATCAGAAATATGTGTTTTCTGATGGTCTTTGGCGACTCCTCGGAAACCCCTTCGTGACCCCCCTCACCAGGTTGAGAAACACTGCTCTATTACAATACTCATAGCACATTACATCTGGTACTAGAAATCAAATACTATAAACATATTCACATGTGACAAAAAAAATCACAAAGAAATCAGAAATGAAAGAACTAAACCAGAAGTTGCTGAATAAAATCTCATTCCAGACCAACAATAATTATTCATGGCAGCTGATCCACTTTTTCATCCACTGCTGATATATCTGGGAATTTGAAGCAGATCTTTTAGATTGCTATTTTGAAGATGGCTAGAATGATCTCCCAACAGGTAACAAATAATGTCAGGCAACATCCAAAACATACCAGTGTCTCTGGGCAACTCACATCTGAAAATATGGGATGTTTTGCATCTTGACTTATTCATTATTATTCAGTCTATATAAAAGGAAATATCTTCCAGTCTTCAAATAATAAGGGATACCTGTCACTCCTTTACAAGACATGTTTTATGGCCTTCTAATAAGGGACTTTCCCTATAAAAAGTGACACCTGGCAGCACTAGTAATGGTTCAAAGATCAAAAGAAAGCCCTAATATCTGAAAGGCTGGATAGGCTCCCTGTTCTTCTTTCTTTTTCCATTTACTTCTATCTAAAGATAAAATTAATGTGTTAAATATATCTACTCTGGTTAGGACAAAATTAGCCCATTGTGGATTAATTTAGTGACTCAGAAAGATCCCTGGTTTGAAAGGGAAGGCTGCTACAGTTTTTTTTTCATGAATAAATGCTATTACATTCTGCTAAATTCTAATCATAAAACTGCTGCTTTGGAAAAAAACATCTATACATATTCTATGCAAACACTATGGACCACACTAAGTATATAAGAATGGTAAAACTGTGATGGATCTGTGGATGTGTGGATCTTTATAAAAGATGATAGGAATGATGCCCTGCTGTAGCTTCTATACTGTCACTCTGGAGAAATTCCAAGGAGATTTTACTTCTAGAAAGTTTAAGAAATTCCTAAAAATCAGTGCTGACTCAAGTGTTCTGAAACTTGGTGAGCTTGCAGTGGTAAATGTGTCCTCTAAGTGTGGCTATTTTCATCCCAAGAGTCCTAAAAATGATGGAACGGAGAACCTGGGAAATTACTCCCATTGCTGCTAATGAGCTGGATCTTTCTGAAGCAAAAACAGAACTTTTGGCTGATAGATCGATAAATGGTACACCCCCCCCTTCCCCGAATTTGGGAAGCTTCAATAAACCCAGAATGGGGACACCTGAACATCAGACACCAAAAATGGTACAGGGTTTACTCGTGCATGCCCCTACAAATAACCCCATTAAGATAATATGGGGAGGCCCTGTTCTCGGTTCCTGCCTCACAAGTGTGATTGGTGGGGATGAGGGATGGGGCCTTCCCAGTGGTAGCTCCTCGGCTATGGAATGAAATTAGATCAGCATCCTCCCTCTTGGCCTTCAGAATAAAAGTAAAATTTGGCTATGGGATCAGGCCTTTGGGCAGTAAGCAGTACAAGGAATGGTCAGGGATTAAGTGCAATAGATGTGATATTTGGAACAACCTGGACTACGTTTGTTGGATTGTGTGATTTTAATGTTTATATTGATATGTTTTTAATTCCATATTTTAATATTAAATTGTGTCAGGTTTTAAAATTTAATTTATAATTGTATGTTATTATCATTATGTTATGGTTCTGTATGTGATGCATTAAATTTTGCCATAATTGTGTTGGAAACTGCTTTGAGTCCCTCGCTAGGGTGAGAAAAACAGTATACAAGTGAAATAAGTAAATAAATAATAAACCCCAGGAACAGACCTAAACATTAAGATACCAAGAATATTTTTGTTGGAATGGGTATTATATACTGAATCTTCTATACCATTAAACTTCATAATTTGGGCCATAATGCTTTCTAAAAGTAGAATAATTCCCAAGTGCCATTGTTTATGAGTGAATAAAATATCATTTATTACCTAGCCAAGAGTAATAAGGTTTAAATGTGTGGTGCTAAAGATTCCTTAAAATGTGGATCTGGGATACAGTCAATGTTCCAAAAAACATATGTGAATGATGGAAAAAGAAAAGAGTCGAGAAAACCAAAATACACACAGTATTAGCCAGTGCCCATTGGTAATAAATGTTCAACAGTATACAGGGCCCACTTTTTACTTCAGCTCTGAATACAGTTGGTGCTATATAAATAGTAATAAATAACCATCACCAATGGTCACAGACAGTTATTATATTCTTTAATACCAATGCTGAAATTATCCTGTCTATTGCACTGTTCAATAGTATTTGACAGGGATGGCAATAGTATTTGACAGAATTAAAGTGTCCATTCTGCATGTATTTTCTCAGTATTGTATTATGTCTTGCAGTAATCTTGCAAAGTTCATCATTTTAGGAACACAGTTTGGCAGATAACCAGAATCAGACAGTGCAGGATTCCTAATGTTTTCATTAAATTCAGTACAATTTTCAAAATGATCTTACAATTGTGTTCAAAATTAACCGATCAACTTTCCCATCTTGCATTGCTGGGAAAATAGCTTAGTTTGTTAAACCAAGTTTCACTGGGAAAATTCTGTTTTCAATCTCATATGTATATCACACTACACTGTTATAGCATGTATTGCATGTTAACTGCCATCCCATTATACTCTGAGGAATTCTGAATGTTGCTTAAAGTCAAAGGCTCGTTGAGTCTTCCAGGATGCGTTCTGAATTAAAATGGATAATCCGCTGCGCCTGCGAGCAGCCTGGAGGACTCAACAAGCCTTTGACTTTAAGCAACATCCTTATATGATTTAATTTACTGAATAGCTCTTTCGCAGCCGTGCCTTGTTCGGATCTAGGAGACGCCCATATTGTAATTGTATTCAACTCCATCTGTTGTGTAAGCTTGCATCGTATTGTCGGTCGATGCCATTGGGGCGTGTGATTTTCTGCCGGACTCCTGGCTTGCCATGTAGGCGCATTTATTGTGAATTTATGGGTGAGTGTACCCTTACTTTGTCTCCTACACTTTTGTTCACCCCTATGTTTGTGGGTCATTGACACATTGATATATTATTTATGTCTTAGATACATATCGTTCTTTATTGTGTACCATCCTGAAGAAGCAGCCGAAATGGGTTGGATCCGTATATTTTCCCCCGTTGACGGAGCACCTCCCATTGCGGATTATTTTCAGTTTGGAAACCCTCGGCCGATTTGTTTGGCTGCAGACGCGGCTTCGCATCTCCCGCTTTCTTTGCCTACGCTGTCTTGTGGATTACAATTACCTTGAGCGTTCCATGCTCACTGGATTACAAATTATTGGGGCTTTGGACCGCGCACCATCTCGGACTTCCAGACTCTTAGTGCGCATTATAGACTCCTCTATTAGGAGCGGTCACGAGATTCGTCATCCCCACACAGACTGCGAGCGCTTGCTTTGAGAAGCATTTAATTTATCTGTATACTATATTGGGCGCTTATGAGTACGTGCGACTGCATTACATTTTGTTTATGCGGAGAGTTCCATCTGTTATTACCTGACTTATATATGTACTATATCTCCCATTTGGGACACTATATTGATTTATGATTTCATTGCTAAATACATAGATTTGAATTCTATCCCATTTGGGTACTATATTGATTTATTTACACCCTGTTGTCTCCCTCGTGTTCTCTTTGAATTTATATAGAGGGGTGTTCTCTATTTTGAGTACTTTGCCTGTTGGGTTCTGGTTTTTGACAATAAAGTTTGTTCCATGTTCTATGTGATGTCCCTTCAGATAATGAGATAGCAAACTTGTAAGTCACAGATCTGCCTCCCTATGTGGCAAATGTTACACCCTGAAGGGCCAGTGCCAGTTCGAGTGCAAACTGCTGAAGTTCATAAGTCTGCAATGATCTAACTCAATTTTGGGGCATGTTCATGGCAGACAGCCCCATCAGCTCAGCTTAGACACCCCATGACTCAGCACTATTATTAGCAGGGTTTTTTTGTTGCTATACGTTTAGGGATTTTGCATGGTAGGTGAGAAATACTTTCAATATAGACCTCTAGATTTCCTCTGAGACTTACCTAACTGAACTGCAGCAAAATTAAAAAAAAGAATTATGGCAAGTCAACAGATACACACACACATACATACACCTATTGGCATGTTAAACAAATATATCTTTACCTGCTGGGTAGCTCGATCTTATTTATGGCAGTGGGACTGAAAGTAGTTGTAGCATCTAGTAAAACTGTAAGAAACTTTTCCTTACCTTCCAAGTTTCAGGTTAACTAATTCATAAAAGTTGTTTCTGACTGCCCCCCTCCCCACAGTGTCAAATGTTTGCTTTCAGCTAGAGGTTAGAGGGCATGTAACTTTTGCAGGCAATCCCCCTGTCCTGCTTATTTCCCCCCACTTCAATTCCTCCTCCTCCTTGATCTCTTGAAGATTAAGAAAACAGTGGAAATAGTAAAACAAACAAGGACAGGAGAAAAAACCCTGACCTGCTAAGGTGGAGTTCTTCCCCTTTCCATCACAGAAAAATAGGCTGAAAATGTTTAACATCAATTTGTGGGGATCTCTATAATTAGAGTTAATAAAAGGATGTGTCTTATCCATCAACCTTGCAAAAACACAGAAGCTGCCCCCCTTCCCTCCATCACTCTGTAGATGTAGTTAGTTAGCTCTTTTGATGGACATCAGCAGTAAAATTCTCATTAGCATGTGATATATGCCCTGTGTGTATAATGTGTAGGTGTTGGATAGGGATAGTTATGTGTACGCTCTCCCACATCTCCTAGGAGAATTGATTTAGCTAAACAAGTTGAGGTATATGGTAGAGCAAAGGTAGCATTATAAAAATATATTTGGGGATTTAGTTGGTGGTCTCTGTTCAAGTCCCAGTGGGTATATGTTCACATCTGCCAACTCGCCACCACAGCTGACACTAATTATCACCGGGATAGGCAGAACAAGAACACTCAAATGAGGTATAGAAAGTCTCCACATTGGAGGAGGTGGTCCATTGGGTCTGGTTTGAAGCAGGACGGTTGTCACCACTGGCTCAAACTGAGGTGCCATTGTCTTGCTCGGGTGCTGAAATACACATACAGTATATCACATCTTCACCACTTCAGAAACCAGGCTAACCCCAAATTTTTCTTTCTCCTCCTTTTTCCCCTCTCCAAGATCATGAAATGTTCTGCTGATCTTTTACTGTTGGAAAGTTATGCCTTTATATGCCTATCATTCAGACCATAAACGGAAACGGAAAACATAAAATACCTTAAGGAATATTCAGAACTTGTTTGGAAAAGCCCATGAAAACAAATATATATTTATGCATTTCATTCCAAAATTGTAGAAAATCCTGGCACAGAAAAATGAGCAATTTCCATTCATATTCTGATTTATAAACTAGTGTTATCAGTGTTCAGAAGCTTACCCGAAAGGACAAAACATGCCTAATTAAAAAACATTATATTTAAAAGAATAGGATATGAAATCTTATAAGGTTACAGTGGAAACTGGTGGCATTAGTATCATTGATGTAAATGAATAAATTTTAGGAACTGAAAGGAACTGCAAAAAATCTCTCAAAGTAGATTTGAACCTACAATAACTAATTTAAAGTTCAGTCAGAAATGTGGAATAGCCTTACTACTCCTCAGATGCCAAAGTTATCAGATGTGGCTGAAACATTTTGACCTGTTATTGTTACAAAATATTTATCAGTTTTAGCCTTTATATGGGACAGACCTACACGACTGAATTTGAAAATAATTGTTCATGGTATCCCAACTCTGTTGTATGCCTGTGAAACATGGACGATCTACAAACATTAATCTTGACTTCTGGAAAGATTCCATCAGAGTTGCTTCTGAAAAAACCTGTAAATTTCTTGGGAAGACCGGCAGACAATCATCAGTGTTCTGAAGAAGCAAAGACCACCAGCATTTATTTACTGTATTTTTAACCCACCCTTATCAACCCATGGGGGACGGGGATGGGGACTCATTGAAGCAATGATCCTCCACCATCAACTTAGCTGAACTGGCCACATTGCCTGAATCACTGTCTCCCAAAGCAATTACTTTATTCTCAGCTCAAGAACAGAAAATATAATGTTTGTGGATATAAACCAAAAATGTGGAATCAACATCAAGAACTGAGAAGCCCTTGCACTTGAGTGTTGTAACTGGAGGTCAGCTGTTACCAACAGTGATATGGATTTTGAAGTGGCACAAATAGAGGGCAAAAAAGAGAAATGTGCCAAGAGGAAGGAATGTCAACGAAATCTTTGGCATAACTGCTTTCCATCTGGAAATCAATATCCAGCATAGGTCTCTATAATCACTTACAGATTCACCACCAAGACTCTACCCTTAGAAGACAATTATACTCGACCACAAGTGATCACCTATAGATTGTATTAAAAGCTCATATTCAAATGTGGTGGTGGAATGACTGGGTCTCCTACAGCAGAACTTCTTAATCCTTTCCACTCAGGACCCTATGAAATGTTTGCGTGAACCTTGGTATCTTCTTCTTGGCTTTTCTTTGCGAATGAAGATTCAGGAAGGACTCATCCCACACTTTCCACAAGCGCGTTGATGACTATATAGGTAAACAAAATAGGTATTAAAATTTAAAAAATCAGCATTTGCAAGACTTGCTAAACAGGCTGATTTTTCCTTTGATGAAGTACAGCTGAACCATTTTCTTCAGAATCTATTATAAACACTGCACAACAGATACATATAAATGTCTAAAACAGCCAGTAGGTGACATTCAGAATTTTTTTTCAGGACCCCTACATTGAACTAAGGGTACATCATTTGGCACCAGGATCCACAGTTTGAGAAGCAATGTCTACAGCAGTGAAGATCTTCTGTTGCAACATATTTTTGTCCCATGGACCTTTCTTTATTATTACATGTTTAGATGGACCACTTTAAAGATGTCTTCTTTTCCAGCTGCTGAAAGGAAGAAAAGTAATGTTTCTTGTGTGTGTGTGAGAGAGAGAGAGAGAGGGGGGGGGGGAGACTTGTGTATTTAATGAATCACTGTCTTGGAATGGCTATGTTATTGTCAGCTCAGCCATTCTCAGAACCATATGGCGGTTCTGCATTAACAATGGTTTCAAAATCTTCCCACAAAGTCATCCATCTCTAATGCAGTCAAGATGGTGGTTATTCCAACTCTTAAGTCATAGCCCACACAGAAATACTATACATCACTCCATGTGTAACAACAGCAATTTTACACCTTCCATCCCAAATTATTTGCAAGCCTAACACCATCTGCTTCTCAGTCCCAACCAGAATGCAGCCAATGGTGAAGGCGGAAATGTGTGTATGTTTGTGTGGCAACTAGTCTGGCCAAATGGCATGTATACATATGTGGGTGGGAAGCAACTTTCAGCCAAGTGACACCACAGCAAAAACTCTGGTCCTACCAAAAGTATAATGGGATTTTAATAGGTGCCCAGAGTAGATAGGCATTTTTTTTGCTTTAAATATGCTGCCTGAAAAGGTCTTTCTACTCATTTTGTCTACCTCAGGAGGTTGGAGGTTTGAGGTTTCTTTGCCAGGATTTTAACCTGTGGTTCCAGGGAGTCTACAGTAGGTATTTTGAATCTGATATATAGACCACAAAGTCCTGCCCGCTGATATATGCATGAAATATACGCATGGCAGCATTCAACTATATAAAAATACATACCATAATAGCCCTACGCACAAAGCAAGTACAGAAAGTCCATTTATGAATGAGCCATAGGCTCTAATCGTAGTGTCAATTCATCATGCCACAGCCAGATAGAATGACTTTCTGTCAGTGTTTTTAGCTATGTTATAAACCCTGAGCATCAGAAATGTCACAGGCACAGGATACAGCACCTTTCTGCAGTTTACATGGCACTTCCATTAGTCAAGTTTAGAATGAGACTATTTACTTGGAATTTTCTATCCTTATTCATTCAGTGGCACAAAGGATGTGAGATTCATCTAGAGCATCTTCTCTTGAAAGCAAGGAAGGCCTTTCTGTCCTTCTATATTTCCCTTGTCACTTTTTTGGCTTCACCAAAAACTTCCAGCAATTGCCATTTAATTTGTGAAAAGTGGGTGCACTGGAAAATATCCAGAAGTTGGTTTCCAATCACTTCTGAGATTTTGTGCATTTCTTTGGTTGGCCATTCCTGCCATTCTAGGGACAGGATGATCACTTAGGTTGTTGTAAAAAAAAGTGAGTGAGAGAACAAACAATAGTGCAATTCTTTATAAAATGCACATGTCCCAATTCATATGCTTTAGATGCAGATGGAAGGGAGAAAAACCATAATTTAAGAAGAAAAATGATACTGTAGTGGGGAAAGCTGACCATGTGACGTGCTGCCACGGTATGGCTGTGAGGCCATTTCAAGACACCAGAGTACCCTAAAGTCATTAGATCTCATCAGATCTTGGAAGGCCAGCAGGGTCAGTTCTGGTTAGTACTTGGATAGGATATCTCCCAACAAACACCAGCATAGGCTATATTTCAGAGGAAGGAATTAGCAAACCTATTTCTGAGGATTCCTAGCCTAAGAATTCCTTGCCATAAGTCAACAACCTGAAGGGACATATACACATAATTTGTCATATAATTCACATTACATTAGTGTGATGCTTCTTCAAATAGATGATGTGTCCAGGCACAAAACAATCCTCTGCAAGTAAGATCATTTGGCCACCAAAGGGATGAAGGTATAGGGTGGAAAATAAGAATTCTATGTATCAGTCACTCACAAACATATCCCTGCCCATTCCAGTGCCACTTTAGGGAATGAAAGTGGTTTAGATCCAGCAATTCACCTCTGATCCACCTGTTAACATGTCTGTCTTAACCATCACTGACAACAGAAAATAGCAATGGTTGCAAACTTTGCCATGACTTGTGGGAGGATATCCACAAGGGTCCAGCTCTTCTAATGAGGATTTATCTATTTCTCTACCCATGGAGAGATCCATAAAATTCCACACGGTCTGAGGATACCTTTGCAGCACTTGTTGATGCTCTCATTGCAAGTACTTGAAGACTTGTAAAGCCAGGTTGCTACTTGTTAAAATGAGCAAGTTGCTTTAGTCATTACTGTGATGTCTAGCAGACCAAACATTACTTGTTATTGTTATCTGATGACACCCGGCAAAGTAATTCACAGAGTCCCTCAGGGAGATGCTGGTGGGGTATAAAAATAAAGTTATTATTATATATTATTATAATTCCAGGCATATCCATTGATTGGCTTGTGGTCCAGGCAGGATATGGAAGTGCAGGCTTTATCTGAATTCATAGACTCTCAAACTACCCCTTTTGGTCCATGAGACACCAGTAATTATCTTGCATCTATTGAAAAGATCTGTTTTTATTATCTAACTGCAAAAATGACAGGTCAGAGAGCAGGTGTTAGAGAACCAGGCAGGGATTCACAGGCGTGAGCAGTCCTTGATAGAACTCTAGCTGCTATCTTGTGGAAAATATCTTTTTCATCTGCTGTAAAGGCTGGTAATTTTAAATTGTGTATTTGTAAAGGCAGTCTGCTTGAAATGTTCTAGTAAATGTGATGGCTCAAAATGATATTTCCTTCGAATGCTCAACATTTGATCCTAAAGTTAACAAATCCGACATAAATTCGGAGACCTCAAAAATGAGTTACTCTAAACTTAACAAGGCAGCAAAGTAGCAAAGGAATGTTGAGTCTACTCAGTCCAGTTTTGCCCCCCGTGTGTGTGAATGTGTGTATGTGTAAGATATATATCTCTTCAACCAACACTGCTACTTATTCAGAATAGCAGACAGAATTCTTGCCACTTCTTAAGACAGAGATTCCTCCATATTTTTCATATGTGTGTGTGTGTGTGTGTTGAAACCTGGTGCACATTTGCCTTAATATACCAGGAGCACAGGTTTGTAACCTCAGTGTGTGATAAATTAGAGCTTTCAGTAGGAGTTTTTCCTGGCACAAATACTAGAACAACTCTACTGAATAGCTACTACTGCTGAATTTTAAATTTTCCCTGGCTCCTTTTTAAGCCAAAACTTAAGGCTACAGTCAGTTAGAGGTTGGCATTAGGCAGTTTTCAGTAACCTTATCTTTTTAAAAAATAATAATCATGTTTATTACTATTCTCCAATGTGTTCGAAATAAAACAGCCATGTCTGTTACAGCAAAGTATAGATGATATCTCCAGTAGCAAAGCAATAAACCGTGGCAGTGTGGTACTATAAGATAAAGCAGCACCAGGAGCTATGTAGAATTAGAATAATCAAGGGTCTGCTACTGATGCTGTTGAATGACCTTGATCTCATTTATTTAAAGAACTACAGATAGTTCTCATATATCTCCAGTGAATTAATTGTCTGTTACTATACGTTGAGTATATGTTTTTAATGTTTTATATGGTCTTTTCTAATAGTATGCTGAATGTTTTAATTGTATTTTTATGAATGTATGGCATCAAATTGCTTCCAATTCTGTAAGCCACCTTGAATCGTCTTAGGGCTATGAAAGGTGGGCTGCAAATACCGTAAATAGATAGATAAATAAATAAATAAATATCCCTTATCTAAAAGGTTTGATACCAGAAGTGTTTGGGATTTTGATGTTTTTTCTTCATATTTTGGAATACCTGTATTTGCATATACAATACATACCTTGTAGATTAAACCCAACTCTAAACACACACACAAATATTTTATGTTGCATACATGTTTTATACACATAACCTGAAGTAATTGTATACACAATGTTTTCAAACATTTTGCCCATAAAACCAAGTTTGTGTACATTGAATCATCAGAAAGCAAAGACATAAATATCTCAGCCACTCATATGGACAAGTTTGGATTTTGGAGTTTTTCAGAATTCTAGATAAAGGATACTTAACCTTTAGTCAACCAGGCCTGATCTTATGTAGTAGCATACTGTGATAATTATGCTGAGATCAGACTTGTATTTTGGTTTTCAATGTTTTTCACAAGCTCCACTTTATTTGTTTGGGGTTTTTTTTTGTTGATTTATATTCTGCCTTTCTTCTTATACAGGAACCAAGGCAGCCATTAAAAAGTGAAAACAACATAGGAGGAAAGTATGTGCTACCCAAGCGTTTCGCCACCTATACTCATTTTCTATGAACAGAGGCTTTAATGCAAAGCATTTAATAATTCATTTGCCAAGATGTAATTTGAAGTCTAGGACTGAATGAAAGTTTCCTCTTCCCCTTGAGTTCACTGGGATATTCCGATTATTGACCAGAGGGAAGATCAATTCATGGTATTCTTCCCTAGAAGTTTCTTTGGAACCATGCTAAATTTGATGTGACATTATAGGCAATCACCAAATGATTTACTTTTGAGTTGGAAAAGGGGCAGAAAGAGGGATGCACACTTGTGGATGGAATCTTCTTGAGGCTGACCTACACCCAGGGCCAGCCCTAGGTAATTTTCAAGTGTAAGCAAACAGTATTTTGGTGGCCTCCCCCCAAACCAATCATTGAAAAATAAAAGGTAGAGGTGAATAAATCAGGAGTTACCTTACAAACCAGAAGTTTACTTCCATTGTGTTCATATAGTTACATTACATAGAATTAACACAAATTAACTTTTTTTAGCCAGACAACTAACTCTTGCAAAAGCATGCAAAAGGAAGCCCTAAATGTTCATCAATGCTCTGCAGTGTGTGCAGTCACTATCTGGACCTCAGACAGGTCCCAGGATTTCCTATGAGTAGATCATACTACACTGTAGAAAGCATGTGATTTGGCTCTGCTTTAACTACCACGACTCACTGTAATGGAAACATGGGAATTGTAGTCACTCTACTGTCTGGGGGCCCTTCCACCCAGCTCAAATTTCACAGAATTTCAAGGCAGAAAATTCCACATTATCTGAGTGTGGACTCAGATAACCCAATTCAAAGCAGATATTGTGGGATTTTCTGCCTTGATATTCTGGGATATAGGGCTGTGTGGAAGGGGCCATAAGTCCCCTCTATCAAAACAGATAATCAACACTATCTGCTTTGAATTGGATTATATGACTCTATGCTGCCAAATAATACAATTCAAAGCAGATAATATGGATGTTATATGGCAGTGTAGAAGGGGCCAAAGAGTGCTGGTGCCTCATATCAAAGGACAAATCCCATGAACCATAGCAGTCAAACCGGTGCCAGCTTGCATTCACTCTAAAGTGAAAAATAGTAACCCTAAGGACAGTGAAGCCACGGTCTTCAAATCACCTTGGGGTCACCTTACATTAAAAAATAATTTCAATATACAGAAAAACCAACAAGATGTCATAAGTAACTGGTCGCAAAAAATTGTGGCCCCTTCAACACTGCCATACAATTCAGATTATCAAATCAATCCACATTACCTTTTTTGAACTGGATTATGTGAGTCTATACTGCCAGATAATCATGGCCCTTCCACATAGCCCTATATCTCAGAATATAAAGGCAGAAAATAACACATTATCTGCATGTGGACTCAGATAACTGGGGGCCCTTCCACACAATCCTATATCCCAGAATATTAAGGCTGGAAATCCCACATTATCTGAGTGCGGTCTCAGATAACCCAGTTCTAAGCAGATATTTTGGGATTTTCTGCTTTGATGTTCTGAGCTGTGTGGAAGGGCCTCCAGCTCAAAGCAGATAATCTGGATTTTATATGGCAGGTGAAGAAGGATGCTTCATTTCCATAATTTTGGGGAATAAGTTAATTATAATTATTTATTTATTTATTGTTATGTCCCTGGGCCTCCTCCTGAGCTGAGAGAATAGAGAATGGATATGTAAACTGTTGTGGCTAGTTCCATCCTAACTGTCTACTTGTTGCAGTGTGCTCCAGATTTTGGGAGAGAATCCAGCACAACTCGCAACATTGGTTAATGCAGTTCAACACCATGTTAAGCAGCTTTGGCCCATAGCAATCCATATGTTGTTTAGCTACTGTGAGGCTTATTCACCAGCCCTTCAGGTTAAGTTTCCAATGTTGATGTGACCTTAATATACAACATTAGCAGTTGCCCACTTTTCATCAGTGGTGAAGGAATGTAGCACATATCTGATATCTATTTCTGGAGTGGCTTACTTTCTTCATGGCTGTGGTCAAGATCTTTTTCCTTCCTTTACTGTCATTTATGCTGATTTAATTACATTACAGTATGGCATCGATAGGATTTCTGACCATGCATTTTGCACAACATGTAACTGTAACTCAATATAGTGGCTGATGCTGCTGGAAATTACATCTATGGTGCCACATTTTGCCCACCTTGCTGTAAATAAATATGGTTTTACACAAGCCTCCTTTTTGTCTTTTACCATATATACTTTTTGCCTGCCATCTTATGGGGGGAAATTTTGTACATGTTGTATATCTCCAACATTTTCTAATATGAGACAAATGACTCATAAATGACATATCCTTTATGAGCTTCTGAGGTTTTGTTTTCCTGGAAGTAAGAGTCACTGAACTCAATGGGAATTGAATCAATAGGAGTATGCCAGAAGAACTGTTCTGGGCATTGGGTTGAAGTAGCGGTAGGCTGAACCAATAGAACTCTAATTGGTCAACTCAGGATTGCAATTTGAAAGTTACTTTTTAAAAAAGATCCCCACATACTTGGTTTTGATTTGTGTTTTTTTAATGAATCTGCCAGAGAGAGGGAACTAATCCTCTCTTTCAGAGTTATTTCATTTCTTTATGCATCAATGTAGTAAAGCCTATATACCCAAAGTCAACCAAGTTATTTTGGCACTTGAAGCAGAAAATCCCACAACCACCTCTCCTCCTTCCTGACCATAAAAATACAATAAAACCAAATTAAATAATAAAGAATGTAAAGCCATTTCATGACACCTAAAATTGACTTTCAGGCAAAGCAATTTAACCCAGAAATGTGTTGGCTAGAAGCAAATAGGATTAGGTATAAGCCTCTTCTCACAGCAAAAAAAAAACTCCTACTAACAGAAATGCCTCTTCCATCAGCTGGTCACAGAGGTCTGGAGATCGAGTAATCTGAGGACTAAAGAGCCCCCCAAAAAAGGCCTGCTTGTGAGGAGGTGAGCAGCAAAGGAGCTCAGCCAGATCCATGGCAATAATATGGGCACAGTCAGGGGCAATGTGATCATTAGGCTGCTGTCTAAGGCGCAAAGGAAAATAATGCTGAGCTTTCAGGCACACAATTTTACATTGATTCATTTTTTTAACCTTTGTAAAAATGTGAATAGCAATGTATTCTAATTTTCAGATGAATAAGAAAACAATAATATTGAATTTAATAAATGATGAAATTTTATGGGAAAAAATTCTGGGTTTTTAATTTTTTATCCAGCCAGTCTTCTGTATTCACAGATTTTGTATCCCTGTATATAACCACCCATGCTTCAAAGTACCACCCACCCCCACCCCAAAACAAATATTTATTTTGCCATTTTGTATACGGATCATACATGTATTATGTCACTGTATATAATAGCATAATTATGCCCCTGTAGATTTTGGTATCTTCAGGGGCTCAAGGAACCCAACTGAAGTGAATAACAAGAGCATACTGAATGCATTTTTATTTTTGAAATTTAGTGATTTTTTAGCTGAAATAAGTTTCTTACTGATAGCATGGATTGTGTACAGCTGTATATTCTTGCAATTTAAAATAAATGTAGCCATTTCATACACTGTACTTTTCATTTTTTTTTCTACATCTGTTTTTGAAAATTAAAGTGGATTGCCACAGCTAAGGTGCAAAATAGCTTCCCATCAGCACTGGACATACTTCGGTCAGGATAAGTGCAGTTTTAAATATGTTTCCCCAAACCTCACTGAATAGGATTGGCTAAAACACATCTTCAGCAGACCTGGTTTTGGTTTAATTTCCTTGTTGCCATCTTGGCCAATTAAGATTGTAGCCATGGTTGCTTACGTCTGCTCCAACTGGAAATATGTGAGCTTATTAACATTGGCAATGCAGGTTATTGCAGTTGATTTAAAATTCACAGGATCTAATCATTAAAAACTACTAATTATATTCTATATGTATGTATTTTTTTCTCTTATTTTTCATATATAGAAAAAAATCTATGTTTTAGGAACAAATTGAGTATTTTACACACATACCAATAGCTCTCTGGGAAGCACTTAAATTTATTAGCTGTTCGTAAATTTACTGACAGTTGGCAACACTGAATCCAACATGCAGGGACTTTGGTGGAAAATAGATCTATTGTAAATAATATATGCCATGGCTTAATCTGAATGTGCTTTCACCCAAAGTAGCTTTCCCAAATGTGTTAGCTAATTTCTTTTACAGGACTAATTTAATCTGAGAAAGATAAATTTTCTTCAAACATTGCACTAGCTTTATAAGAAACCAATTGTTTTATTTTCTAATGAGCAAAACAAACAAGATTATACTTTAATCAGTGGCTATTCTTCCTTAGAATTTCAATGGAATAATTTGTTCTTTTCCTCAATGAGAATGGCCAGAAATGTAGCTGGCAAAAACTGAGATTATCGCATTTCAGGACTAGGCCATGAATCTCAGTTTTCATGGGTCATCTCCAGACAGGTACGTGTTCCCTAATAGATATCTTTAAGATTGTAGTCTTAATGATTATCAGTAATCCAATGATACTGTCAAATCTGCTATGCTGGTGACTTTTTAAAAATAAAGCACTGAAATAGACATCTATTTATGGAGGGTTTCCCCATTTTATGTGCCAGATTAGTGACTCTTCATTATGTATCTGGGATGCTAAAATTAACATGGGTTTGGTCATTGCAATGAAGAATATTTAAATAGAAATTCCAACTCATCTGGCAGCCTTTCACGTGACACTAACTTTCAGAATTGCCTCATGTAAACCTGCAGGATTGTTGTTAGGTTTGCATGAGGTAATATATAAGTGCTATAAGATTTAATTAAAATGTGAGATAAATACAACAATATAAATCATACTCCACTTAGCAGGGCTTTGGTAAACATGCTTGGAATAGGGCTTAACAAATATCTAACGTCTACATCTCCTCCTTTGTAACTTATACGCAGCTCTGTGTGATATGTTTCCTAGAGTAAAATTTGAGCAAACTTGATGAGAAAGGAGAGAATACAATAAAATCAAATGCGAGTGCCCACTGGGAGAATCAAAGAGCCTTGTGCTAAGACATGAGAGTTGGGGAAAACACTCAATTTCTTTTGTCTAACCATATGAAAATAAATGAAGACTTCAATTTAAAGTAGTTACGAAAAATTTGTTCTTTCCTATGCCCTAATTCTGAAAGCCACTTGTAGCTAATTAGACTGATTCCAGCACGCTCTCTCTGTCCTGGCCTAGTATAAACAATGGCCATCTGAGTTTCATTACAATAAAGGGATAAAATAAACAGTGGGACAGAAAACAGTAGTTTGGGCACGGCTCATTACGGCACAATGCAGTTAAAATTCTTCTAGCCGGCTGGAGGGGCAGGGGTAGGCGGGGGTGGTTTAATAGGACTTGATCCATGCTCCCAGGCTTCAGCAACTCTTATTATACCGCGCTGAGCAAAGTACTTTTTAAACGACAAACATTTTCTCCATCTCAGCTGTCTAAACAAGTGAGCCACTGCTCTGAATGTGTGGCTTGCAGCTGTACATTGCCCATCGATCCATCATAATTTTGACATACAATTGTGAGATCTTATGCATTGACTCCTTCAGCCTCTAGTCTAGCCAGAAAGTTTGATTGGCTTACCAAAGTTTAATAATAATAGAAAAAGATGTAATCCTAATAACCAGATCTGGAAGTAAATCAATTAAACTCACTGAGAGTTTGCCCTGAACAGACGCCTCTAGGATTGTGTTGTTCATATCCCTTTTGAACATTTTAGGACATCACATTGTGCTGTATCATTTTTAAACAAATTGAAACGTTCATCAAATAGCAGATTCAATTCTTCAGAAGAAACAACTTTCTCCAGAATTCAATTCAAATCCAAGGGCACATCCACACAGTACCTATAGTGTGCGCCCTCCCGCATTTTCCCCTGGGGTGTCCAAACAATGTCTCAGTGGAAAACGAATGCTTTCAGGACAAACCCTGCTTTGTTCTGAAATAATTTGTCAGCTGGAAAGACCCGGGTCTTTCAGACGACCTGGGTCTTTGCAGCTGCAGGTGTTTTGTAGATGGGACTGGGGTTCATGCTGTGCAAATTCTGGTGCCCATCTACACATCCTATCTTGTGTTTCTAGGCTCCTGCTGGAGCAAAAAAAACCCCTGAATAAGCCCCTACCCGCTCCCAACCCCCCCCCCCTGGAAAAGCCCTTTAAAACAGAAAATACCTTACCTGGCCACCATTCCCCCTTCTCCAGAGGGGAGGAGGAAAATCGCTCCTGTCCCCCCCCCCTTTCTCCTGGCACATCATTTCTATGGGCCAGGAGAGCTCCAGAGAAAGGAGAACAGCAGCCATGTAAGTTATTTTCCATTTTAAATGTTTTTCTGGGGGGTTTTATTTAGTGTTCTGGTGCTGTGCCAGAAAGTCTGGCAAGGCATCTGGACACCCTCGTCAGGAAAGCGTGGATGTTGGGGGGAGGTGTCTGGACCACAACCTGGACCACATTTAAGAAATGTGATTGCTCCTAGGTTAAAGTGCTGTCTGGAATTGCCCGAGAGAAATGACAAAATATAAAACTACTATTTGAATCAGGACCTTAAAATAAATATGGAACATAAGAACATAAGAAGAGCCATGCTGAATCGGACCTCAGCCCATCTAGTCCAGCATTCTGTATCACACAGTGGCCCACCAGTTGTACACGGGGATCTCGAGCAGAAGGGAGGGCAAAACCCTGACCTGCTCCCGACCCCCCACAACCAGTACCCAGGGAAATCCTGCCTACCTCAACCAACTCCGAGGTGGCACTTGAATGTCCTTTTCAGTAACTACCGATACACTTGGTATCCATGAAATCTAACTTTAGGCACATAGACTTTTATATTTCATTCTTTACAGTGGCAAAAATATTGTATGTTTGAATATTTTCTAGATGGATATATCCAGTTTTATAGAGACAAGCAACATGTCCAATCACAATGTTCAAACTAGTTATCTTGTCTCTGATGTTGTATTTTCAAGTGAATGGAGAAGCCACCCTTCCCCAGGAGTTTAGCTATGGCATGGGGTAAAAATGAGAGCACTAGACCACTCAAGAAAGAATTCTGTGCCCATTCCAAAGAATTTTTTACTTTAATCTCCAAATATTTTGGCATTACAAAGAATGAGACACTGCCAGTCATTCACATCTCGAGATTTTCTATTTGCTGTGTTCATATTCCCTTTGTACCTTTGCCAGGTAACCTTTTCTTCGGATCCTCAGACTAGCTTTCAAAATGTTCAACTAAACTTTTATATTACTGCAAAGATTAAAATTGAAGGACAAATGGAAAATTTATTTGGGAAAGAGAAGAATTCATATTGATGAAGGCAGTGCACTTATCCCCCAGATAGTACATTGCTCCCCCTGTAATGGTGATCAGTCAGTGTTCTGATCGCCATTACCAGGCTGTACAACATGTCAAAGCGGTGGTGGAGGGGAGGAAGTTTATTCTGACAATAGCTAAAGAACTTTTTAATTGAGGCAACCTTCTGACTACTGCTGAGAAAGGGGCCTTTAACAGCTACATTGTTAATGTGACATTTTGATTATATTTTAACATTATGACTTTCTTTCTTTTATCTGTACCTCCTTTTAATCTGCTATGAGCCACCTTGAGTCTCAGTTTGAAAAGGTGGGCGGGGAAATCCTAATAAATCAATGAAATGGTATAAATCAACATTTATGCTTTTTTTGGATGAACTATGCACTCAATGATACAGGAAATTGCTTGGGTTAGGTTATGTGAGGGGGTCCTGAAGCAAAATCCTGGGACACAGACATTCTCTTATGCCATATATGCACCAATGAACAGATGGTTAACACTACAAGCAGTCCTTCCTTCCTCCCACACCAAGGATCAGTGCTATCATCCTAAAGATCTGATCAAAGGCATCCTCATGAAACAGTTAAACGAAAACAGGCCAGGTCTAGCGAAGGAATGTGAATTCGGTTGAAACTCAAAATTAGGCCATTGTTATAAGAATGCTGTTTGTAAAAAGAAAAAAAAACTGGTGCAATTGTGACAAGACTGCTCTTGTCATAAATATGGGAAAGATCTAAAATCAAATTAGTATATTTGAAGTGCAGAAGAGAACTCCTGCCTAATGCTGAGAAGAAAAACAGAGAAATGTTCTCACTTAAAGCAATAGTACTGCACAGAGCTGAAGGCATACCATTAACTATTAAAGTCTTTGTTTGTTGCTTCAATTTAAATAATGTTGCATTATGCAATGAGAAGTGAACATCTAGTTGGTGGGTTATAACCTATCATTTGTTGTGAATTGGACAAAACTTAGAAGCACTCGGCATTCCCTTGCTCATGACTAGAGTTGTAGGTCATGTAAGCAACAAAGCAAAGTGGAAGACATGATGGTGGCTCCCAACAGTTAATCAAAGAGGGTCAAAAATTGTTGCAATTCACAACAGAGCTAGGTTGGATATAGCCGTGTAACAGTTCCAAGGAAATGTGGAAATAATCATGAACACCTATGGTGATAATGGTTGTATTGCTTGAGCTGTTCTCTCCAATGGTTGACAGAGGGGAATACATAGGTATGCTTGTTTATGTTAAGTGAACAAGGCAGTCATAGTGTGGCAGAGAGCAAGTCAAATGCCACTTCCAGTGAGTCTGGTAGCATGCCCTTACCAAAGAGGCTTTGCAATATTAACTTTAAAATATACATTTCCATTAAGAGTCAGAGAAAAAAAACCCAACTAATGTATTTATGCAATTCTAATGCTCATCTACTGGAGTCCCCCCCCCCCCACACACACACACACACTCCTCCAGCCAGGTCTTGCTATAGTTGTGGCTCATTTGCCTCTCTTTGGTAGAAAGGAGAAGGCAAATAAAAAAGAGTATGAAGTAGAGAGACCTGCATGATTTATTTTTCTTTAGTGCCACCCCTCTAAGGTAACGGTGAGTTTGAGAATTGCCTAGATCTGTTAGAATTCCACTCTTTCTGCTCCACAAAGAGAGACAAAGTTAAGTGAACACGGAACTGACCGGCAGCACACCCATCACTCAGATTCAGTGGGTCCTGAAGGGAGAAAGAGGAGGATTGCTGCCACCTTCCTAAGGACAAGGAAGTGCTTGGCAGCAGGTTTCCCAAACTTCGTTTTTTCCAGAGAGACGTACTAGGGCAGTGTTTTTCAACCGTTTTTGAGCCGCGGCACATTTTTTACATTTACAAAATCCTGGGGCACACCACTAACCAAAATGACACAAAATGATCCTCTAACACAGTAATACATATAGTTAATACGTTTTAAAATGTATTGATACACTCAGTGCGAAACCTGGGCCTGTTTCGATGAACACAACATAGATATCCTGGCAGGAATGGCAGAAAGACACAAACTTCCCACACAGAACTCCGATAACCAAGAGAAAATGCTATAGGAGTTTGGTGGGCATTGACCTTGAGTTTTGGAGTTGTAGTTCACCTATATCCAGAGAGCACTGTGGACTCAAACAATGTTGGATCAGGACCAAACTTGGCATGAATACTCAATGTGTCCAAATGTGAACACAGATGGAGTTTGGGGAAAATAGACCTTGACATTTCGGAGTTACAGTTTCTGGGATTTATAGTAAACACACAATCAAAGAGCATCCTGAACTCTTGCAAATATGGATTTGAACCAAACTTGGCATATTGAACTCTCATTACCAACAGAAAGTACTGAAAGGCTTTGCTTGGGAAAAAGTGTTCGGCAGAAGGGGGAAGAAAGGGTATTGGAGGTTCCAATTTCCCATGGCACACCTGATGATTGCTCACGGCACACTTGTTGGGAAACACTGCTCTAGGAAACCCTGGAGCTGGGAAGTGACCATCCACTCCAAAACATATTTTACCACCCGCACCAAAACATCATATTTTACAACAAATAGGCAGGAAAAGCAGTTTAAAAGCACATTAACGTTATTTAGTAATTACTGTATTTATGATTTTAGCACCAAAACATTGCAATGTATTGAAACAGTTGTGGATGTGGGTGGGAGGCAGACTGCGTTGGATAATACAGAACATTGGATGAGCGAAGGTTGGATAAGCGAAACTCTACTGTAATAGTAATATATTTTCTTTTATTCTAGAAAAAACCTTTTTTGTTTTTCTTTTTGTATGTAGGTTTTGTATTAATTTTTATAAATAAAAATTAGAAAGAAATATTTTTAATGAAAACTTGACTAATTCCAGCTCAGCTCTACTAACATCAGCAGTCCCCAGACAGAGTAAGAAAATATGTGTTGTTGTTACTATATGAAGGATGGGAAGATATGCCATTTGCAAGGTGTGGGCACGGGGATAGTTGGACCAATAGAACCGGCCACACGGTGGCCAGCGGCTTAAGGGTCAGCTTTCAGTAGACCACAGGTTTGGGCCGGGCCTGGTCGAAAGAGCGTGGGGCCACATGACCATGCATCTAGATGGGAAGAATGACAGGCAGTGTAGGTGGCTGAGATTAGCCGCGGGCTTGTTAGGATAGGCCGCAGCTCGTACGAGGCAGCAATTTCTACAGACATGGGCCCAGCATCAAGGGGTACTCTGGGATACAGGTAGTCATTGTTTGTGTTCCCGCTTTTCCCACAGGATGGCACTGAAGAAGAACGTGGGCGGCCCTAAAGGGAAGGGGCTGGCCAAGAAGACCCCGGCGAAGCGACCCCCACCCTTTCCTGGATCATCGGATGACGAGGGCGTCTCGGCTGCTAGCCTCAAGGCCCTGCTGGCCAGGGTGGAGGAGTTGGAGAGGGGGAGGGGGCAGCACGTGCAAGCGGGGGAGGTGAGGCCAGCGCGAGGAGCAAGCAGGGATCTGCTTTTCAAGAGCATTTTGTCTCGTGTCGCTTCTTTAGAGGCCGAGCAGGTGACTCCAGGTCGGACGTGCGAGGAAGCGGTCCAGTCCCACTCGGGGGGGGTGCAGGTGAGCGCGGTGGCAGCGAATGACCAGGCTGGCGGCAGCGAGGCGATTCCTGTTGGCGGTCTGGTGTTGTGACATCTTCACCGGTGGAACATCCATCTGCGGTTCCGGGTCCATCTTCAGCAACAGGTATGGACGCCGGACCGGTATGGCCATGGGATAGCTCACAAGGGCAAATGGTGTCCCCTAGGCCGTCGTCTTCGGCAGCAGGGCTCGGGGCGAGTGAGGTAGTTCCCTTGCCAGTTAGTGCAACAGGGGAGGCGGCTCGGGTGGAGCAAGCCCCAGTGGCGGTCCATAACCTGGCCACCGGTGCGGGGGCCCTGCCCCAGGCCACTCCGGTGGTGGCTATTTCACTGGAAGCGGCTCGGACTAGTGAGTCCAGCCAGTACTGGGGCATGGACAAATGGACGGTGCCCGTCCTTGCCCTTGCGACCAACGCAGAGTTGGGTGCGCATTTGGCTCCCAAGACCTTGGAGAAGATCTTGAGGAATGAATTTGTGGATTTGTTTACCCTATTTTATAGGGAATTAGAGAAAAAGGAGAAAGAGGAGCTTGATGACGAGGGGAAGGAAAAGCTAAAAAAGAGAAGAGTAGAGCACAACTGGGAAAACTGGTTGGCCTGCTATACAATTTATGCAGGTATTTTAGTGGAGGCTCACCCGTACAGGGCGAAGGCTCTGTTTAAGTACCAAAATTTGATATATGGGGCTCACTTGAGGTTCACAGGCAAGGCATGGTTGGAGTGCGACCGGCGTTTTCGTGCTCTGGTGGCTTTGGACCCGAAAAAGCGGTGGGACCTAATAGATGATCAGTTGTGGCTCCAGGTTATGAATGCGGCGAAGGCGGTGCCCGGGGAGCCCGCAGATAGTGGGCACTTAGTTCAGAATTCTAAAGCCGGGCAGTCCTTTCGTCAAGTGCCCCCGACAGGGCAATTTCAGAGACAGAAGCTCCTTTGTTGGGAATTCTCTGCTCATGGGACCTGCAGCAGAAAGGTGTGTAAATTCTCACACGCCTGTTCCGTCTGTTCAGGGAACCACTCCGCAAAACACTGCAATAGGGGAAAGCCTGGAAAGGGCAATGCCCGAGAGGGGCAATTTGGGAGGAAGGGAGGGGCCCAGTCACCCCTTCCCAAAGGGCCCCAGCCCAGTTAAGCTGGGCCTGCTAGGGCAGTGGCTGAAGAGTTATCCGAAGAGGGACGCGGCAGCTTACCTGCTTAGCGGTTTTACCTTCGGTTTTCACATTCTAGCCCAGGGTCCTAGGATGCCACATCTGTCACCTAATCTTAAATATTTAATCGGAATGGAAGACGTGGTACAGCGAAAGATTAGGAAAGAGTTGGAGGAAGGGAGAGTTATCGGTCCGTTTGTTTCGCCTCCCACTCCCCAGTTGAGAGTTTCCGCGTTGGGAATTGTTCCAAAAAAGGCCCCTGGTGAGTATCACCTCATTCATCATCTGTCCTACCCCAGGGGCAGTTCTGTGAATGACGCGATACCCGATGACCTGTGCACAGTGCACTACACGTCTTTTGATGCGGCCGTGCGACTAGTAAAACGTTACGGGCCGGGAGCCGAATTGGCCAAATGTGATATCAAATCTGCATTTCGGTTGCTCCCGGTTCATCCCGAGGATTTTGACCTCCTCGGTTTTCGATTTAAAGGTCTTTTTTACATCGATCGAGCATTGCCCATGGGCTGCTCTGTGTCGTGCGCCGCGTTTGAGTCGTTTAGTACATTTTTGGAGTGGGTGGTCAAGACCGACTCGGGCCTTCAGGGAGTGGTGCACTACCTAGATGATTTCCTTTTCGTGGGACGTTTTGGGTCAGGCGAGTGCAAGACACTGTTATCTGCCTTTCAACGCCTGACAAAAGAGCTGGGGGTGCCACTAGCCAACGAGAAGACCGAGGGTCCGATTTCGGTGCTGACATTCTTAGGAGTTGAGTTGGATACGGTGAACCAACATTCCAGGCTGCCACCAGCTAAGGTTGCAGATCTGAAGGATAGATTAGAGCAATTTTTACTAAAAAGTAAAGCCACATTGAGGGAGTTCCAGGAATTGATAGGCCATCTAAATTTCGCGTGTAAGGTGGTGGCTCCGGGCAGGGCTTTCCTGCGGAGGCTGTGCAATGCTATCTCCGGCACAGTCTCGCCACATCACCACATCAGAGTGACCCGCAATATAAAGGCGGACCTGAAAATTTGGCTCAGCTTCATTGAAAAGTTTAATGGCATCTCGTTTTGGCGCCAGAACTTGTTGTTAAAAAATGTGATGCAAGTGGCGTCAGATGCTTCGGGCTCTTTGGGCTTTGGAGTTTATTTCAACGGGCAATGGTGCGCAGAGCGATGGCCCAGTGATTGGCATATTTTGGGCATCATGGCGGACCTTGCATTCCTGGAATTTTTCCCAATATTAGTAGCTGTTCACATCTGGGCTGATAGGTTTACCAACTCCTCTGTCCACTTCTGGTGTGACAACATGGCCACGGTGCAGGTCATCAATAACTTGACTTCACGATCAGTTAGGGTGATGGGGGCCTTGAGGTTGTTTACGTTACACTGTTTAAAGTTAAACATTCTGTTCCGAGCATTCCACATTGTGGGGCTAGATAATTCATTGGCCGACGCTCTGTCTCGTATGCAGATGGAGCACTTCAGGCAACTAGCGCCCACCGCAGACGAGTGCCCGAAACGCATGCCAGACCATCTTTGGCAGGCTGGAGTGATGAGGTAGCGGTCGGCATGTCGCTGGCGCTAGCTCCAAGCTCCCGGAGAGGCTACTTCAGGGCCGTAAAAGAATTCGCTGAATTCAGGGAGTACTACAGTTTACCTAAGTCCTTCCCGGTGCCCTACGACCACGTTGCGCAGTTTTGCGTATACAACAGGAGGCGGGGGTTGGCAGTCCATTCCATTTGTGTAAAGCTGTCGGCGCTGGCCTACTGGCTGAAGGCGCAAGGCATGGCTGACCCCACAAACGATTTCCGCCTGCATAAACTTATGGCAGGGTGGTCGAAGCAAAGCGGTAGGGGCATGGATACGAGGGAGCCTTTGACGCCAGGCATTTTAAAAGGGCTTGGGCAACTGTGGGCCTCCGTTTGTGATTCCGAATATGAGCAGGCCTTATTCCACTCGACTGCCTTGACCGCCTTTTCCGGCGCATTTAGAGTGAGTGAGTTGGTGGCGTCGTCCAAAACCGATTCCTCACACCGAGCTTTCTTGGTTTCTGACATAAGATTGGCCCCTAATATGTTAGAGTTGAAGGTCAGGTCGTCAAAAACGGACCAGGCTGCCAAGGGCTCACTGGTCAGGCTTAGCAGAGCCAGTGACATGGAGCTGTGCCCAGTGTTAGCTATGACACGATATCTTGCACTCCGGGGCCCGGCTGCGGGTTATTTATTTTGTCACCAGGGCGGGGCGCCACTATCAAAATTTCAATTTTGGGCAGTCACTAAAAAGGCCCTGAAGCTTTTAGGTTTGGAGGGCATTCAATTTGGAACCCATTCCTTTAGGATTGGAGCGGCGTCATCTGCTGCTGCAATGGGATATGATGCTGGGACCATTATGACTTTGGGGAGGTGGCGTTCGGGGGCTTACAAAGCATATGTGCGTAACGTTAGGTTGTAAGTCTTTATGATGCTGTTCATGATTTTTGTGTCATTGCAGGTCCAGTGCGGTCAGAGAGGAAGAGAGTCCTGATTTGCTGCCATAGTTACATCTATTGGGCTGAGCAGGCAGCTCTCGATTCCCCCGTCGGCCAACATCTGGGCATGATTGCCATTGCTAGTGTGCAATGGATGGGCAGACGTGGTCTGCGATGGGATGGGCTGTGTTCCATGTTATTTCGAGGCAGGGGTGTGTTGCCCCCTGATGTGATTGTTATCCACCTTGGTGGTAACGATTTGGGCCTGTTGACGGGCAAAGCCTTGTTTTTGCAAGCCAGGGCTGATATTTTCACGATTTGGAGGACATGGCCCGGGGTCCACGTGGTGTGGTCTGAGATTACAACACAGATGTGGTGGCCTGGGGGTGGGGACCCCAAGTTGTTGGAGAAGGCACGGAAGAGGGTGAACCGGGCCATGCACACAGTGGTCACTTCTGGGAATGGTTCCTACATGGAGCATAGATTCATTCATCCAGCCAACCAAGTTGTGTTCAGAAATGATGGGGTCCACTTGTCAGATGAAGGCAACCATTTGTTTTTAGCTGATTTGAGCGAGGGCATTTCAAGGGTGTTAGAAGAGAGGTGGGGATGGAGGCAAGATGGACATCTACCTCCAGTCTGTGGCGGTGATTAGAGAGGGAAATGCCATATTCGGTGTACACCGAGGCACCCCCGTCAGGGGTGAGGGCCAGTTAGTTATGTATGCACCCTAAAGTTATGGTTGATGGGTGAAGTTCAGTTATGGCCCTGGAATGAGAAGAGGCTCTTCTCCGCTGTGGGAGAATGGGCCTCTTACTCATTTCCCTCATTAGGTTGTCCTGGTTGATTAATCAGGCAATCTTGGTGTTTCGCCCGCAAATTGAATGAGATTGATTACATCTGATTGAAAATTGATCCCTGACACCCTTGAGATTAGTTGAGGGGGATTTAAATAGGCAAATAAAATTTTGCCCAATTTGACCCAAAGAACTGTTGTTGTGTTGTTATTGTTTGAGTCTCCATTATTCGGGGGATGGGAGGGCAAATGATCTGCTGAAATTTTTCAAATTTGTCACATGAGTGTACTAGTTTTAAACTCATAGTCAAGTAGGAAGTAAATCATGGTTTTTTTTAATTTTTAAAAAATGCTACTGTTAGACCGGAGGCCTGAGGCAAATTACCCCGAGTGAAGTATTATGGAAATCTGAGCTACAAAATGTACAATTTTCTGCTGCCTAGAAAACATACATTTTGATACAATTTGTATAATTTTCTGATACTGCTCTTTTTTCTAGTGCTCAGACTAAATCTAATAGAAAGTTATGCATAAAATTTTCATCATTTCAATCACTTAAAGGTCCAGGAGCATGTGACTCTTAGAATGGAGGAGGAAACAATAAGCACTCATGGTAAGGAAAGGAGGAATGTGGGGGGTGGTCATATAAGAAAAGTTTATGAAATACTGCTGGAGTCCACTACTTTGCTTTAGGGAACAGAAAGAATAATATATTTAATCTGAAACCCATAATCCTCCCAGCAGGTGGACATATGTTAAATGTGTAAAAACTGGATGTTCAATATGTACTGTGGGAAACGGGAGAGTAAATGTAAAGGGTTTTTAATATTACTTTTCTTGTTTTTCTCCACTCTCTAATTTTTTAATGTGAAGATTTCATTTTCACCAGCTCCCAAACCTAATGTGAAAGCATTCATGAAACACTCTCTTCAAAAGGCTCAGCTGGCACACACAACTGGATGGGTCTCCGGGTGCGAGGCAGAGTTGCCAGTTGGCAGATCTATCCTGTGCTTCAGGTAGGTGAGAGCCAGATCATGTTAGGCTCTGTGAATATATGTGCCAGGGATAAGAAATCCTTCCACTGAGGTTGAATCTACACTGCTGTGTATAATCCAGCTTCAGAATGCAGATTAACTGAACTGAACTGGATTATATGGCAGTGTAGACTCATATAATCCAGTTCAGTACAGGTAATCTACATTCTGAAACTGAACTATATGACACTGTAGCTTTAGCCTGGGTAAAGAAAGTAGTAGGATCTTCCTTCTCATTATTTTGTATTACGATGGAAACTTAGGAAACAGTATCTACAAGAACCAGGCGAACATCTGTTGGGTCAATAATGGTTAATTGGTTTTTTTTGCAGATCATTTGAACAATCGTGCCTAATTTGTATACCATGCATTTCCCATTCTTTTCAAATCAGGCTGGCCATTTTAAAAGGATGAGCAGAGTAACATAGAAGCGTTGAGCATACTGAGATTTATTTAGTTGGTTTGAAGTGATTGCCAACAGATTGATGTATTTAGAATCAGTTTGCCTGAATCCTTAAAGTCATAAGCCTCATGAACTTTTACTTTCAGGGCCTGTTTCTAGAAGTTACGTTGTTGTGCGAGTGTTTCCTATATGTTAAGATGTTGAAGCACATTCTTCCAAAGAGAAAAAAAGAAGACTAATTTACCTTTGCAATGAAGAAGAAAAAGAACTAAAACATTTTTACCAGTGTTTGCTTTTCCAGTTTCTTTAATTTTGGGTAATTGCTTAGTCAACTTTCAAAAATATATATTCTGCCTTAAAAAAACAGCAAAAAAAATGACGGATCACCTTCCTTTTCATTTCAGATTTGGCATGCAGGTCCCAGATTGTGTATTCTTTCCAAGGCGCCATACCAGCGTCCAATACTTAATTAATTTCCCTTTGCTCCTGCAGCCTTCCACTTAAAGAGACAGTGTCCCATTTTTGATAGCTTGCCTTTGGCAGGTTTTCAAAAGTGTCACTTCTTAAATCTCTCTCTCTCTCTTTTTGGTGCAACTTTTATTATATAAACTTCCCAGAGCTCTGTATGGCACAGAGTTGGTGTTTTCCTACTGTACCACCCTCTTGCTTTATGTACTGCTCAGAAGCCAAATCAGCATACAAAAGAAAAGAACAAAGAGAAGAGAAGAGAGAGAGAGAGAGATTTGTTGGGGCTGGTATATATCAAGAGCCTTTTTCCACCTGAAGTCACTGGTTTTCTTTCTGAAGAAATAATTTGGAGGAAAGACTTTGTGTGTTTGTCAAATATCTACATTTTTGCATCGTTCAAGTTTGCCTGCTGTCTTCATGGTAGTTTGCCAAATACTAAGTCCAGATAGATCGATCAATCAATCATCTGTATATATTCATGTGTAAGTTGACCTAATTTATAAATCAATGGCAGATTTGTAGTTCAAAATAACAGATTTTTATTTTCATATGACCTATATAAAAGGCAAGGGTCATGCTATAGAATGGGGAAAGCATAGTGCTATCTCGGGAGCAACTAGCACTGCCCATCTCTGTCAGAAGAAGCATTGTGAAAGATAAAGTAGAGGGAATTATTCTGTTTCAGGCTCTCTCATGGCAAACAAAGCTCTCACCTTTTGCCACTCTTCTCAGATGAGAGGATGCTTCCATTTTAGATATGAGGAATGTAAAAGACCTACATTGATCTATGGATAAGTTAAACCTCATTTTGGAGGTTGATTTTCTGACTGAAATTTCTATAGATGAGTATATAAAATAATTATGTCTAAAGTTAAATGGCACCATATAACCATGAGGTTCTCACCATGAAATCAATAGGAAAATTATCATTGTTACATGTAAATACTTGGAAATTTAATGCCAGAGTCATTTCCCATAATGAACAGTGTTTGTCCAGGTCTGTTCAAATCTTTATGTCAGTTTTCTACATTATGCATTAATTGCACACAGGACTCATGAGTCAATACAACAGACTACATTGGAACAAAAGTGTTTATATGATACCAGTTCCTACTAACTAAAGATTGCTACAAGTTCTAACTGTTTATGGGTTAGGTCCCTTTCAGATGCTTCCAGCTATGGTTCTATTTAATCACAAAATCATCGAGATAGTATTTTAATGTGTCATTTACCCCTTCAAAATTGTGCACTCAGATTAACATTCTGATATTCTTGAACTTTCATACATTGTGTCATGATGTTACAAGAAGTGTAAAATCTGACAGGTAGCTAACATTTCTGGCTATTCCAAAAGCTGTAGATTGGATCGTTTAAAAATGGAATTGCTTCTTGGACATTCCTCAATACTGCCAGGGAAGAATTACATTTGGTATGAACTATTGGAGGTTTGTTGTAGGATGTGCACAACCTCCCTAAATGGCATCCTGATCATAAGGGTTAAAATTATGCTTATTCTCAGATCAGAATCTCTAAAACTCCCCTAACCTGAAATGGTGATGGTGATGGCTGACCTCTGGAATGGGGAAATGGCTACAGCAGTGCACACAATCTCTCCTGAATGTCCCCTCTCATGGAGCAGAGCCAAACCAGCCCCCTGGTTTTCCAAGGATTTAGCAGCGATAAAGCAAGAGAGATGGAGACTAGAGCAACATTGGCAAAGAACTTGTAGCGAATCAGATCGAGCATGGGCTAAAGCATATTTGAAAGCCTACTCTGTGGCAATGAAGGCAGTAGAGAAATCAGTCCTTGCTGCCACCATTGCACCCTCAAGGAACTGTCCAGATGAGCTGTTTCAAGTGGTCAGAGGGCTACTACATACTGGTCCTCAAGGAGAAATCCCTAACCATCTAGCCACCCACTGTGAAGAATTTGCAATGCACTTTGCAGATAAAGTCGCTCAAATCTGTTTCGACTTGGATGCTGTTATTGATATTCCAATGGATGTAACTTTGGCTCTTGCTTGTCCAGTGTTGATGGATACCTTTCAATTTGTGCAGCCTGAGGATGTGGGCAGGATCCTTGGAGAGGTGAGAGCAACCACATGTATGCTAGATCCTTGCCCTTCCTGGCTGATCAAACAGGCCAGAGGGGGACTGGCAGAGTGGATGAAGGTGTTGGTCAATGCCTCCTTAGAACAAGGAAAATTTCCAGCTTGCCTAAAGGAGGCAGTTGTGAGGTCCACATTTTAAAAGCCATCCCCAAACCCATCTATAATGGACAACTATCAAGTGTTCAATCTCCTGTTTCTGAGCAAGGTCTTGGAGCGTGTAGTAGTCACCCAACTCCAGGGATTTCTGGATGAAATTGATTATCCAAATCCATTTCAATCTGGTTTCAGACCTGGCTATGAGACGGAGACAGCTTTGGTCACCTTGGTGGATGACCTACACAGAGAGCTGGTCACTGGAGCTGGCCACAGGGAGTGGGCAATCCCCCTGTTGCAGCAGCTCCACTGGTTGCCAGTCTGTTACCAGGCACAATTCAAAGTGCTGATTATGACCCTTAAAGCCCTAGATGGTTCAAATTCAGGCTATTTGGCTAACTGGGCCCTGAGATCTTCATGAAAGGCCCTTCTCTTGGCACCATCTCCATCTCAAGCTTGATTGGTGAGAGAGTGGGCTTTTTCGGTGGCTGCCCCTCGACTCTGGAACTCCCTTCTTCCCAGGAAAGTCAGAATGACCCCTCCCTTCTGTCCTTCCAGTGGCAGGATAATTTTTTTATTATTCAAACAGGCATTTAAAGATGAAGGTGTTTAAGATCTAGTCAGGGGATGCTATGGTTTTAACTTTGAATATGTTTTGATGGTTTTTATCTGAAATGTTGAATGATGTTTGTGTTTAATTCTGTTTTAATGTTTGAATATTTATATATTTTAAATTAGGAGCCCCCGGTGGCACAGTCGGTTCAAGCCCTGAGCTGCTGAACTTGCTGACTGAAAGGTCGCAGGTTCGAATCTGAGGAGCAGCCCCTACTAGCCCCAGCTTATGCCAACCTAGCAGTTTGAAAAAATGCAAAGGTGAGTAGATCAATACGTACCGCTCTGGCGGGAAAATAACAGTGCTCCATACAGTCATGCCAGCCACATGACCTTGGAGATGTCTACGAACAACCCTAGCTCTTTGGCTTAGAAAAGAAGATGAGCACTAATCCCCAGAGTCAGACACGACAGGACTTAATGTCAGGGGAAAACCTTTACCTTTATTATATTTTAAATTGATATCAATGTTTTTATGACAAGCCACTTTGAGTCCCCTTTGGGGAGATAAAGTGGGGTATACATAAATATAATAATAATTATTATTATTATTATTATTATTATTACGAAGAAGAAGAAGACATAATGGGAAGATCTATCCATTGAAAGGTGGGAAAATATGAAGTAGAATTTTCATTTTAAAGGATTCAGAGGAAGGGGTGACATGTATCAACTAGCAGTTAGTGAGTGCCAATATCTGCCAGGTAAAGAAGTCAAGGACTATAATAACTGGCAAGAATGATCATAGCTAAGCCCTTTTGGCATGGGTTGAGTCTGTGGCAGAAGAATCAGGCCAATAGATTCTTCTAGCCCAGGCCTGCATTTTGGTCCAGGAAAAAACATTCTTATCACAAAGATTGCAGAGAAGAAACTGTTCTGACCAAAAAGCACATTGGCTTAAAACATTTGTCTCTTCTGAAGGCACAAGAAGGCACTATGTGACCGTTTTAATAGCCATAAATGTTTGACATTCCTGTTTCTGCTTTTTTCCATGAACAATAGTTATTCTCATAATCCAGCATGGGCCTTTTTATGTTCTTACATTTTAAAAAAACTATTAAAAGGGACTCCACCCCTTTGGATGAAGTTTTAAATCTATGTTATTTAGCATAGCTCTTTGGTTCAATGGCCACAGTTATTTTGCAACATCACCAATAACATGACTAGCCACTAGAGCGCAAGCCCAAGAATCTATTCAAACCAGCCTCCAGAATCGCTTGACGTTGTGGAGAATCCGGCATTGCCCAGTGGGGTGAACCTGTCACCCCACACCACACATTGACAGACTCACTTGTTGCCCCATCCCATGGGGGGGGGGGAGCGTTGGCTGCCCAGCTTCCCCTTGCTTATCACCATTGAACATGCACTGCTTTCTGTACATTTTTATGATAGAGTTCCACCAGAAGTAGCTCAACATCATGGGATGGGAGCCAGTGTGCTACATTGTAAAACTGTAGAGAAAGCAGTGCATAATGCCAAAATGAACACCATCTGATGAGGTTATGTGATGCCATGGTCTGCCACTACACAAATTTGAGCTATAGTCAAGAGCTTTGTTTAGCCACCGAAACTTGAGCCTACCCTTAAAATGTGCCAAGGCAGAGGTGTCAACCCCATTTCCATTGAGAACCACAAAGGGCTGCTGAATCCACAGACAGATAATCTATGGATACAGAGGACCAACTATATATTTGTTTACATACTGGCTATTGTTCTTTAGCTGTTACTCAGCCTAGGTCCCCAGATGTTACTGAACAACAACTCCCATCACTTGATTATCTGCCATGCAGAGTGGTGGTAATGGGAATTGCAAACCAACAGCACTTGTGACTCTGAGACTAGGGAAACATTACAGGACATTTTAAAGTGAGGCATCCTATCCACAAACTTTGTATCTAAATTCCAACCCCACTAAACTAAACAAACTTCTGAGTTCCAGATGTCACTGTTTCACAACTCCAATCAGCTCTAGTCATAATGTTTAATGATGAATACAGGGCCACATAAAATGACGTGATAAGTCAGATTTGGCCCACAGGTCTTGTATGGTGGTGTATGGAATGTTTAAGTATTTAGATAGAATCATAAAGCTGGAAGAGACCATAAGAGCCATCCCGTCCAAAATCATTCTGTCATGCAGGAATATACAATCAATCCTACTAGGTGGACATTTAGCACCTGTTAAAAAACCTCCAGAGGTGGAGACTATGTACCTTATCAGATGTGCAGGGGTAAATCAGGGGACAGCAGGGAAATCATGGAGCGGCAGAAGGAACCATCAGGTTCTGTTCCCTCCCATCAGGTTCAATGGTCTTTGTTTCCACATAGTTTCACCATGTGCCCCTGCTTCCTTTTTGGCTCCTCTGCTTCTTCAGTGAAGAGCCAGGTGTACAATTGACTCCTCTGGGCTCCGCTGCCACAACACTGCTGCCACAGAGCCCCACGGAGTCCCATTAGAAGTATTCATACATCAGGTGATGGGCAGTGAAGAGAAGGGAAAGAAAATATTTTTCTCCCAGCATCTGATCAGGTTGTAGATCACACTCTAAGATAGCATTTTCTTAATGTCAAAAAATGTTTCCTATTTTTTAGGTGGAATAATGTTTTTGGAGGTTTAAATCTGTTTCTCTGTGTTTTAGTCTCTGGAGCAGCAGAAAGCAAGCTTGCCCCCTGATGTCCTTCCAAATATTGAAACATGGCTATCATGTCCTCTCTTAACCTTTTATTCCCCAAGGTAATAAGTTCATCAGTTCAACTCATATAATGCAATTTAACTGTATTGAACTCAATTATGTGACACATTCCAGTTTGTCAATATACTTTGAATTGTGGTACCCTGAACTGGATGCTGTACTCCAGAGCAGAAGAGAGGTCGTCTTGCTTCCCTGAAAAAGATGGTTTTCTGAATCTGCTCATCATTTCATGTATCACTGTGCTAAGAAGTTGGAAGAGATCTTATCTGTCCTCTTATGTTATTTTCAAATCTCACAAATATTGTGTATGTTTCATTCTTATTTGTGTTTGTTTGAAAATTAATCTCTGCATGAATCCAAAGCAACACAGATTACACAGCCCATACCATTGTTTCAAAAAAAGGGGTTGCCCCCCACTTTCAAGCAATCCACCCTTCTGTTTTGGAACCTCCCAGCCTTACTAAATTCAATGAGGCAAAAAGAGTCTCTGGTCAGAACTTATCTCCTCCAGAAATAAAACATACAGTAGGAGAAGTAACAAATTGCTTGGCACCTCATTAGCAATTGTAAGCAGACTCCATTTTCACCCTGGGGTCTCATTGGAATGATTTGTTAGGCAGGTCTCTCCCCCCTTCCCTCTTAATTGAAGGGAGTTGGAGGCAATGCAAGAACAACAGTGATTATTTGTGTCCATCGGGGACTCCTGTCTTGCTTAGTGCTAAAGTGCTCCTCTACCTGATGTTGTTTCTGGAACCTGAATCCAACTCCACAGAGCTTCTGTGTGTGGTTCTGATTGCTGGGGTAACATAGTCAGTCTAATAGGAGAGGACCAGCACTCTCTTGTGTCGAACCTACTGGGCAAAATAAGTCCACTTCCCCATAACGGCCCAGCCATCTGCGTGGTTTCCAAAAAGCTGTTACTTTGACAGACTGTTCCCTATAGCATCATTAACTGTTGTGTTAAGTACACTACAGTGTAAGGCCCCAGTCAGATTAGGGCCCTTTATATATCAAAATTACCCATGTCTTTCTCCTGGAGGGTAGTTTGCCCATTCAGCTCACAACACTGATAGCACCTTTACCATTCCCTCTTGATCCATGTGAAGTGCCAGTCTAGATCACCTCAGGACAATTACTGTGTTCTCAATGGCAGTAAATCTAAAAAATATTGGTCGCATAGAATTTATGAGAAGAAGAATGTGGTGTCTTGAGATCAAAAACTCCAACAAATCAAAGTGTTTCAGGATTCCTATGTGGAATATATTTTACGTACAGTATGACTCCTATATGAAAACAGGAAGCCATTGATAATTTGCAAGCTCAGTTGAAATGAACGTCTGCTGGAGGTTATCATAAAAAGTCTCACTGGATAATTCCTAATGAAATAAAGAGATTATCACAATACATTGTTAAAGCACTGTTATTCCACTTTAGCTGCTATGGCTGCCTCCTGTGGAATCCTAGGATTTGCAGTTTAGTGAAGGGCCTTTATATTTTTCTGCCAGAGAGGTCCTGAGCCTCATTAAACTACAAACCACAGAATGTCACAGCCATAACAGTCAGAGTGGACAGCATTAACAGTGTAGCGCGATAATCTCATAGGAGTGTGCTAGGTCCTCCAGCAAGATTCTATGGTTACTCTGCCCCTTCTCTTAGCTACAGTATGAAGTCCCTACAGCAAATATAGAACAAAACACAGTGCATCGTACTCTTTAGTTACACAGCAGAAACTCATCAGGCGATTAAACACTAGTTCTTCGTAACTTTAAACACACACAGAAAAGGTCGTTGCGTTTGACATTTCTATCACACAAAATGAGAAATACCTGATCCTTGAATACGCTATCTAGGGATCTAAAATATACTGGATACCCTGCTGAATGTAAATTCATAGTGTTAAAATTATGTAGTTGTAGACAGGTCTGGCTGCCGGATGCACAGTGATGAATGGATTGTTTAATCTGAAGAAATTAACTGTCAGAAACAATGGCTGCAGAAAGCTGTTTCCCTGGTTCTCTAAGTCTAAATTAAGTTTTAGCTGTCCCCACCTTTTCTTATTTTTGCAAAGGGTCAGTCCTGGGAAGTTTCAACAAAGTTTTGGGGAAAAAAGCATGAGATTCTTCAGTTCTACAAACAATGCTAAAATCTTAAAAATTGGAGAGGGTAGAAAAATCTCTTTAACATATTCAATCAAAACTTTATTACGGTCACAGACCAGCACAAAGCGGGCACAAGCGCCCTAAGAGGAGAAGGACAACTCCCCAGTAAACAGTTATTTAAAATCAGACTAGAAATCAGTATAAAAATATATATTTTAAAGACAGGATATTATTGCCTTACGATGTCAATCATCACCTGTCTGATATTAAGGGCAGCAGCACAGAACTTAGCAACACTGTAAGTCATTGTAGTGTTAGAGTCCGAAAGCAGCAGGGTGGAATAACATCTTTCACTGCGCCCCGGGTACTTTAAAAGCCATGGTCCAATGAGATTGGATCTAAGATCTCTGTAGAACAGGGCTGTCCAACAGACGGCCCGGGGGCCATGCACGGCCCCCAGCCCCTTGGATACGGCCCCTACCCTCCAGCAAGAAATAAGATGTTTTTTTTAAAAAAAATCAATTAAAAATATTTTTTAATTATTTTTATTATTATTTTTATTATTTTTTATTTATTTATTTTGGTCCCGCCCCTCGGCTTTCCATTGGCTCCCTCCTCCTGAGGGAGGGAGTGACGTCTCTCGGGCCCCACTCGTGATTGGAGGAGCACTCCTGGAGGCGCGAAAAGCCTCCCCTGAGTCTCCTTGCGGCCTTGCGAGACCAAGAGAAGCAAGGAGCAGGGCCGCAGCAGAGAGGCGGCTCCAACCGGGGCTGCTGTAGCAGCAGCATGGACACGGAGCTCTTGGTAAGCAGGTAAAGGAGCTTTTCTCCCTCCCATCCATCTTCCTCACTCTCTTTACTTCATCCCTTTCTTCCTTCCCTCTTCCATACTTCCCATCTTTCTTCCCTTCCCTTCTTTCCCTCCTTTCTCTTCTTTCTTCCTCTCTCCCTCCCTCCTTTCCCTTTCTTGCTTCCTAATCTTTCTCCCCCCCTTCCTGCCTGCCTTGCCTTCTTTCTTTCCTTCCTTCCGTTCTTCCTTTCCCCCCTCCCACCCTTCCCTCGTTCCTTCCTTCCTTCCTTCTGTTCTTCCTTTTTTTTCCCTCCCTCCTTCCTTCCTTCCATCCATCCCTTCTTCGTCTCCCCCTTACTTCCTGTGTCACCCCTTTCTTTTCTGGCAGCAGCGCATGAACACGGACAGGGCTTCCCCCTCCCCCCCCCCTAATCCAGTTCAAAGCAGATAATCTGGATTTTAGATACAGCACAGAAGAGGCCTCAGACACCAAAGGTGGAATAAAAGGCTCCTTCCAGACAGGCCCTATATCCCAGGGTCTGATCCAAAGTTTGCTTTTATCCCAGATTATCTGGCAGTGGAGACTCATATAATCCAGTTCAAAGCAGAGAATCTGGATTTTAGATACAGCACAGAAGAGGCCTCAGACACCAAAGGTGGAATAAAAGGCTCCTTCCAGACAGGCCCTATATCCCAGGGTCTGATCCAAGGTTTGCTTTTATCCCAGATTATCTGGCAGTGGGGACTCATATAATCCAGTTCAAAGCAGAGAATCTGAATTTTAGGTGCAGCACAGAAGAGGCCTCAGACACAGAAGGTGGAATGAAAGGGTCCTTCCAGACAGTTCCATCATTGGTGGAGTTCAGAATGCTCTTTGATTGTAGGTGAACTATAAATCCCAGAAACTGTAACTCCCAAATATCAAGGCCTATTTCCCCCAAACTCCATCTGTGTTCATATTTGGGCATATTAAGGCCAGGCTTGGAAAAATAATATTAATAATAATAATGGGTTGCTGTGAATTTTCCATATGGCTGCCTGGCCCTGTTCAAGAAGCATTCTCTCCTGACGTTTCACCCACATCTATGGCTAAAAGACATCCTCACTGGTCTGTTGGGGTTTGGCCAGTGTGGGTGGGAGAAAGAAAGAAAGAAGGAATTCTTGTCTGCTTGAGTTGGGTTTGAAGGTTGCCCTTGGACACCTTGATCAGCACTGGATGGCCTTGCAGCTTCAAAGCCTGGCTGAACATTTTACAGAAATACCCATGCTGCCCTAGAAACACCAGGAGAGAATAATGCTTCTGGGACATGGCCAGGCAGCCCAGGAAACTCACAGCCACCCATTATTATTATTATTATTATTAAACTCACATAATAAGATATTATAATAATTATAATAGGGCGGGGCGGAGCGGGGAGGGGGGGGAGGGTGGGGGTGGAGCCGGGGCGGGGCGGGGTGGGGAGGGGGTGTGGCAGGGAGGGGAGGGGGTGGAGCCGGGGGCCTGGCCCCCCAGGTGATCAGTGACCGGAATTCCAGCCCAAGGTCCGGTAGAAGTTGGACAGCCCTGCTGTAGAACATGCATTGAAGAAGCACGTGCTCAGTTGTTTCCACATGACCAGACCCACAGGGGCATAGTCTCTGCTTGAAGGGGGTCTTCTGATACAGCCGATGGGAGGGCATGGCATCTTGCCACGGTAAAAGCCCTTCGGTGTTTGGGCACCTCCAAGTCTGTTAGGTATGCCATGGGGGCAGTGAGGTATCTAGTGGCTTCACTAACAATGAAGGCTGGGGAACAGGCTAGGTCGGATTGGTGCTCTATGTCCAGGATCTGTTGCTTAATGAGATCCTTAATGAGATGCTTAGCAATTGTCCTTGGGAGAAACCTAGCGTTGCGATCTTTGCTGCTACTGTTTTAATCTATGTGGACTGGAAGTCGTCTCTCATGATTAGGGGAGCAAGACCACATCGAGAGAAGCATAGGTGTAGCCAGTCATTGAGAATAGCTGTCCATATTCTCGCTTCCACTTTCACGAAGCCTGTCTCCAATCGCAGGGTAGCGTTAGGGACACATCTGGAAGCCTGTAGAGCCGCTCTTAGGAATTTCGATTGGACACGCTCTAGTGGGGCATAATTTGAGAAGGGTCCAAGCTGGGCTCCATACAGCATTTGTGCGACTGATTTTGCTTCAAAAAGTTTAAGTGCCGCTGGTATAAAGTGGCCTCCTCCCGTCCTGAGATATCTTAAGATAGCAGATGAACTCTTTTGTGCTGTCTCTGCTGCACACTCTGCATGGGCTTTCCTGCTGTTGCTGCTATGGAGGGTAACACCAAGATATTTAAAGCTTACTCTGGTTTCTCTTCAGATCGTATAAATCTTTCGCCTTTTACTTTAACATATTGGAGCAAACCAAGAGGAGTGGGAAAGAAAAGGGGAAAAAAGAAAGAAAATCTGTATGCTCTGATGCTAACCATTTGAATCAGCCTCATCCAAATCCTGACTGATATGTGTGTGCGTGCGCGCACACGCACACACAGGATTGTTGTGGGTCAAATTCTGGTGTAATGGTCAGAAGAGAGAACAAAACATTCAAAGAGAGAAAACGCATATGATTCCATGATAATGTCACAAGTGGAAATCGGGTGACAAATGTGGGGGGAAATGTTGATGAAAGACCACATAAATGATTGTGCAGATGGCTGTGAGCAAACAAATAAAAAATGCCTGTCCACGTCTATAATATGGGAAGAGTGGAACATTAAGAAAGAAGTCTTGAAATTTAACCTCAAATAGCGATCTCCTCAATGTCTCCACTTAAGAAAAAATGTGGTGGGGATATACTGTACTTGGTGGTGGTGTAGCCAAAATGATAAGTAGCGAGCTTGTTTTCCGCTGCCCTGGAGACTAGGACACAGAACAATAGCTTCAAACTACAGAAAAGGTGATGCCACCTAACTGTGAGAACTGTTCAGCAGTGGAACTCTCTGCCCCAGAGTGTGGTGCAGGCTCCTTCTTTGGAGGCTTTTAAACGAGGTTGGATGGCCATCTCTCAGGAATGCTTTGAATGTGATTTTCCTGCTTCTTGGCAGAGGGTTGGACTGGATGGAACCACAGGGTCTCTTCCAACTGTATGATTTTATGATTCTATATATAAACTACTTTTAACCTTTAAATTCTTGGTCTATTGAAAATGGAGATGTGAAATGAGTAAAGCAAAAATGTTATTAATTTTCTGCTAGTGATGTAGTTTTCAAAGGCACCGGATATTTCCCACAAAAACATGATATCCTTAGAACTATCTACCAATGATAACCTCTACCAATGGAAGAATATAGAATTTAAATACAATATGCCTAACAGCAAATGGATGCAGGTCAAGCCAGCACTCATTTGTATATGCAGCCACAAGGCATGTTATGCTTTCTTGACATAATATGATGGGAAATGGGTAGGTCTCTATTGAAACAGTACACTCCTTCATTTAAAAATTAAAATAAATCAATCGAGGAGCAGTAATAGTTTTACTTGAGGAATGCTTTAAAAAGAAAGAGAGCCTTTGCATTTATTTGTGTAGGTATTGATATGTGCATATTTTGAAAGTCTGGTGCCAGTATGATCACAGATTTGTAATATTATATTTGTAATTTTAAATCTCAAATATTAGTATTTGCATTAAGACAAAGCATTTTCCCCAGGACACCCTAGGTGAAAAGTAAATGAGAACTTCAACAACTTCTGCAAAAAAAGAGAGAATGGACCAAAAATGTGGGAAGATGGGAGGTCCATTTTAGGGAGGAGCATGAATTGACACAACCAGGGTCACAAAAAAATCAAGTTCATATTGAGAACCAGATAAGTTACATTGCAAATTCTTTGCTCAGCCCATTAGACTTAATACAAAATGTTTCCAATTAGCAAGGAAGGCACAAAAGCTATTGCAAGCATTCGTGTTTCACAAATTCCAAGGGAAACAGAAAACTATGTTACTGACCGCATGTGGGTTTTAGTGGTATCTGAGGGGGCAGAAATATTCTTGAACCAGACTTTTGAGAGATCAGGATGTGTACAGCCTCCTTCCCTCCCCTTCCTTCACTTAACAGTTTCTTTCTGAATGCTTTTTAAAATGGGGAAAATGTGCGGCATTTATTTAGTGAATATTTGGATTTTATAGCGTAGGTTCAAAAAACAAACACCAGAATCCTGTCCAGTGTTATAGAGAACAAATTCAAGCACTTTTTTGACCCAGCAACCATATCTATCTATTTTACACCATTCCTTATAAGGGCCCTGTTGAAATATTCCTTGAAACAAAAGCCTGAAGTTGAGATCCACTTTCTCAGGAAGGCATCCAGCTTTCATTCACCTCTTTTCACCCTGTTCCTCTTTGTTGCTTGGCTCTCAGTGAAACTGCATAAAGGAACGAAAGACAAAACCTTGGCACTGGCCTGCGCTGAAACGTCCAATTATCTCCTCTAGAAGGCTTCAAGGCCAATCTCTTTTGGGCCACTGCCTTTTCCTGGTTTGTCATTTATTGCTATCAGTTTCAGGGGGTATTCTTCTTTTGAGCTGATATCCTCACTCTTGACCTTCCTCTACCTTTGTTTTCTCTAACTGCAACCAAGAAGTATCTTGAAAGAGAGAGAAGGAAGAGGGGAATACCCTTTGCTGATTATGAAATAATAATAATAATATCAGAATGCCATTGCCATGTCATTCCAAATGAGCAGACAAATGTTTTACAATGGCTGGATCGACACTGCCATATAATCCAGATTACCAACACAGTTTTAAACTGGATTATATGAGACCACATCTACACTGCCATAAAAATCCAGATTATCTGGAACTGGATTATATGATAATGTAGACTCATATAATCCAGTTCAAATCAGATAATCTGGATTTTATATGCAGTGTAGATGGGGCAACTCTCTCCTTTCTTCCTTCCACAAATACTCATTTAAGTTCTTTAAAAAGACCACAAGACTTTGCAGGATAGGTGGGGAGAATCTTCTCCATTATAATTTTAAGCAACTGTGTACTATTAATACATAATAATGGGGTTAATTTTATTGTTATTAATTTATTATTATTATTACATGCTGGTAACATCAATGCTAGATTTCTGCAATGTGCTACCTCTGTTTCAAATGTGAAACTCCAATGAGTTCAAAATGCTGTCAGATTGGTTATGGGAATATCTAGGAGTGAGCATATTACACATATACTAAATTCACTTCACTAGTTGTCCATTAGAATAATAGAATCATAGAGTTGGAAGAGATCACATGAGTCATCTAGTCCAACCCCCTGCCATGCAGGAAAAGCACAATCAAAGTATCCCTAACAGATGGCCATCCAGCCTCTGTTTCAAAGTTTCCAAAGAAGAAACTTCCGCCATACTCCAAAGCAGAAAATTTCACTGTTGAACAGCTCATAAAGTCTTTTATCTTCAGAGTGCCAATTTGTAAACAATCTATCCCAAATGCGAATTAAAGTTACAGGCACCTCCGCAATAAATGGTTGAAAATCAACAGTCAGTAATCCATACATGATATAAACAGTTCTTTCAGGAAACAAATACGTCCAATCCCACGATCCCAGGAATCCAATATAGCGAAAGTTCGATGTGTTGGGTGACGGGGATGGGGAAGACAATCAAAAGGGATATACACAACCGACGAGGACCATTAATTGAGGAATCCCATCTCTCGTTTCGACTGTATTGACCAAAGTCAGTCTTTCTCAAGGCTCATCATATCAGTTCCCATTGAAAGGTACCCAAACGGCATTCAACAATTCTATAATACAAGGGCCAATCCCAATGCTGCCGAAGGGCTTGCGGGAGGTGCCTGTAACTTTAATTCGCATTTGGGATAGATTGTTTACAAATTGGCACTCTGAAGATAAAAGACTCTTTATTTACGGACTTCCGACTGGACTTTATATATTACGTATTCTCATTTACGGTAACCCCATTGGGGGCTTTATTGTTACTTTACTTTATTGTTACTACAGGGACCTTAGGTCCTGCACCTTGTTTATGTATTGGGCGCTCCCCTGTTTTGTAGTTTACGAACATCTCATATGGTCAGGAAGTTTTTCCTAATGTTCAAGTGGAATCTCCTTTCTTGTAATTTGAACCCATTGCGCCTAGTCCTAGTTTCAAGGGCAGCAGAAAACAAGTCTGCTCCCTCTTCCTTATGGCATCCTTTCACATATTTATACATGGCTATCCTGTCTCTTCTCAACCTTCTCTTCTGCAAGCTAAACATATCAAGTTCTTTAAGATGCTCCTTATAGGGCATGGTCTCCAGACCTTTGATCATGTTAGTCACCCTCCTCTGGATGAGGGGGACATGATTTTAAATGTGATTTTCTAATGACTGCAAATATTGGATGTGGATTTTATGAGTAGTTTTGCAACTTTTCCCCTTCATGAACATCTTCCAGCTTATCAGTATCTCTTTTGAACTGTGGTGCCCAGAACTGGACAGTGTTCCAGATGAGGTTTAACTACAGCAGAATACAAAATCACCATAATTTCCCCCAATCTAGAGACTACCCTCCTTTTGATGCAGCCCAAAATCCCATTGGCCTTTTCAGCTGCTGCATCACACTATTGGTTCATAGTCCACTTGTTGCCCATGAAGATTCCAAGATCTTTCTCACATGGACTGTTGTTGAGCCAGGCATCACTCATTCATTTCTGACAAAGTAAAAGGTATTGCTTCCAACCTTCAAAGTCCTGCATGGTTTGGATCAGGTTACCGACAGAATCACCTTCTGCCATATAATCCACCCTTAGGATACGCAGGTCTTTGGGGAGCATTTACTGCAGGCCTTTTTCATCAGGCACCCCAAGACTATGGAAGATATTCAAAAGTTAATTGATTGATCAAAACACAAGACACAAGTCTCTTCCAGCAGGCCTACCCAGTCCATTTTAATCCGTGAATTTTAAATTTCATTCTATTTATATTGTTTTTTAATTCTTGTGCCATGTAATATATGTATTATGTGATTGTGTGTATTTTATGGGGATGTGTATTCATTATGAGCTGTGAGAGAGACAGGTAACAAATAAGTTATTACTATCATCATCATCATCTACATAGATCTTATTGGTCAGTATAAGCATTAGAAGCGAGGATCATTACAGCAAAAGCTGTCTCATAGAAAATCATGCCTTTATCTTTTAACTTAGAAGCCACAGAAAGGAAGGCAATCAATAAAATTGTTGTGTTGTGTGTTGTTGTTCCTTTTATCATGTAACAAATGAAGTTATTACTTTTCAAGGGGTACCATTAGAAGTGCAAAAGCTGTTTAGAAAATCCTCCTAGACAGAACACCTTGTTCTGGTCTCGATGCCCCTTGTAAACGGAGAGATTTTGCTGCTTCCCTGAAGCTTTGCACGCAAGGGCTTCCTAATTAATTTCAATACAGAGAACAGCTCTGTACACATATAGTCTTTGTGTGTTCTGAGTTGCTGCCCTCTCCCTGTTGAAATGAACAGGGCAATCCAGCAAGTGGATCAATGTAATTGGATTAGCACATACAGGGCTTGCAGCAAAGCTTCCTGCTCATTTTGAGGGAACTTGTGTAGGGGCTGTTCTTCCTGTGCAATGTAACAAGGTGTGTGTGTGTGTGTGTGCACGAGAGAGGGGGGGGGGAGCCTCTGAAGCTACATTTGGAATTGCAGCCCAGTCTGAGGGCTACAAACTCCTCTCCCGGCTGACCTTCCTGTCAATACATTGAGGTTTTCATCTGGCTCCGGATTCCCTTTTCCACTTGCAGTGTTAAATGTCACCAGCAGAAAAAAGAGGAGGGAATGCCACCATTTCTAAAAACAAAATAAATAACACACCATTGGCGTCGCAAAGGTTTTTCCTTAGGCCTTTTAAAAATCTGAAATGGTTTTTTTGGAAAGCCTCTCCTTGGATAACTCATGTCTTCATCAACAGAACAAATCTGTCTCGAAGAAAGAAGGCACAGTGAGCAAGTAAAAATACTGTGGTCCAGCAAATGACGTCGAGGCCTGCAGGGTAATTAAAGCACCGAGAGCGCTGTGTGTGGATCGAGGTGGAAAAGGGGTGGGTGGGGAGCTTCAGGAGTGGGATGGAATTTAAGCAGGCTCAACTTTTTCCTCCCACCTTTTTTTTTTAAAAAAGCCCATTACCTCCCTTAAGATGAAAAGATGGAAGTCTTGTGAAAGGAAAGAATTATTTTCCTCTGTTTAAGGAAAGGTGACAACTATCAATGGAAAGAACTGTAAGGATGATAAACAAATGTTTGATTCCTCCAATAGCAAATGTATGTTTTGGGAGGAACATAAAAGGTGTTTTTTATTTTTTAAAAAAATATATAGAAACAATATGACTGATTAAAATACAATATACTTCCAAAATGTATTTGTCAGATACAATTAAGAAAACGATTTGGGTATACAGGAGGAGATGAAATGAGGCCCTTCTACACTGCCATATAGTCCTGATTATCAAAGTAGATAATTCACATTAGCTGCTTTGAACTTGATTATACGAGGCAGTGTTAAAATGTGGGACAAATAAGTGGGGCAAAAATTTGTGATACCTGACAGCAAGTCCAGACACAGAGCTGACGCTACCGGCAAACTGTCACGATGCACGGACTTGACCGGCCCCTTAATCACACACACAGAGACGGACTGAAGGCTAACTACTTTTTTGAATATAAAAACAGTTCAAAAGGTATATTGTCCATAAGAATAGCAAAGTAATCCAAAGGCTTGAAGCAATCAATGTCCAATACAGCTTGGCAAATAATCCAAAGGCTTAAGCAGGGCTCCCCACAACAATGCGGATTCAGGAACAAGGCAAGGTAAATGCAAGGCAAGACTTGGTGGCCACTAGCCAACTTAGCTCCGTGGACCCACTTCGCTACATGTCTGCTCAGAAGAGACGTGGCCGAAGCACTGGGGATTCGTTCCCACGGATCCTATACTTAATCTTTCGGCCGAGGTCCCCGACGCTCTAGGCTTCGTCGTCTCCAATCTCTGCTGACGGACCTCGGCCTGTCTAGGCTGTGGTACCATCCCCTTCTCCTGGACTCAATGTTACTTCTCCTATCAAAGGTTCGGCCTTGTCTCCCAGCACCTGGGTCCCTATCTCCATGAGAGCTCTCCTCCCTAGAATCTTCCCAGCCGCTTTCTTCCATGTTTTCACTCACCAGCTCCTGTGAGCCTCTCCCACCCGGGTGTTCATAACTTCCGCTATCACTGCTTTCCATTTGCACCTGGTTATCATCTATGTCTGTATAAGGGTCAAGCCAACTTTCATCCCAAGCCAAGCTTTCAGTGGGGGAAAGAGGCCCAGTGATGGGAAACGCTCCTTCAGGTAACCCTTCCAAATCCTCTTCAGAATCTATCTCTGCTGGTGCAGGCCCTAATGCTAATGGAACCCCTGTTCCTGTTTCCTGGCCCCCAGGCACAAAGGAGAACTGCTGTGCTACACTATCCCCCCCCCTCAGGGCCCCTCCGAGGCCTCCCTCGAGGCTTGGGTTTGTCAGGGTACCTGCGGTGAAACCGAGCAACAATGTCCGGGGCGTGAACATCTCGAGCCGGCGTCCAGGAACGCTCTTCCGGCCCAAAACCTTTCAAGTCAATCAAATACTGCAGCTTCTGGTATCTGATGCGGGCATCCAGGATGTCCTGCACCTCGAACTCCTCCTCCCCGTACCGCATCACAGGGGGAGGGGGCGGCTGCGTCACATCAGGCCACACCCCCTTCGCCGGGCGGAGCAAAGAACGGTGAAACACAGGGTGGATCTTCATGTCCGCTGGGAGTTGTAGTTTGAAGGAAACAGGCCCCACCTTCTCCAACACTTTGTAAGGACCCAGAAATCTCGCATCCAACTTGCGGCTAGGCCTCTGCGTGGGCAGATTCTTGGTAGACAGCCAAACTTTATCCCCCACCAGGATCTCAGGGCCCTCCTGGCGCCGCCGATCAGCCATCCGCTTGTAATCCGCTTTAGCCTGGTCCAATTGAGTACGTAGCAAGTCTTGGAGCGCAGTGAGCTCCCGAAGCCAATCCTCTGCCGCCGGCAGTGCCCCGGACGGGTCCACCGGAGGGTAGAACCGAGGATGGTGTCCATAGTTAGCAAAGAAAGGAGTCTCTTTGATGGATTCCTGCGTCGCATTGTTGTAGGCAAACTCAGCCAAAGACAACAAGGACGCCCAGTTGTTCTGCTGATAGTTGACATAGCACCGCAGGTACTGTTCCAAGGTGGCGTTAACCCTTTCGGTTTGCCCGTCGGACTGGGGGTGATGAGCCGTGGACATCCGCACATCAATCCCCAGCAGCTTCTGGACAGCCTTCCAGAACTGGGAAGTGAATTGGGTGCCGCGGTCCGTCACCAAACTCTGTGGAAGTCCATGCAACCGAAACACATGTTGCACAAACATATCAGCAGTCTCTTTGGCAGTAGGCACCCCCACACAGGGAATGAAGTGTCCCATCTTGGTGAAACAGTCCACCACGACCAGGATCGTGGTGAAACCCTTGGACTTGGGCAGGTCGGTGATGAAATCGGCCGAAATCATCTTCCAGGGAGCGGAAGGGGTCGGAAGCGGCTGGAGCAAACCGGCCGGCTTGCCCCCCTGGTTCTTGGCCCGCTGGCACACAGGGCAGGAGCCCACATAGTCCTCCACATCCCTCCACACTTTAAGCCACCAAAAATCCCGTAGCACCAACTGTAGGGTCTTGAACAGCCCAAAGTGTCCTGCGGCCCGGCTATCATGGCAAAGTTTGAGAATGTCCTCCCGCTCGGGCCCAGGGGAAACATAGACAGAGTCGTGGTGGTAGAGCACCCCGCTCTTTACCTGGAAAGGGGCTTGCACCCCCTTGGTCAGCTGCTCTTGCACCCAAGGGTCAGTCCGTTGGCGCGCCTGGACCCGGTCACTCAGAGGTCTCTTGTCCCCAGGGGCTGGCGGGGCCACTGGAGGGTTCACAGGGGCCGCCCGAGCAGCCGCAAAGTTCTCCGCTTTAAGCAAAGCGCGCCTCGGAAAGCCCTTCTCCGCCACGAACATACTCCGGCTTCCGGGACAGAGCATCAGCTTGCTTGGTCTGCTTGGGGGTCACATAGTGGATGCGGAAATTGAATCTCTCAAAGAACAGGGACCATCTCTGTTGCCTCTGGTTCAATTTGCGCTGGGTCTTCAAGTGCTCCAAATTCCGGTGGTCGGTGTGAACTTCCACCGGGAATTTGGCCCCTTCAAGCAGATGTCTCCAAACTTCAAAGGCTACCTTGATGGCCAGGAGCTCCTTCTCCCAAATGGTATAGTTCTTTCCGGAGCCGTCAGCTGCCGGGAGTAGTAGGCACAGGGCAACAAGTCCGTCCCCTGCGGCTGTAGCAGGATCGCTCCCACTGCTACATCCGAAGCGTCAGCCTGCATGATGAAAGGGGTGCGGGGGTTGGGATGCTGCAGAAGCGGCTGGGTGGTGAACAGCTGCTTTAACTTGCGGAAACCCACGTCCGCCTCCGGTGTCCACCGGAACGGCACCTTTCCCCGCAGGCACTGGGTGATAGGATCAGCCCACTTGGCAAAGTCAGGAATGAACTTTCTGTAGTAGTTGGCAAAGCCCAGGAATCTTTGAATGTCTTTCTTGCTGGCTGGAGCCGTCCAGTCAGCCACAGCTTGGACCTTGGTGTCATCCATGGCAATGCCCGTAGGTGAGATACGATAGCCCAGAAAGTCCACCTCACGCAGATCAAAAGCACATTTCTCCAGCTTGGCATAGAGCCCGTGGGCTCTCAGTCTCTGGAGCACTTCCTTGACATGGAGGTCATGGGTCGCCTGATCCGGAGAAAAAATCAGCAGGTCATCAAGATAGACTGCCAGATAACGATCCAACAGGTCTCGGAAAATGTCATTCATGAAATGTTGGAAACAGGCTGGGGCGTTGCACAAACCGAATCCCATCACCAGGTATTCAAAACTTCCCCACTTGGTCTGGAATGCCGTCTTCCATTCGTCGCCCTGACGAATCCGCACAAGATTGTAAGCACCCCTCAAGTCCAGTTTAGTGAACACCTTGGCTCCCCGCATCCGCTCCAACAGCTCGGGGATCAGGGGTAGGGGGTAGCGGTTCCGAATCGTGATCTTGTTGAGCTCCCGATAGTCATTACAGAGCCGCAGTTCCCCCGATTTCTTCTTGACAAAAAGAATGGGTGCCCCGGCCGGGGACTGAGAAGGCCGAATGAAGCCCTTCCGCAGATTCTCATCCAGGAACTCTCGGAGAGCCTGTTGCTCTGGTTCCGAGAGAGGGTAGAGTCTCCCCCGCGGGATAGGGGCTCCAGGTTCCAGTTCAATGGCACAATCATAGGGCCGGTGCGGAGGCAAACGTTCCGCCTCCTTCTCGCTGAAGACATCCCAAAAACTGGCATATTTTTTGGGCAATGTGGCAACGTTTTCTATCTCCTGAGCCTGGCAAGCCCGGGCCGTCATGCAGTGGCTCTGGCAATGGTCGGAAGAAAAAACTAGCTGTCTCTTGGCCCAGGAGATCTGTGGATCATGGAGCGAGAGCCACACAATGCCCAGGACGATAGGGAAATCCGGTAACTTGGTCAAAAGAAAGGAAATGTCCTCTTTATGGGAACTGGTCCACATCTTGGTAGGGGCTGTATAGTGAGTCACAGCCCCAGTTTTCAGGGTTCTCCCATCAATAGTCTGCACACCCTTTGGCTCTTGGAGTTCAAGAAATTGTAATCCGGCAGACTTGGCATAGTCTGCATCGATAAAGTTGTTGGTAGCCCCTGAGTCGATCATGGCATGGACCATCATCGGCCCCTTCTCTGGCGACCACAGGCTGACCATCACTAAAAACAATTGTCCAGTCTTGGGTTCAGGGGGAAGATGAGCGACGTCGGCCGAGTGAGCGAACCCTCTTACACCCGGCCGGGCCCTTCCCCCGTCGCCTGGATTGCTTCTTCGGCCTCTGGGGCCCCTCCAAGGGCGGCTGAGGCCCGAGGAGTCTTTCCCCGCGGCTTCTGGGGGCATTCCCTAGAAAAGTGTCCAGCTCCTCCACAATACCAACACAGGTTGAGGCATTGACGGCGTGCTTTCTCCGCCGGGTCTACTTTGGGCCACACAGTCCCAAGCTGCATGGGCTCCGGCTCGTCCAAAGGTTGAGCAGCCGGGGCAAACTGTCGGGGGAAGAATTGGCCAGCCCCCAACTCCTTCCTCGCCACTGGCTTTTCCACCGCACCTTTATCCCAACGCCTCCGGGTCTGCAGACCCGCTTCCACTCGTAAACTCAAAGTGATTGCCGCCCCAGGTCCGCGGGACGGCCATGCCCTCTTAGCATCTCCTGTTGCATCTCTGATGACAACCCTTTGATATACTGGTAACGGAGGGCAGAGGGGTTCCAATCCACCTGGGCAGCCAGCACACGGAAACGGGAAATATACTGGGACAAGGACATGTCCCTCATCGATAGCCAGTCCAAATCCCGCTCGGCTAAGTCCGCATTCACTGGGGCTCCCCAAGTCGCCTTGATGGCGTTTAGAAAGTCTCTCAACGTGGCCACCTGGGGGGATCTGGCCCGGAGTAACGTGGTCGCCCACGCTGCCGCCGTTCCTTCCAACAAGTTGTAGACAAAGCCCACCTGGGCCCTGTCGTTGGCAAACTCGTTGGGCCGCAGCTCCAGGTACATTTCCACTTGGCCGAGGAACACCTCGACTTGAGCCGGATTGCCTCCGAATCGTGCAGGCGCGGATACTCCGGGGTGCCGTCCGGCCCTGGTCCTTAGCTCCCCCAGTTCTTGCTGCATCTCGGCCACTTGAGCATCCGACGGCCGAGTCATGGCGGCCACGTTCGTTGGGCGCTTCTTGCGGCGTCCCGTGGTGTGATAAGGGGTTCTTGGAGTGCTTCGGCCAACTGTCACGATGCACGGACTTGACCGGCCCCTTAATCACACACACAGAGACGGACTGAAGGCTAACTACTTTATTGAATATAAAAACAGTTCAAAAGGTATATTGTCCATAAGAATAGCAAAGTAATCCAAAAGGCTTGAAGCAATCAATGTCCAAAACAGCTTGGCAAGGTAATCCAAAGGCTTAAGCAGGGCTCCCCGCAACAATGCGGATTCAGGAACAAGGCAAGGTAAATGCAAGGCAAGACTTGGTGGCCACTAGCCAACTTAGCTCCGTGGACCCACTTCGTTACACGTCTGCTCAGAAGAGACGTGGCCGAAGCACTGGGGATTCGTTCCCACGGATCCTATACTTAATCTTTCGGCCGAGGTCCCCGACGCTCTAGGCTTCGTCGTCTCCAATCTCTGCTGACGGACCTCGGCCTGTCTAGGCTGTGGTACCATCCCCTTCTCCTGGACTCAATGTTACTTCTCCTATCAAAGGTTCGGCCTTGTCTCCCAGCACCTGGGTCCCTATCTCCATGAGAGCTCTCCTCCCTAGAATCTTCCCAGCCGCTTTCTTCCATGTTTTCACTCACCAGCTCCTGTGAGCCTCTCCCACCAGGGTGTTCATAACTTTCGCTATCACTGCTTTCCATTTGCACCTGGTTATCATCTATGTCTGTATAAGGGTCAAGCCAACTTGCATCCCAAGCCAAGCTTTCAGTGGGAGAAAGAGGACCAGTGATGGGAAACGCTCCTTCAGGTAACCCTTCCAAATCCTCTTCAGAATCTATCTCTGCTGGTGCAGGCCCTAATGCTAATGGAACCCCCGGTCCTGTTTCCTGTCCCCCAGGCACAAACGAGAACTGCTGTGCTACACAAATGCTCCCTTTCAGTCCTGACACATTCGTTTGTAGCAGATTTTAGAAATCTGCAAGATGGATAGGGGACTTCCGGCAAAAGTGTAATTTTAATTTTTTTTAAATTGACACTCCAATATATGCTGGACCAAATAAGTTCTGATGTGGATATATGAATGTGCACACAAGCAGATTTCTTGTCATTATCTCTCCACCTTCCTGCAGCCTTCAAATTTGCCATCTTGAAACCCTCTTCTCTTAGGGGACACTTGCCTCCCATGCTGGTGCCGACTATATTAATTCAAGCTTTGTTTAATTTCATAAAAATGAGAAAAAGGAATTGTTGCAAAGAGTTCTCATGGGGATTGCTTTCCATTTGTGCTTCCATTAGTCACCTGTGTGAGTATAGAGTCATATGATGCAGCTTATCTGTTTCTGGTTCAAAATTGCTAACTTTTTTGTAACTTTTTGTGTAATTGTAATATACTGCCATCATGAAATATACTGCTTTGAAACACCCTCTCTCTATAAGAAATACCCATATTTGAGCCATGAGCCTAATGTGCCATCAAATCTAATGCACACCTGAATTTCTAAAACCTTGAAATCCAGAAATTATTTGCCGGCAAACATAAAGCACAGTGGTAAAAAGTGTCTCTGTCATTTGGCCAAAAAAGGTGCACATTGCAGTTGCTGCCTACATGGGACTCTTTTAAAAACAAAAGTGTTAGAGCACCCCAGCTTCAATCAATGGAAAGGAAAACCTTGGAAGGTATCTATGCTGTAGAACAGGGGTGCCCACACTTTTTGATCATGCGAGCTACTATATGAACAATCAAGTTGAAAAGATCATCTGTTGTGCATGTGAGTGTGTGCGCGCATGCACGCGTGCATGCTCCTACTGCAGCCTTCCGTCCGCGTAGGGTTTCTTTCTTGCCTGCCCACGAACTTGCCGCCATGCGCACCCAGGAAGGGGATCCTCCTTGCCTACGTGCGCTCTCTCTCTTAATGTCTTCGTTGCCTTCCTCCTTCCTGCTGCGTGCTTTCACGAAGCAGGAAGTCCCCATCCTGTCCTGCTTCTTGCGTGCACAGCAGGCCCCTCTCACGCATGCAGCAGGAGGGTATTTATAGGCGCACCCGCCCACGCTCCGGCCAGGTATGGCTTCGGCAGCAGCTCGGAAGGCGCAGGGCTGGGAAGAGGGGCCATTTGGCTGCTGCCTGGGCCGGGAAACTCAACCGAGAGAGGGACCCATGTGAGGCTGGAGCCTCCCCATGGCAGTCTCCCCCCTCCCTCCTCCCTCGAGGCTTCCTTACCTGGGCAGGAGAAGGAAGAGTGGAAGAGGTGCTCCCCCAAAGTGACAGATGCAGCCCGGGGGGGGGGGGGCGCCCTTCCTTCCTTTCTAGGGTGTCACTCAGAAAAGACGGCCAAGTGGATGGCTGGCAGGAAGGAGGACCCTCCCACTGGTGGCAGTCCATGCCCACGGGGGAGAGAGGTGGCTCTTCCTAGCCAGCTCTGAAGAGCCACCCCCTCCTCCCCCCCGTGGGCCCTCGCCTTTCTCCTTCGAGGGTGAGGGAGGGCGAGGCGGAGAAAGGCAGTGAGGGCACAAGCAGCAGCAGCAAGTGGAGTCTCCATTCCCACAGCCCCCTCCTCCTCGGGTTCAGCCCCAGGAACACGGCAGAGCCCTCCCTCCTCGCCCCCCACCAAGGAAAGAAAGCAGCCCCACACAGCTCGCTTGCCCAGGTCTTGGCTTGGAATGGGAGTCCCGAGGGCAGCAGCAGGGTTTGCGGCGGGGCTCTCTTGGCTTTGTTCCACTTTGCCCGGCCTCCTTTGCCTCTCTCTCTCTCTCTCTCTCTCTCTCTCTTCCAGCCAGCGCCGCCTGCCTGCCTGCCTGCCTGCCTGCCAAAAGGATCTGAAAAAGATCTCTGGTTTCTTTCTTCTCTCCTTGGCTCTCTCTCTCGCTCTCTCTCTCTCTCTCACACACACACACACACACACACACATTCCCTCCATCCCTCCCACAGCCTCGCATCCTATCCATGCGCGTGCCTTTGCCTTGCTCCCCCAGCAGCAACCAATGGGCGGTCATGTCACCACACCGTGCGTGGCAAGACGAGTGCCAGGGCCTGCCCACTAAAGCCTCATTTTGGCAAAAGAAGACCCGCGAAGGCGGCAGCGGAAGCGCACATGCGCGTTCATGGCAGGAGCGCGCCATCCGGCTGGTGAGGCCCAAAGATCACCTGGAAGAGGGCCGAAGATCACCTAGGTGCTCCCGATCACCGCAATGAGCACTCCTGCTGTAGAAGGAATGCACTTAACTGCCTTGGTTCAATGCTATGGAGTCATGGGGCTGTAGTTTTTCAAGGCCTTGAGCTTTTTCTGCTAAAGAATGCTGATGCCTCAAATCATAGGATTGCACAGCATTGACTCATGGCAATTAAATGAGAGATGACATTCCTGAAAGAGTAGCTCCAGGTGTAGCTCCTGAAGCAGCTTCCCCCTTGACATTAGCTCAGCGATAAGATTACTGTATGACGCAAGTCTAATGTGCACCCTAAATTTGGAAAGGTCATTTAGCCAAAAAAAGGTGAGCATTAGATTTGAGTAAATATGGTATGTGATTAGTGACCATGTTGATTGTAAAACACAATAGTATTACTCTTCATTTCTCACTAATAATTCCCTGTAGCAACAAGCATGACAAATGAAAGTGAGAGCAAACAATATGAATTCTGCTCTCCTGGTGAAACTTTCCTTCAGTGCCCAAACTTATCATATTTTAGGAATTTAAAATTTCAGCTTCTAGTTAGATTTAGATACAAGAAGCAGTGTGGAATCAATGAATAAGCCTTTATATTTGTTGTAGTTCAGCCTGTGATTGTGTCTGGTGTCATTGGGGATGATGGTTTTCCTGAACCTTTGATGTCAATGGGGATTAGAGTTTTTCTGGGCCTGAACCAAGCCCAGCCCTTGCTTAGAGGCCCAAGGTTTCTCATGAACAGGGTGTTTCTCCTGTAGATTGCCATGGTCAAATTCCTGGGAGAGGCCCACAGCAGTCTTTGTTTGAGAAACTATCTTCTAATGATGATTTGTCAGGTGTAGAATTTAATGAGTTTGAAGATAAAAAAGCCTTTTGTAAACTAAAGCAAAGTTCAGGTCAGTCTATCTGCTAGAAAAGAGAGATTAAAAAACCTTATCTAGTTGTAAGGGAAAATGAAATGTTTTTCCTTTGGTTCATGGAACACGGTACAAGGAGAAGATTTTAGCTCAGTCTCGTCAACATGGGAGTTTCATAACAGACTTATTTCCAAGTGGATTTCTAGACTCGTGTTTCAAGTTTTGCCAGGTTCCTGTTCTGGACTTTGGGATCTCCATGCTATATTGTTCCTTTGGGTTTTGCATATTTGGAAAATATTGTTATGGACTATACTGTTTGTATCATTATTATTTCTGTGCTTACATATATCCTTCAATAATCTGCTTGCTGATTTTACTATACTGGTTTGCTGTTTAATGACAGAGGTGTTCTTGCTCTGGGATACGACAATATGTGATGACCTTGTAGTGATGCCATCAATAGAGGATTGATAGCTGAATTGATATTCAAAAGATCTGTAGACTTTCACTCTACAGAATTATAAACCTTTAGTTCCCAAGTCTGCATTTTATGGAATCCTGGTACTTGCAGTTTAAGCAAAAGTACTTAGAATTATTTCCCAAATAATTCTATGTAGAACTTTTACAATTAGCTTTTCCAGATTTAGTCATTCTACTTGCCGAGGCAATGTTGCCTGTCAACTGTGTCCTATTATTCAGCCATATTGAAAGCTGAATAATATTTTAAATTTCTAAGTAGAATCTTTGCCGGGAGACGTTATGGTATTTCAGGTAGTAGCCCTGAGAAAAATACCCCCCAAACCCTTTTATTAGTATTATAATGGTAGGTCACCAGGCAGCTGAGTAGTTAAGATTTCATTAGTCACTTATTTAGCTATTTTGATTACATCACTTTCAAAATATAGGTTCAGATAATTTTTGAGTGTATTTGTTAAACAAACACTGTGGATTTGGCCCTTTAAATTATGTTCCCTTGAATGCTTTTGTGGTATATTAATATTATCTTTAAAAATATCAATATCCTCACTTACCTGATGTGACCATAGGTGGAAAAACACATACATTTCCCATTAAAATTATTCCAGCATTTTCCACATTTTCCCCCTTTCCCCTTCAGATATATAATATAGACCTGACATTAAGGTTTTGGGCATGTGTACAGATATAATACAGAACACAAACATACCAACCAGTGTCAGCTAAACTGCACTTTAGCATGGTCATCCTGCCAACGGCAACAAGTTTTTTTTAAGGAAATTGATTTTGTGCCTCAGGACAGAAAAATTCCAGGAATTTTGTGAACCCCAAACATCAAATCCCAATACAAATCTGGCAGCCCTATTTAATAGGTGCTGCCTACAACTCATCTTCATTTTAAGTAGGGATGCATCCACACCAACAAATAAATTAATCCCGTCCCCTGTCAGTGCTGTTGAAACATGAGGCTTCTCTGTTTTCAAAATGAATTAGCTTCTTTTAGGCTTGAATGCATTTTTTGAAAACTCCCTTCTTACTTGTCATGGACAGCATGGAAAAAGAGGATGAAAAGATCCTGGTGGAAGGCTCAGTGGTTGACTTAGGATTTAAGGAACAATAAGAACATAAGAACATAAGAAGAGCCATGCTGAATCGGACCTCAGCCCATCTAGTCCAGCATTCTGTATCACACAGTGGCCCACCAGTTGTACACGGGGATCTCGAGCAGAAGGGAGGGCAAAACCCTGACCTGCTCCCGACCCCCCACAACCAGTACCCAGGGAAATCCTGCCTACCTCAACCAACTCCGAGGTGGCACTTGAATGTCCTTTTCAGTAACTACCGATACACTTGGTATCCATGAATCTGTCTAATCCTGCCTTGAAGTTGTTCAGGCTGACAGCTGTCACAACCTCTTCTGGAAGTGAGTTCCATAACCCAATGACCCTCTGGGTGAAGAAATATTTCCCTTTATTAGTCCTAATTTTCCTACCTTGGAGCTTCAGGGAGTGCCCTCTAGTCCTAGTGTTTTGTGACAAAGAAAATAATTTTTCTTTATTCACTTTTTCTATCCCATGCATGATTTTATACACTTCGATCAAGTCACCTCTTAAACGCCGTCTTTCAAGGCTGAAAAGACCAAGGCGTTGCAACCTGGTTTCATAAGGGAGCCGCTCCATCCCTTGGATCATTCTTGTTGCCCTTTTCTGTACCTTTCCAGTTCCGTTATATCCTTCTTAAGGTGCGGAGCCCAGAATTGTACACAGTACTCCAAATGTGGCCTTACCATAGATTTGTAGAGAGGTAATACAACATTTGCTGACCTATTTTCGATTCCCTTTCTGATCATGCCTAGCATAGAATTTGCTTTTTTCACTGCTGCTGCGCACTGGGTTGACATCTTCATTGAGCTGTCCACCAAGACCCCAAGATCCCTTTCCTGGTCTGTCTCGGAAAGCTTTGACCCCATCAATTGGTAGGTGTAGTTGGGGTTCTTTGCCCCGATGTGCATGACTTTACACTTGTTTAGGTTAAAATGCATTTGCCACTTTGTTGCCCATTCACTCAATTTCGAGAGATCTTTCTGGAGCTCTTTACAATCAGTTTCATTTTTAACTACCCTGAACAATTTAGTGTCGTCTGCAAACTTTGCTACCTCAGAATTCACTCCTACATCCAGATCATTAATGAATAAATTAAAAAGTAACGGACCCAAAACTGAACCTTGGGGTACGCCACTTCTCACCTCTTTCCACCCAGAGAAATGTCCGTTTATTACCACCCTATGTTTCCTACAATAAGGGTGGCACCTTGTTGCCGGCTGCAACATCCGTTCTAGAAGCTACGATCTCAGACTGTTGTGTTCCTGAACTCTGGGCTTCCATTGGGCCCCGGTTTACAGATTCTGATTCAATCTCATACTCCGGACACTCTCATAATCGGCTTATGACCCTGGAACAGGCATTTGCTTCTCTGTTGCGATATTATCCTGCTAATGTTTGCACCTCAGACTGTTGATTTAATACCCTGCTAGTATTTGGGGTCAAGGTTTCTGACATTACTCCACAGTTTTATGAAAAACTCACTTTTTATGCATATGCCCTGTGACCCCAGTTAGCATCAGAGTGAAATAGGGGGTGATTGAAAGTGGGAGAGTTAGGGGGGTACCTATAGGTCTGGGCAGATGTGATCTCACCCAACATTTTTTGAACATTCAATTCCAAAAGTGTGAAATTTAGTTCTCACGTAGAGGTATGTATTGCATTTTTAATATTGAATGATTTATTCAATTTTTTTATGTATGTTTCTCACTGGGGTAGAAAGGACATAAGACGACCATATAGAAGGAAGGAAGGTGGGCACGTACACACATGTGTGTATGTGCCTTTAGGGGGTCATCTACATTGATCATTTTTTGTGTGTCAAGAGAGACTTGAGAAACTTCAAGTCACTTCTGGTGTGAGAGAATTGACCGTCTGCAAGGACATTGCCCAGGGGATGCCCAGATGTTTTGATGCTCAGATGTTCTCTGATGTCCCAGCATGGGGAGCTGGAGCTGGCAGAGGGAGCTCATCCGTGCTCTCTCTGGATTTGACTCTCTGACCTGTTGATCTTCGGTTCTGCTAGCACAAGGGTTTAACCCATCACACCACCAGGGGCTCCCACATTGATCATATAATACAGCTTGAAGCTAGTTTCAAACTGCAGGGGCTAAATATCGCATGTGGCCACAGTGTCATTTAAAGAGTTTAATGTACATTAAGCAAAGTTGCAAGGAGGTCCAAGGTAAGCTCCTGAATGTGCTTAAGCAAGCCCCAAATATAAGCATAGTAAGTTGGCTCCACAGAATGCAAAGCTCATTGTAGACACTCCACTGCACTCTAACACTTTGCAAAATTCAAAATATGGGGTGAGGGGGCTCCCAAAAAGTGTCCCAAATGCATAGTAGGGCTTCAGGGAGCCACTTGACCCCTGGCACATGTAACTGATTACCTCAAGTGCCAGCTTTCACTTTCCTTTCTTTGTTTCCACTTCATATGTCTCCGAGCACTGGCATGCATTTCATTGGGAAATGCATTCTCCAGCAGCTGTCAAGCGATGGATACTGGGAATACTGGAATCGGTTTGAGGCCATGTTTTGTGGTTAATGTCATCCCCTTCCTGACATCAAACCTGTCCAAGAAGTGACAATCTAATCCACAAAGCAAATTTAGTATTTAGTAAACTGGTTCCAAACTGCCCTAAGTGGTCAGTGTAGATGAGCCCCAAGTCACCTGCCGAGTAAAGGCAACCTTGGGATTGCTCTAAGGTGTTGGGGGGGGGGGGGGAAGAAATTCTCACAGGTGGCTTTGACAATTCTTTTATCTGACATAGAGCGTAATACCACCTGTAATTCATTGGCAGTCTCTCATTCAAGTATTACCACAAAATCCTTCATCGGAGGTTATGAGAACTGAAAACAACCCAGACACCTTTGCCATTCTTCGACCCCATCAGACTAAAAGAGGAATGTGGGATTGGTTTACATTAAGCTAAATGGATAAAAAGACCTTGCTTTCAAGTCACTTGACTTCAGTGAGGTAGATTGCTACAGTGAAAGTTGTGAGTGTCAAAATCAAATAATGATGAATTATTTGATGAACCAACCTGGACAACACATCTCATAATACCTTTGACAACACATTAAAATAAAATAAATCCAAACCCTTCCAGTAATTCAAGAGAGAGGTGGAGAGAAATAGAGACACAGATACTCAGTTTACCAATTACATTGAAAGTTCCCACATTCACTTACTTATCCAGGTAGAAGAGAGGAAAGGGACTGAATGAGGGAGCCATTCAATAGGAGTGCTAGGTGGGTCATAAGACTGACAAAAGACTAAGGGAAGCTATTAATAGGTTTCTGCATGATATAAAGGAAAGAAATGCAGTCACCATGGCCATGTGACTAATGATTATTCAATACAGTGAATACATGAGCAATAGTAAGAGACATCATTTTGTACCAATGTGATCTCAGGTGGGAGAAACGTGTGGCTGTCAACACCAAGTTAGACTTGGATTATTAAGAATGGATTTATTCTTCCAAAAAATTATTTGGGGGGAAAATGACCAAAAATTAGGCTAAAATTATTGACAGATGACAGGACAAGAGGAGGCCTAAGGTTACCAGATCATAAAGTATATTACGAAGCCTGTAATTTGGCAAGTTTAAAGGAATGGTCCACTCTAGCAAACAACAATCTCCTAACATTAGAAGGGCACAACCTCATGTCAGGATGGCATGGGTTGTACCTTTGGTACAACAAAAGGAAGATGGGAAAAAATAGCAATCACTTTATTAGGGCTTCATTAATCAAAACGGGGGAAACACAAAACAAGATTATATATAAAAACACCTCTATGGATTTCCCCAGTTGAGGCAAGACATAAAAGAGAATAGGCCCAAGAAAATCGATTAACATATAAACAAATACTTTAAAAGGGAGACAATTCAAACTTAACCATGAAGAAATTAAATTATCATATCAAAAGACTACTTGGTTCCAGTACCATCAAATATATCAGGGATTTAAAGAAGATTTAAAAATTGGCTTTATGCAGGAAGAAGGAATTTGGGAACAAGTATTTTAAAAAGAGAAAAAAAAGTCTATTATACCATCAATTATTAAAGTGTTCCACAGAGGAAGAACAGGTACATAAAATGGGCAAAAGATTTGGGTAACAACATTTTATTACACCAATGGGAAGAAATTTGGACTAAAAAAAATATTCAGCAGCTACAGATATATGTGAGAATTGGCTCAAAATGCAATATAGATGGTTCTTAACTCCCGAAATATTAGCTAAATTTAATAAACACATTTCTAACAGATGTTGGAAATGTGAAAAGGAAAAAGGCACCTTTTCCCATCAATGGTGGAACTGTAAAAAAATTTATAGATATTGGAAAGAAATACATATAATACAAAAAATCTTAACAATAAAATTCCCAAAAATCTTAAAAATAAAATTCCAAATGAGATGTATTTATTTGGAATATCAAACCTAAAACTTGATGAAAATCAAGATAAAATGTTCTTTCTGATGAGTACCAGTGCCAGGCTAACTTTAGCCAAAACATGGAAGCAAAATACAATTCCCAACACAGAAGAATAGATCCTCAAAATCTTTGTTTAACATCTACATGAAACTGCTGGGAGAGGTCATCTGGGGTTTTGGAGTGGGGTGCCATCTCTATGCAGATTACACCCAACTCTACTACTCCTTTCCACCTAATTCCAAGGAAGCCCCTCGGGTACTGGACGAGTGCCTGGCCACTGTGACTGTCTGGATGAGGATGGATAAGCTGAAGATCAATCCTGACAAGACGAGGTCCTCCTGGTCGATCGTAAACTGGATTGGGGTATAGGGTGGCAACCTGTGCTTGACGAAGTTGCACTCTCCCTGAAGTCACAGGTCCGCAGCTTGGATGTCCTCCTAGACTTGTCGCTAACGTTTGAAGCTCAGGCGTCGGCGGTGGCTGGGAGGGCCTTTGCACAATTAAAACTCATGCGCCAGCTGCAACCGTACCTCGTGAAGTCAGATCTGGCCACGGTGGTCCATATCTTAGTCACCTCCAGATTGGATTACTGTAATGCACTCTATGTGGGGCTGCCCTTAAAGACGGCCCGGAAGTTTCAATTGGTCCAACGGGCGGCAGCCAGATTGTTAACTGGAGCGATTTACAAGGAGCAGTCAACCCCCCTGTTTAAGGAGCTCCATTGGCTGCCGTTCATTTTCCGGCCCCAATTCATAGTGCAGGTTCTTACCTACAAAGCCCTGAATGGTTGGGACCAGCCTACCTATGTGACTGCATCTCTGTTTACGAACCCAGGCATTCAACCCTACTCGCGCTCCCTCCACCATCACAGGTGCATTTCATGAGGACGAGGGAGAGGGCCTTCTCTGTAGTGGCGCCCCGACTCTGGAACGTGCTTCCCAAGGACTTTAGACAAGCCCCCACTTTGGCAGTTTTTAGGAGGAGCCTGAAGACATGGCTGTTCCAATGTGCCTTCCCTGAATGAAGTAAATGACGCCCTGCCATGTTCATTCTCTGCAAATGTCCTCAGAAGCACTTTAATTAACTATTGTGTGTGTTCCCCATATTGTCCTTGAAACCTTCCTGCTATATGCAAGCTACCTCCGTCTGCACCCAGTGTTTATTTATTTTAAAAATTTTAACATTCACATTTGGCCTGCCCGAAATGGTTTTAAATTGTCTGTTACTGTTTGTGTTTGAGTTTTATTGATTGTTTTATTTTATAATTGCTGCTATGTTGTCATTACGTGTTATTGGGGTTGGCCTCATGTAAGCTGCCCAGAGTCCCCTTGGGAGATGGTGGCAGGGTATAAATAAAGTTAATAAAAATAAATAAATAAATATACAAATGGACTGCCTTTCACAAAAGATAAAAGACAAGAAAAAAAAGACAGACTGGTCAGGTTTTAAAGAATTTATTCAAAATAGAGGAATGAAATTCATTATTGACTCAGCCGATATGTGAAGAAACTATTCTGTAAAAATTCAAACTGATGATTACCTTACAACAGACAATCTTTCACCAACAATCATCCCAAAGGAGGGCATTGGGAAGTCTTTTTATATTTTTTTCCATTTTTTCATCATTTTTTTCTATTTTCTTTTTTATCTTTCATTGCATTTTTCTAATTTTCTTAATTTTCATTTACTCTCTCTATATATTTATCTTTTTTCCATTACTACACTGTTTAAAAACTCTTATTTGTTGTTGTTGAATAACTCTAAATAAAAACTGTATTAAAAAAGAATGGGTTTTATTCTAAATAACATCAAACTGAGGAAGGATATTCTGGACTAGAGTTGAGATATAGTCCTGGTATGGATTCAACCTCAGTGATAGCTATAATTGAGTATGAGAGGTTGTTCAATTGCTCTGAAGGTGGACTAAATAATGATCTTTCCTTCTCAGATCTTCCCTTGGCATCCTCTCCTTAAAATTCATTCCTTGTTGCTGACGATGTCATCCCACCTGTCAGCTATATAGGCCACAAGAAAATAAAGACCCATCTCTGAGGAATTCTGTACTTATCCGGACACTAAAAAAATTAGCCAAAGTGTCTAGAATAATAGATCTAACTAACACACTAAAACCTGCACATCTGTAAATACAATATCATAGTAAAATCACACTGAAGTTATACCATCCAACAATAACACAAAATAGCACAAACCAATGTTGAAGAAAAGCCACTAGCTACTCTATATTGGTTAAATGTAATTATTCTTTCCATATGTGCCACATGGCACTTACTTACATTATCCTTAGCAGCCTCTTTATTAGAGTAAAGCACAATGTTCACCACTAAGGAACATATAGGTCAAATTGCATTGTGTATGCATATGTGTGCTTACTTAAGTTTTATATTCCCTTAGGGGAGAATTAATAATTTAATGAATCCCCCCCCCCCCACTTCAGACATGTTTTCAAAACTGTATAGTTTGCAAAGATATTTTCATGCCATTTTTCCTTCCCCCACCATAACCAATTTTGTTTCATGCAAAAATTATTTAAATATTTGGGAATTGGGTCTCACTATATGTGAATAAAGATATTCCAAGTCCCAAAAAATCTTAACTCCAAAACACGTCTGGTACCAAGTATTTCTGATAAGGGACACTCAATTTGTATTAGAAATTAAATTTAATACCTTGTTTGCATAGCCAGTAGAGATGAAACAGGTAATAAATAATCATTATTACTTTAAATTAAATGTGCAATATATTAACATATGTGCTTGGTAAATACAGAAATGTGCTGGTTGGCAGACCAGATTAACAAAAAAAATTAACAGAAAGAGAAGTAGAGGTATTGCTGTAATGTGAAAGCAAATCAGATAATTAACCCAACAACAAGTAAAGGTAATGGGTCCAGGTTTGAGAAGAGGACAGAATAAATGGCATTACCTACACACAGTATATCAATGAAATACTGCTCTGTCGTGAGAATGTTCTGTATACTTACCGAATGCTCCAAGTCAGGTGAGGCACTCCAGGTTAGCTCAATGAATGTAGAAGTGGGAAAGATGTAGAAGTGGAAAAGATGGAAAAGACTGTAGAAGTGGAAAAGATGGCAGGGCTGTATTTTCACCCCAACTCAACATATGCTACATTTGTATTATGTCAAATTTGCTTTATCAGACCTTGCGGAGATGTGCCAAAACTCATACAGTTATTTTATAATGTTCTATATCTAAGATTAATTTGTTATTCAAAAGGTTTTCCTTCTACTGTATAGGTAATAAGCTGAAGATTAATATTGGAAAATCAAATCTTTGGTTGTTCAAGGACAAAATATAAACAGAACATGTGAACTTCAGTTAAAGAATAATTGCTGTCTGAGTTATCAACTGATTATCACACCACACTTTGAAATGCTGTAATGAGAAGCTGTAAGTATCTCAAAAAGTATTTTTGGTTTTAATTAAAGCTGCAACCCAGTTTCCTCATTTTAATTTTTGTAGTGAAATGCACTTTCCTCTTTCTGTTTGAAGCAGCAAAATCTCATGAGCACATGTCTCTGTGTGGGTGGATATAAAATTAATAAAAAGCAGAATCAGTCTTGAATCACAGCTTAAACTATGAAAACTGAAACACCTTAAATTGAATACCAACAGTGAGGAGACCTAGATATTTGGACTGCGGGATAGTTGTTTTTCTGATGAGCTTTACACAATTTTTATTAATTTGAATGTGTCCTTGAGTTTGACACTACAGTAGTATTTCCAGTAAACAATGCATGAACTTGTTGTTGGCACTAAGGGTGTGCAACTTGTTTAAACCCTGTTCTGTTTTTGGTATCCAGATTTCAGTGGATCCCCAGATCCATTTTTAGAATCCCTCTGAATTTGGTCAGGAAAAATCCATTTTTGATCCAGCAACCAAAAGATCCGGGACGATACAGCCCATTGACGGCAATGGAAAATTTATGAGGCTCCCCTTTCAGTCGTTTGTAGGCCATCAGTCTGAAGAAACCACACTTTCTGGGATCATTTCTCCTTATATCCTTCAATCAGACATGGATTGAAGTCATCAGACTTAAGAAACTACCCTCTCTCAGATTGTTTCTCTTGATATCCTTTGTTAAGACTTGGATTAAAGGCACCAGACTTAAACAACCTTTTCTGGGATCCCTTCCCCTTATATCCTTCAATAAGACCTGGATTGAAGGCATCAGATTTAAGAAACCAGCCTCTCTGAGATCATTTCTCATTATAGCCTCTAAAAAGAATTGAATTAAAGAGATCAGACTTAAGAAACTACCCTTTCTGGGATCCTTTCTACTCATGTTCTTCAATAAAACCAGAATTAGAGGCATCAGAGTTTTAAAAAACCAGTCTTTTTGAGATTGTTTCTCTTTATAGCTTTCAAAAGATTTGAATTAAAGGCATCAGACTAAAGAAACTACCCTTTCTGGGGTCCTTTCTACTTATATCCTTCAATAAGACCTGGATTAAAGGCATCAGACTTAAGAAACTACCCTTTCTGGGATTGTCTTTTCTTATATCTTTCAATAAGACCTGAATTAAAAGCATCAGACTTAATAAGCCACCCTTTCTGGGACTCAACACCCTTTCAATGAAGCTGAGTTAAGGGAGGCACCTTTTTAAACATTTGTTTCAATGGGAGCCAGATCACCCGAAGAAGCATTAGCCATTCTTAAATAAAGACATAAATTATCCCCTCATTTATGACGGCTTTAGAAATGGCAAGATACCTCAACCCCACAATTGAATCTTGTCTTGTGTGAAGGGCACCATTGGTGGCAGTTTCTTAAGTGTGTAGAAAGTATACAGTCATTTTCGGCAACCACGTGGTCTGCTGCAGTTGAAAAAAATGTGCTGTTACAGCTGGCCAAAAGAGCTGGAACAGCCAGAGCCAGTTTTGAAAAACAGATTCATGCACAACCCTAGTTGGTACATTCTGAAGAGAGAGAGAGACATGTAGGAATGCCCGATACACTTCCCTTCATTCTTATACAACGTGACAATGTATGTATTTAAGGGTTACATCTTTTACGGCTCCAGCTATCATGGTTATCATGGTGTGTATGAGTGTGTGATTTCAAGTCAAGGCATCCAGCTTTACGTAGGTTGAAATGGAATAATCCTTAGACAGCTGAATGAAGCCATGATAGTCATGCAGCTGAATGAACCATGATAGCTGGAACCCTTAGGCCCATTTATTGTCATGTATGAGGAAGAAATAATAATAATAATAATAGTAATGTTTAACCTACCCTATCTCCCCGAAAGGACTCAGGGTGGCTTCCAGACATAATGCCATTTCAACAATTTAATATATTTATACAAATAAATTAAAATAGAGTAAAAATAATGGCTGATAATTTGGCAGTCAGGCATTGTTGAGCATACAGTTGAGTAGTTCAATTGTATGAAGTATAAAAATATTTTAAAATATATAGCACTTCAATAAATTACAGTAAAATCGTTATTGTCATTGTCTTAAAACATTAGTAGTGTTACTCAGCCTCCTCTCAATAGGCAAGTGAGCAAAGGTGGGTTTTAGGAGTGTGGGGCTGCTCCAACTCCTTTTGGAAGGGAGTTCCAGACGAAAGGGGCAACCACGGAAAAGGCCCCCTCTCTCATTCCCACCAGCCATGCCTGAGACAGGGGCGGGACTGAGAGAAGAGCCCCCTTCAAAATTCTGTATGATAAAACTCCCTTAAAACTACACCAAGGAGCCATGATTTTTTTTGCTGTAAGTTAAACATTTTCACACACACACATATGTCAGTTGAAAAAGCTGGACTTTGATTGAACGGGTTTATTTTCACAATGTTTCTTCACTGGGTCCAGGGGAAAATGCTCACCATTGATGCCAAATAAGTGTTAGAAACAAAGCCAGTGAAATGATTCCCCCCCCCCCTATTATTTCTCCTGAAAAACTGTCTTTGCTATCTGACCATCTTAAGTCAACAAACATGGGCTGATTGACAAGTTAAAATATTTAGCTTAACCTGTAATGCATATAAACCATTTTTACATTTTCTTGTACAGGAGGGAGCTTTAAAACAAACAAAAACACCTACTGCCTCTGCTTGCTGTCCATCTCCTTCCCCATATATGACCTGGACAGCAACCATACTGTCTGTATTTATGCCTCAGGTGGAAAGCTCTCTAAAACTCACATATTCTCTCCAGCCTATAAGATTAAAATGTCCCATAGGAACCATTATGGATGCTCTTACATTTCATCCAGGCAGATGCTTTCTGTCACTGATTAAAGTGCTGCAGCAAGATGCCAGAAGAGAGAAAGAGAAATATTGAGTATATAGAGTGTTTCGTAAAAGTTGCCTTAATTTTACCTATAAACAAAAAAAAGTTGCAGAGAATTGGTGACTGCCAGATGCACTAGTTACTTGACACTTTCATCCTATTACAAAGTGTCATGCGGAAAAGATGTGGTACGTTGTTCCACATTCAGTTGCATGTATGAAGACAGTGGAAAAATGGGATTCTACTATTTCTATTCCCAACTTTTTTCTGTTCATCTAAATCATCTTTTTTTTGACCAGGGACCACTTAACCAGGGACCACTTTGACCAGAGACCACTTGACAAGGGACCACTTGACAAGGGACCACTATGACCAGGGACCACTCTCTAACATTAATACCAAAAGGATTACGAATCAGTTTTTGCTCAACTTTAGATTTGGTTTGAAATGCTGATTCAGAACTTTACATTGGATAGACCACATCAGCTCTAGTTTCTGATACAGAACATATGACATGGTCAGTGACAAGGAAGGAGTGGCAGGCAGTGCAAAAGGAGCAGAAATTTTAAAAAAATAAAGAGGAAGGAGACTCATAGACCAGACCCACTAGTGGTCCATAGCCCATAGGTCAAAACCCACTGATGTAAATATTTTGACCTATCTGCCATATAATTAGACCAGTGGAAGGAAATGTGTTTTCTATGGCTTTCTCAAATGTTCACAGAAAGGCCGTGTGTTTCCAAGGAATAAAATCTAAAGTTACGCTGGCAAAATTGCCAGGCCTTTCATTCCCCTAAAACCAGTTTGGATTCTCAGCATTCAGGAGGCAGTGGAACAGGGGTTATAGCAGAGAAGGGGAAAAGTGTGGAGTCTTTTGTTTTGTCACTGAATATCCATAGATGATACCTTTACGTGATGGTAGAACTGTTTGCTCCTGTGAGGGAAAAGGATATGCTGCTAGTAGGGTTTCCCATGCCAAACAGGCTTTTGTTGATCACCAGACCAAATGTACTAAACAGTAGGCATGAGAAAAAAGTTATGAAAATTAAAAGAAATCGTAAGTGATTCGTATGTAATGGGACTTTCTAGTTTATACGCATCACGGCAGCTAACCAGGAAGTAGACTTTCTTTTACGGTCCTTGAGGCCAACAATTTGCGTTATGATCGTAATAAATTCTTAATTATTGTACTACTCACTTCTCCCTGTCTTCTCCCCCTCATTTCCTTCCCGCCTTCATCTTCTTCTTTTTCCCGCATTTCTATGGGGAACTGGAAGTGACGCTGCTGCAAGGCATTCTGGAAAGTGCAGTCCTCCACGCTTCTCCCCCCTCCCTTCTCTTTCCCGTTGCTCTGTCTTGCCCCACCGCACGGGCCAACTTCACACACACACACACACACACGCTTCTCCTCCTCTCTCCCCTGCGCTCTCACATGCTTCTCTGCCCCCTCCTCTTTCCTGGTGGCTTCTCTCCCCCCTTCTCTTCCCCGTTGCTCTGTCTTGCCCCACCGCAGGGGCCAACTTCACACACACACACTCACACACCCACACACGCTTCACCTCCTCTCTCCCCCTGCGCTCTCTCAGATGCTTATCTGCCCCCTCCTCTTTCCTGGTGGCTTCTCCCCCCCTTCTCTTCCCCGTTGCTCTGTCTTGCCCCACCGCACGGGCCAACTTCACACACACACACACACGCTTCTCCTCCTCTCTCTGCCTGCACTCTCTCAGATGCTTCTCTGCCCCCTCCTCTTTCCTGGTGGCTTCCCCCCTTCTCTTCCCCGTTGCTCTGTCTTGCCCCACCGCACGGGCCAACTTCACACACACACACACACGCTTCTCCTCCTCTCTCTCCCTGTGCTCTCTCAGATGCTTCTCTGCCCCCGCCTCTTTCCTGGTGGCTTCTCCCCCTTCTCTTCCCGTTGCTCTGTCTTGCCCCACTGCACGGGCCAACTTCACACACACACACACACACACGCTTCTCCTCCTCTCTCTCCCTGCACTCTCTCAGATGCTTCTCTGCCCCCTCCTCTTTCCTGGTGGCTTCTCCCCCCCTTCTCTTCCCCGTTGCTCTGTCTTGCCCCACCGCAGGGGCCAACTTCACACACACACACACACACACACATGCTTCTCCTCCTCTCTCTCCCTGCGCTCTCTCACATGCTTCTCTGCCCCTCCTCTTTCCTGGTGGCTTCTCCCCCCTCCCTTCTCTTCCCCGTTGCTCTGTCTTGCCCCATCGCACGGGCCAACTTCAGCCCTCCATGTGTTTTGGACTTCAACTCACACCATTCCTCACAGCCTCAGGCCTCTTCCTTTTCCTCTCAGCCTGGGCAAACTTGGGCCCTCGCTCCCTCAGGATCGGGGTGAGAGAGAGGCAGCGAGGAACGAGGGAGGGGCTCCTCCTTTTTTTGCTGCTTCCAAGAATAGAATACCCCCCTCCCTCCCTCCACCTGCCCTCCCTCCTTCCTATTTGGAGAGTCCCATCTAGAAGTCAGTGTGATTTATTCAAGTTTTGGCCTAGAACTCCCAGAAATCCCAGCCAATGTACCAGCTGTTAGGATTTCTGGGAGTTGTAGGCCAAAACCATCTGAATCGCATGCGCTGGCATACGAACTACTAACAAATTTCGTTAGTAATTAAAGTTACATTTTAGAAATTTTTGGAATTTTTTTGTAAGTCTTTCTATTACTAATTTTAAAAAATCCCCCCCCCCCCATTAGATTTTCGATTTCCTATTTTTGGGTTCTAAACCATGCCTACTAAACAGCTATTGAGCAGAAGCAGTATCAGGGGAGAAACTGGTGGTGTATCTCTCAGAAACAATGGCAGTTATACTTATTAGTACAGCAGGATATTTTGGACTACTCTTCTGCTTCTGAGGAAGAGATTGAACAGGAGGCTGAAGAAGTAGCACTTGGAGATTTTGGGCCAAGTGTTGAGGGGGAAGGAGAAGGTGAAGAAGGCATACTACAAGTCCCAACACAACAAAATGTGGGGTTACAAGGAATAATAATCATTAGCAAGACACAATAGTACATGTATATGTGGTAAATAAATACCTAAAATAGTACTATGAAGCTGATATACAGCTAACAATATAGGTTTGAATAACTCAAGGGATATATGTAAATAAGGCTAGTAAATAATGCTGCCATCCACTGTTGTGCGTCCTGCATTACACCAAGCTGAATATAAACACTCTCCAAGCATACAGATCATCAAATACCCAATCCAGTCTGTTATCCAAAAGTATAGTTGATATCAAAGTGGACAGTGTTATCTGTCCAGGACACTCCCAGAAAACTGAAAGCAACAGATGGTAAACAAACTGTCATCCATGAATGGATATGGGGTAAAGTTCCACACTAAACAAGGAGCAACCAGGTGAGGCTGCCCATTCCTGATGGAGCCACAATAGGTCAAAAAGCAGCCAGAAAGGGATGCTGCTATGTCGATGAAGCCTCATAGACTCCTGAGTAGAGCTATTGCTATTCAGTGAAACCTCATAAACTCCCGAGTATTTTAATGCCCCTTATTTCTACATCCTCTCTTAATTTATTCAATAGGATAAAAATAAGCGGAGAGAGCGGACATCCTTGACGTGTTCCTTTTTCTATTTCAAATAATTTATCATTATTTGTGCATTTTGATCTTCATAAATTGCTTGAATTGCCTTTGTGAATTGAAATTCTATATCCAGTTTTTTCATTATTTTTTAAAAATCCAATTTAAGTTTTCTGCATCTAATGCTAATATTGCAAGTTCTTTTTCATTATGACTTTCGAAATATTCAATTGTATCAATGATGATCCCCACATTGTCTCTCGTGTTCCTATTTGGTAAGAAACCCGTTTGATTTTCTTTTATCCAATTAGCCAGAAATGTCTTGAATCGCTCTGCTATGATATTAGTAAAAACTTTATAATCAATACTGAGGAGTGAAATAGGTCTTTAGTTTTTGATGTCCGTAGGGTCCGTGTTTTCTTTATGGATCATAATGATGTGGGCTGATTTCCATGTGTCTGGATTAATTTTCCCTTTATGTATGTTTTCATTTTGTAATTTTTTAAGTTGATCCAATAATTCCTCTTGTAATATTTTATAAGTGGCTGTTAATCCATCTGGGCCCTGAGCCTTGCTTGTGTTAAATTTCTTTATTGCTCTCTTAATTTTGTCTTCTGATATTTCTTTGTTTAATTGTTCTCGTTCCTCTGTAATCTTTTGGATGTTTTGATTGCACAGATACTGTGTTATGTTTTCTTTCTTGATCTGCTCCAACTTGTATAGTTTCTCATGATATTTCTTAAATTGATTTAATATTTCCTGATCTGTAGTGTATTTTTTCTCCCTTTGTAATCTGTGTTATGTATTGAGCATGTTTTTTTCTTCTTAATTTTCTCGATAGCCATTTTCCTGGTTTATTAGCATTTTGAAAAATATATTGTCTTATAAATTTCAGGTCTTTGGCTTTTTGTTCTACTTCCATGAAGTTTCTTTGTTTGTGTAGTAGTTCCAACTCTTTTTTAACTAGTCAATTGGTTGGGTTTAATTTTAAATTGACTTCTGTTTTTTCAATCTTCCATTGATATTCTCCTATTTTTTGATTTCCTTGTTTATTCTGGATGATCTTTTGTTGGATGAGGTTCCCCCTCATAAATGCCTAAATTATTTTCAGAACCAAACACCGATCAAGCACAACAGGAAGAGCAGAAACACCAAGAAGAAGACTCCACCCAGGAAACCGACTAGATGCAGATCAGGTGTATATCCTGGAATGTAAATGGACTAAATAATGCGCGGAAAAGGAAATGGGTATTTAACAACCTTAAAAGAAAAAGGGCAGGGGTGGTCGGGCTCCAAGAAACCCATATAAAAAAGACTGAGGTGAAATACCTAAAAAGGGATGACATAGGAGAGGTCTTTGTGTCGGCGGCTGGGAAAAAGAAGAAAGGGGTGGCAATTTATGTAAACCCAAACTTAAAGCCAAAAAAATTATTTGAGGATAGAGAGGGAAGATACCTGGGGATTGTAATACAAAGAGAAAAGGAACGCATAATGATTTGTAATGTATATGCCCCCAACGACACAAAGACCAACTTCTTTAAAGAAATAAGGGTGGTAATTGAAAAACATTTAGACGAGTTTGATAGCATCATCTTGATGGGCGATTTTAACGGGGTCATCGATCCTAAGATGGACAGACGGCCCCAACCCAAAAAAGGAAACACAGGCGGAAAACTTCCAAAAAGTTTTTTCGACCTGATGAACACTCTGGACTTGCGAGACACTTGGAGGGAGATGCACGCTAAGGAGAAAGACTTCACTTTTCTATCCGAGAGACACAACTCGTGGTCAAGGATAGACCTGATTCTGACATCAAACAGTTTAATGAACCAAATAGAAAATTCTAAGATATATCCTAGAGAGGTATCCGACCATGGACAAATAGAGATTAATATTAGGAATAGACAAACGGAATTTAGTTGGAGATTCCCAATGAGAACATTAAGAGACACAGAAGCCCTGAAGGAGAGCAAAATGGCCCTAAAAGAGTACTTAGAAATAAACAGTTTAAATAACCCCAATACTAATATCATATGGGACGCTGGGAAAGCGTATATGAGGGGGGTTTATATGAAAATCCAATCGATTTGGAAAAAGAAAAGACAGGCAAAGTTGAAAGATATATACAGCAAACTAGAGGAGGGAGAACGGGAACTTAAGAAGGAGCCAAATAATCAAAAAAAGAAGAAGCTAGTAAAATCCCTCCGCCAACAATTAGAAATATATGAATTAGAGGAAATCGAGAAAAGGCTGAAATATTTAAAACAAAAACATTTCGAGTCGGCCAACAGGCCGGGGAGACTACTAGCCTGGCAATTAAAGGGAAAAAAAGAGAAATGTTATATCCAAACTTTGCATCAATAATGAGTATACATCAGATGATGAGATAAGGAAGGTAATTGAACTGTATTACACTAAATTATACGAGAAGGATAGGATAGACAGAACAGAAATACAGGAATACCTAGGAGAAAGGAAGATTAATAAGATAACTGACAAGGAAAGGGAATACCTTAATAACAGGATATCCAAAGAAGAGATAGAAGGGGCCATAAAAAGGGCTAAAACAGGGAAAGCCGCCGGTCCAGACGGCTTTCCGGCCGAATTCTACAAAGAGCATCGAGAGGAGGTAGTGGATACCTTAGCCAAATTATTCAACGAAATTATGCAAGAAGGCAAAATCCCCAATAGTTGGAAAGAGTCAAATACCATCCTTATAAGGAAGGCCGGCAAAGACGCTACAAACCCAGGGAATTTCAGGCCAATATCTCTTTTGAATTCTGACTATAAAATTTTCGTAAGCATCATTGCAGAGAGATTAAAAACTTTCTTAGGGAAATGGATTAAAGAGGAGCAAAACGGATTTTTGCCAAACAGACAGCTAAAAACCAATATAAGAACAATTATAGACACTATTGAATATTACGAAAAGAATATAGATAGAGAGGCCGCCCTGGTGTTTGTAGATGCCGAAAAAGCCTTGATCAAACCAACTGGGACTTCATGGAAGCGTTGTTGAACGAGCTCGATATAGGATACCAAATAAATAACACAATTAAGGCAATATACAACGAGCAAACGACCAGAGTAATAATTAATCAAGGGAGAACAGGAAAAATCAAAATCGAAAAAGGGGTCAGACAGGGATGTCCGCTGTCTCCCCTCTTATTTATAATGATGTTAGAGATTTTAATGGAGGACATCCGGGGAAAAGACCATCTTAAAGGGATTAAGATTAAAAAAGAACACATAAAGGCCCTAGCCTTTGCCGATGATTTAGCCCTAATAGTGGAAAACCCCATGAATTCCATGGGGGCATGGTTGAAACTATAGAAACCTTCGGCAAAGTAGTAGGGTTTAAGATAAACAAGGATAAAACTCAAATGATGGTCAAAACATGACCGATAACAACAAACACGAGTTACAATCCAAATCAGGTATAAGCATAACGAATAAAGTGAAGTACCTAGGCGTGACACTCACCCCAAAGAACTCACAACTATTTAAAAATAACTATCTACATAAATGGAGCGAAATAAAAAAGATCTTGAAAATTGGTCTAGAATGAGGCTATCGTTCCTGGGAAGATCGCGCTATCAAAATGATGCTGCTACCAAAAATGAATTTCCTCTTTGCCACAGTCCCAATTATACAAAAAGAGTCTCATTTTAACAACTGGAATAGAGATATCTCAGATTCATATGGTCAGGTAAAAAGCCCAGAGTCAGGATGAAGATGCTTCAAGAGCCCAAAGAGAGGTGGCCTGGGCCTTCCGAATCTAAAATTGTTTTTTGAGGCTAATTGTTTATTATGGCTAAGGAATTGGTGTATGCTGGATAATCAAAAACTTTTGAATCTGGAGGGATTTAATATGAGGTTTGGTTTTCATGGGTACTTATGGTACGATAAAGTCAAAGCTGACGGACTCTTCAACGACCATATGATAAGAAAATCATTAATGAAAGTATGGGCAAAATACAAAAAACAAGAATTCACAAAATTGCCTCTCTGGGTGTCACCCAATGAGGCATTTCAAATAAGGGAATTGGAAAAAACCAATTGGGTAACATATAAAGATTTGGTCGTTTACGATACGTCCTAGGCATGCTAAAATTGAAACGGAAATCTAATTGATTCGTTAGAAATCCGTAATTAATGGGACTTTTGTTGTTTTTACGGATCGCTGTCGTGAACCCGAAGTGGACTTCCTTTTTACGGCACTTCGCGGCGCCATTTTTGTATCTGGGCCGTAAAGCATTCGTATAGCTTCGTTGCCCTTTTTAAGCGTGTTTTGTCATTGGGTGATGGGTACCAGGTGGTACCATCACCCCACCATCACTCCACCTTCCCTTAAGCCAATCAGAGGCAAACAAACACTTGGAGGGCGGGGTCAAGACCCTTTAAATACCCGCGCACCACGCGGCCAAGTTCATTGCGGTTTCGCTTTCGCAGCAGCAGGGAGGGAACGGGAAGATCGCGGTCGCGGAGAAAGTTCTTGCCAGACCCTGCCTGCCTGGCCGCTTGTTAGAAGCAGGCCCTGGGGAAAAATAGAGGAGGAGAGGAGAGGAGGAGGAGGAGGAGGAGGATTTTTCTTTTCATCCCTTTAAAGCTTGCTT